>CM077162.1:4608520-5149008 GCA_039583875.1 Platanthera guangdongensis | reverse complement strand
TCGCCGTCCACCGCCGCCTCGCCGATTTACCACATCGCTCCACTTTTTTCTTCCTTCCACACACCATTTCCCGCCTCTCTCTCCCCGTCTCTTTTCCCTGCCTCGCCGGTGCCCCCCGCCTTGCCGCTCCCACCGGCCACATCGACGCTCTTCTTCTGCCGGCCCGTGCTCCGGTGACCTCGACTGATCCGCTTCTCTCTTCTTTCTGCTACCGGTCGTCGTCTCTATTCCCTCCCTGCTGCTGCTGCTGCTCACCATCGCTCCACTGACCGTGCAAAAGCCATTACTTTCGCCACGCGTCTTTCCCACGGCGTCGCCGCTACTTGCCGACACCGCCTCCGCCGCTACACACTATCGGGCCATGTTCTGGAGGGAGATCAAGATACTAGATGATCCCGCCACCCGCATGGTGCACGAGCTTGAGGGCAAGCTCGTTTTTAAGAACGGATGGAGTGTTACTTGTCCTCCATTGGTTATCTTATATTATTATTAGTTTATTATTATTATTATTAGTCGAGTCGTTGTATCGAGTCAGGTAGCTTTTAGGCATTTTAAATAATTGTTTTATGTTGGTGTTATTTACTCTTATGTCATCGGCGCCTATATAGAGGGCCTTTGAGGGTCATGTAACTCTTATGCAAAATATTAATGTTCTCTTTTCTCTCTCAAGATTCTCTCTCTAGTTCTTCTCATCTCCTCCCTCATTCTAGGATTTAACCCCATTGTATCTCTGCCTCCCTTCTCCCACAATCTTCGGCACGTAACAAATTGCTTTCTCCACAAATTTTTATTGATTTTTTTGTCTATAAAATATTCAACCACTCATTTTTTATAAGTTTCTTTTTTATGTTTCATTGATTGTTGGTGCTATCTTTAGTATTATTTTTTGTTAGAAAAGCCCATGTAAATGGCCCATTATTGGGCCCATTATTTTATTTCCTTCTTCTCCTATTAGTCTCACATCATTGTATAAAATTTTTTCTCCCTTTCTCTCTCCTATATATTTGTATTCTCTCTTTGTATTTTGATACACAAGTAATACATACAAGTTTTGAGCTCACTCAACATGGTATCAGAGCACACGGTTCGGTCCTTGCGGTTTCACTTCCTCTAACCACCCGGCCTGTCTTCCTTTCCTGTCCGCTATTCCTCTGCGGCCTGTTCTTCTACTCGCACCGGGTAGCGGACTCTTCTTCCCGCCCGTTCTCTCCGCGACTTCTCCCTTGCTAACCGCTGCCTGCTCTCCTCTCCCTCCCTCCCGTGGATCCACCCCTTAGTGCCTTTTATAGCCTCTCTTCTCAACTCGTGGGCCCCACTTCCCGCTGCCAGCTCTGTCTTCCTCTTACCGCGCGGGCTCCTTCTTACCTCGCGAGTTCCTTCTCGCGAATTCCTTCTCGCGCGGGCTCCTTCTTACCGCGCGGGCTCCTTCTCGCCCGGGCCCTCCTCTTCTTGCCGCTCGAGTACTCCTACTCGCGGCCTCCTCTTGCGGCTTATCTTGCCGCTTGCGGTTTCTCCCTCTTACCGCTCGAGTTCCTATTTGCGGTCTCTTTTCTTGCCGCTCGAGTTCCTACTCGCGGATTCTCTCTCTTGCTGCTCGACTTCCTACTCGCGGCCTCTGCTCGCTGCTTCCCTCTTCTAGTCGCGCGGACTCTATATCTATCCGCTGAGACTTCTCCTTGTCTCTTTAGCGACGTCTTCTCTTCTCGCTCTTGTTTGGCCGCTAGTGTTCTCATAGTGACCGTGCGGATTGTCCTTGCTCTCTCCCCGCACCTGGTCGCGGCCCCCTGTCGCTCTCTCCCCTGGGCTTGTCGCCGTGACTACCCGCTGCGGCCTCATTTCTAACCGCGTGGGCTTGTCGTGCATCTCTTCTCCAGCGACCTCCTCCTCTTCCCGTAGCAGACGTTGTGTCTAACCGCGCGCCTCTCTATTCGCTGCGGCCTCCCCAGGCTCCATGGGCTCCTCCATCGACTCTACCGGACAGGCGGCTAATCCTCCTGCTGACCGCCCGGCTTCTCTTCCAGACCTCCGCGATGAGCTGCGGATCACAACTATCTCATTATCTGGGAAGAAGAACTTGGTTCCGTGGGTCCACTCGGTTCGGCGTGTTCTTCAGGCCAAGGGCCTTGTGCTTCACCTTACTAACGCACCTCCTTCCCCTACTACTGATGACTGACTACGAAATGACGGCCGCGTCCAAACATGGCTCCTTAATTCGCTGAAGGGTGAGCCCTACCAAATGGTCATGTACCATGAGACCGCCAAAGCTATGTGGGAGGAGCTTCACTCCTTATACTCTGGAAAGGATAGTCTTCAACACCTCTATGACATTATCACCGACCTTCAGACTCTTGATGCTGGCGGGGTGGCTGACATGACCTCGTTTGTTGCTCGTGCCAAGACTCTGGCGGAGGCCTGGATCCAGCATCAGCCTTCTACCACCGACCTTGCTGCTCAGCGCGTGCAAAAGGAGGCCGTATGCATTGTCATGATGATGGCTCGTGTCCCGCCTCACCTTCAGAGCATCCGGCCTCAGGTGTTGGCCTCGGCCTCTACTCCCTCCCTCTCTGATGTCTGCTCTATGCTCCTTCGAGTATCACCACCCCTGGATTCTCCGGCACCCTCCTCTCCGGCCCTCCTTCAGCAGACCCTTCCCCCCTTGCTTCCCCCACCGCCTTCTGCTCGCGGTGGACGTTCCGGCTCTCGCGGAAGGGGACGTGGGTCGGGGCCGCCCCAAGTGTTCATATTGCGGCCGGGATGGCCACACTGATGCCGTCTTCTACAAGAAACATGGCTATCCTCCTAGCCCAACTGCGGCTGCTGCCACTGATGGCTCCTCCTCCACTGGTACCGACCTTGAGGCCGTTCGCCTCCAGCTACATCAACTCCAGAGGCTTCTTAGCCCTCCTTCTGCTTCTGTTGCCTCCATCTCTACTGCAGGTATTACTTGTCTTTCCTTCAGTCCGCGTTGGATCTTGGACTCGGGTGCTACTCATCACATCACCTCGATGCGGCCCCTCAAGTACTCGGATGTTCCTCATCCGAAATCCATCACCGTCGCTAATGGGGCGACTGTTCCGGTCTCCGGCTGCGCCGACATCTCTCTTGCCCCCTCCATCTCTCTTCGCTCGGCTCTTTATGTTCCGGGCTCTCCATTTAATTTGCTTTCTGTTGGTCGGCTCACTCATGATATGGATTGCTCTGTCACATTTACTCCCTCTACCTTTTTGATACAGGATCGACGGACGTGGACTACCATTGGTAGGGGTCGACTGCAGAACGGGCTCTACCTTCTTGATGCCTCTCCACCTATCCTCTCCTCCGTCTCCGCTGTTGACTGGCATCGCCGTCTTGGGCATGCCCCTCTACCTGCTCTCCAAAAGGCGCTGCCTGATATATCTTTTCCTGCTTTCAAATGTGATTCTTGTATTTACGACAAACATCCGCGAACTTCTTTTCCTGCTCATTGTACTAGGAGCTCTGCTCCGTTTGATTTACTACACTCCGATGTTTGGGGTTCCTTCAAAGTTACAAGTATCTCTGGGTATCGTTATTTTATCACTTTCATTGATGATTATTCTCACACAACATGGCTTTACCTACTTCGTGATCGCTCCGAGCTTCCTCGCATATTTCGCGGCTTTATACAAGAAACTCGCACGCAATTCTCCACAACTATCAAAACAGTGCACACCAATAACGCTCGCGAATACACCGGCCATGAATTTGCCAATATCTGTGCATAATTTGGTATTATTCATCAAACCTCCTGTGCCTACACCCCCCAACAAAATGGCGTTGCCGAATGAAAGAACCGCCACCTCCTAGACGTTGCCCGCTCCCTCATGCTTCAAATGAATGTTCCAAAAATTTACTGGAACTTTGCGGTTTCCACTGCGCGTTTCCTCATCAACCGCCTCCCTTCCTCGGTTCTTAACTCTGCCACTCCATTCAGCCTCCTATTCCCCTCCACTCCGGCCTTCCCTATCACACCAAGGGTCTTTGGCTGCATTTGCTTCGTTCACCTCCTGGGTCCCTCCTCGGATAAGTTGGATCCCCGAGCAGCTAAAACTATTTTCGTCGGCTATTCTCGCACTCAGAAGGGCTACCTGTGTTACTCTCCGGTGACCCGGAAGGTCATCGTCTCCGCCGATGTTACTTTTTGGGAAGATCATCTGCTGAGGCTGAATACCGGGCAATGACGTTCGTAGTTTCTGAACTAACATGGCTGGAGAGTCTTCTTACCGATCTGGGTATAAAACTTCCTTCCCCAGCCCTTCTCCTTTGTGATAGCCAAGCGGCGATACATATTGCCAAGAACCCGGTATTTCACGAGAGAACTAAAATATTGAAGTTGATTGTCACTTCATCAGAGAAAAGGTTCAAATGAAGAAGATTGACCTGAAGCATGTTCCCGGGGCAGAACAAGTTGCGGATGTGCTCACTAAAGCTCTTCCCAGTACTCTTCTATCAGTGTTTGTCCAAGCTTGATGCATACGATTTGTACGCTCCAGCTTGCGGGGGAGTGTTAGAAAAGCCCATGTAAATGGCCCATTATTGGGCCCATTATTTTATTTCCTTCTTCTCCTATTAGTCTCACATCATTGTATAGGATTTCTTCTCCCTTTCTCTCTCCTATATATTTGTATTCTCTCCTTGTATTTTGATACACAAGTAATACATACAAGTTTTGAGCTCACTCAACATTTTTAATGCCCTGTGCATTATAATTTGTTTACTAGTGATAGTTTTTGAGCAGTTTCATTTCATATCTTTTAAATATGGTTTGTCCGTCGTAATCATCATGGCATTAACTTTTTTTCATTTAGATTCAATGTATTAGTTTTGCATTCAACTTCTTTCATACATTTTATATTCTCTGGCATCAAGCTATGAATTATGGACACGATAAGAACATAGAGATGAGTTATATAGTACAAAATAGAGAATTTGGTAACTTAGAAAAAAGTAGTTATTGACATGTCAGTCATTACAAATTATTGACACGATAAGAACATGGAGATGAGTTATATAGTACAAAATAGTGATTTTGGTAACTTAGAAAAAAGTAGTTATTGATATGTCGGTCATAATAATGCTATACATTTTTCTGTGAGGTGTCCTGGAGCTGTTGCACTCCATGAGGTGTTCAACTTTATTTCGAGATATGCTCGATTTTTGTTTCTGGTCCATAGCGCTTCATTTCATATTTAATAAATGATTCATTATGCCTAAGTTTGTTAATTTACTCCACATTTTGCACTGCACATTCTGTTGTACTTTTGAAGAGTTCACTCTGATTTTTTTGATGTATTGAATGATAATAGGCACTTACCCGTGCTAGGGTTCCTATTGTAAAGATGATGGATCCTGTAACAGGAATTTCATGTGACATCTGCATAAATAATCTTTTGGCTGTTGTTAACACCAAGCTTCTTAAGGATTATGCTCAAATTGATGAGAGATTAAGGCAGTTGGCCTTTATTGTGAAGCATTGGGCCAAGTCTCGTCGAGTTAATGAGACATATCAAGGAACCCTGTCTAGCTATGCGTGAGTAGCAAAGGACTTTGCTTTGGTATTCATTCAAGTTAAATGTGCATTGGAAGCTGTTGTTTTCTGTTATTTCTGATAAGTCCAATATTTACAGCTATGTGTTGATGTGCATCCACTTCTTACAAACACGGGACCCAGCCATTCTTCCTTGTTTGCAGGTGTGAGATTCTGTTTAAAATATTTTCTTGTGTGTTTCCTGACATTTACTAAATAGTAGCTAATCATACTAAGGGCGTATTATTATGTATTTTGGTATTATATATATTTGCAATATATCTCCCTAATATTAGGGTACTTAGTATATACATGAGAGCCTTAGTTAATTTTCCATATTATGCATGTATAATATAGATATGTATGAATTGTTAAAAAAACTTCTATTCTACGTATCTTGTAAAATTTATTAAAGAAATACAAGAAATTTAAAATTGAGGACTATAGGATCTTAATTAAGGAACAAGACGGCATTGAGAGATAAAATTAATAATTTGAGAAGTTATTGATTGAAAGATTCAAGGAAGCGAATATTTCATAAGAGTAAAATAAATTAAATAAGAAGAAATATAATAGATTATTCCAAAATGAGAAGCGAAATTGCTTTTGAAAAAGATACATAATCTAAATGACAATGAATTTGGATAGTTAGAGGAATATTGCAGCGGATTGATTGCTAATTCTTCTCAATTTAATTTTGGAAATTAAGAAGACTACAAATTATTAAGAGGCATCTTGATGCTACTATTTAAGAAATGAGATTTTCAAGATTTAATTAAGTATATAAGAATCAAACTTATAAATCAAACAATTAAGTGATGAGAAAAGGTTGTGGAACATATGCTCTGTGGTGGACATAGGAATTCTACAGTGTGTGTGGGCGAAGTATAAAATTATTAATATCACATAATTCTATACAATAATTGATCAATTTGGGAAAATTGACAACATTTATATACTCTTCTTTGATGTTTCATCTTCTAGGAACATTTCATGATGACCTCGTTGTTGTTGGTAAAATATTTTTTTATGAGTCATCAAATAAGTATTAATTCATCTCTCTCTAATTACGTAATGAGGTTCTGATAAGATTAATTTAATATAATTCCCACCTATAGTGAAATCACATAAAAAAAATCAATCATGTCATGAATACTTCCTAGTGATCCTCTCACCTTTGTTATGTCTTTTTCATAAACATGAATCAATCATCATAATAAAAAATGGAAATTTTAATTTTTAGGATTAAACTGAGCTAAAACAAATTTTTGAGCTTGATTTTATAAAATAGTTAAAGTTAAGGGACCAATTTACTTATTGCGTCAACTTTTTTGCTTTCAAGTTTTTTTTAATTCTTCGTTATGGTACTTTAAATAATTATTCCTAATATCAATTGCTTATTCAATTTTCTATACTTTTATGAACTAACAAAAATACCAAACCTGTAAGGCATATATAATAATTAAACTAATGAAATTTACAAATATTAATGAAAACATAATTCAAATACAACAACACTCAAGCCTTTATCCCACTATAGTGGGGTCGGCTATATGGATCCTTTGTCGCCATTGTGCACTATCTTTTGTCATAATCTCACTAATGCCTAAGTACATCATGTCTTTCTTTATAGTTTCATTCCAAGCCTTTATTGGTCTACCCCTCCCTCGTCTAACATGTATAGTGACTAGACTCTCAAATATCCAATGATTGTCATTGATGGACTATTTGAATACCAACGTCTCTTTAAATATTTATGATATTTTGACACCACAACTGATGCAAACCGAATTCCTCGAGGTGGTTTTAAATAAATAAATTTGTTTTCTCTTTTAAAACTTGCAGCGCTAGCGTGTCTTTCTCGAGCAAAGGGTAAGCGACAATTGATATAAATTTCATAAAAGCGCATATAAGCCTAGCACTCGAACATATTCAACGAATTGAAATTAATCTTCCACAAGCATAGACGAGTGAGAAAAGAAAAAAATGTGTGGATAAAAATTAACGACAAACAAGTTCAATGTTGACTAAGAGCAAGCATACTCTGATTTTGAAGATCAAATAAATAAACAACATAGTTAGACTAATCTCAAAGGAGCTTGTAGGTCCGGGAAATATACCCAGGCCAAAAACAACAGGCTCAGATGTCTTCTTATGTTAGGGGAATAGAGGAATCAGACCCTGACGGGTTGGATGATCTTGGCAAGGTCCTTCCGGGTCCTTATAGCAGGAGGAGATGGCGTTATTAACAGGTGACGACCCTATTTGTTGGTAACGAATAATAGAAGTCGATGTCGACGTTACTAGCGGACGGGGCAGCAAGATCTGGTTGTTGGAAGGGGAGGAGTCGGCGACCTTCGAAGAGGTGGCGACGGCGGTACTCCTAGGCAGCAGAGAGAGGCCACGCGACGGGTTTGACGTGGAAGAACCGGGCGCCTATAGCTCGGTGGGCGGCGGCGTCGTCCGGTAGTAGATGCGGCGCCCGACTGGAGTTGGTTCGGCGACGAGGATTGGAAAGAGGAGGCGTGGCTTTGTTGGGCACTAGGCTGGATGACCGAGAACAGAGAAGAGATCTCTGTCCCGATATTTCCCAGCCCTGTACTTTTTTACGGGAAGGAAGGGGAAGGGTTTTATAAAATGATTTTTTTTAATTTTAGGCATTACACTAAATAGGAAAATAATGATATATCATATATATAGATATAGATGATATAATATCATTCTTATTTTGCCTATCCGGGCAACTAGGGTGAGATTGCATAAAATTTTTATTTTATACTTTTAACTAAAAAATATCTTTGTTTATTTGATTTTAAAAGTTGAGCATGCTTGCCTTAATTAACTTATCCCCTAATTTGACGGATTTTTTATTCATGGACTTATTGGACGATCACTTCAATAAGTCATACGAGTACATGAAATAAAAATACACGTGCGCTAATACATGCGCTACAAATACCAAAATAAAAATGCATGAAATAAAAATACACGTGATGTGACGCTGGTTGCACCAATTCTCCTGGGGTTGAAAATTCTCGACCCCATCGAGAGTGTAATGTAGCCTGCAACCAAAAAGCCCGGATGTCGAACTGAAAATGCTTTGCTACTGTCAGGCGCTGGAGTAAGGCAAAGAGATATCCTTCGCTGCAGCTCATAACCTGTAGGTAAACTCCCTTTCCTGAAAAACACAGGGAACCAATATCATTCGGAAAAATATAATTCCCGGTGACAGATTCAACCATAAAATTATAGATTTTCGAATATGCTCGCAAACAGTTAGTCAAAATTTTAAGCATGATATTTAAATGATCAAGAAAAATCAGAGCATACAAAAGAATGGTTTCACAACGTGAGGGAGAGCGGAGATCATATGAATAGGGTGGGAAGCAAGTAAGCTTGACTTGTGGAATCATTAAATCACACCGCATCATACGTTCTCCTGTCAAATGCATACGAGCGTCTACTAAACCAAAATCAATTATCCCAAACACCTCACCCGATAGAAGCTGACTAATGTTACAAAATTTAAAATTGATCTCAAATCTACCATTTAAAATTTTTCAGAGAAACCTTTTAAAACGAGTATATTTGTTTGGTGTGAAATTTTTTGGGGTTCTTATTATCTTTAAAATACGGGTTTTCTTAAATGAATTGTTAATTTGATAATAAAAATTTTCAGACACATTTATAATTATGGGATAATGTAATGACACAAAATGATGTTCCCCAAATATAAAATCAATATATGGTGATGACTCTATTGTGAGTGATATGTCACTAATAAGTCCTTCCCAGGGCGACGACTCAGAAGTAATCTCAGTGACTAGAGGTGATGCTTTAGTGCGAGCAAGTGGGAGCACCATTTCAGTCGGATTAAGGGGATGAGGAGGTGGAAGCTCTTCTTCTTGGAGTTGGGGCTCAGGAAGAACCTCCTCGACTAAAGTGAGTGCTTCAGTGGAGACAAGTGGGGTCAAGGTGCTCGTGGGGGAAGTGTCAAGTCTAGAAAGGGGACTATTAATTATTCGAAGTCCGGGTTCCACTAGTTGATACGTAGTTGGGACGTAGTCAGGAAAATTATTTTGTTTGCGCATTGTCATTTCAAGATTGTGTACATCAATGCACAATCCAGTCAGATTCTGCATGAGTTCTGCAGTGATGAACTCAACGTTCTTCATTAAAGTTTTCATTCGCTCTTCGAGACTCTTCATTTTTCTAATTAAATTTTTTTTATTTAAATAGAATAACGATTTAAAGTTAACAGACAGTTAATAAACATTTTTTTGTTGTTCTTTTTCAAAAAAAAACTCGGAAAATTTTTAAATAGATTTGTTTTTTTTAAAAAAAAATTGTAAGTCGGATCGCGTGATTCCCGATACGAGCAAATCACAAATGCTCTGATACCAAACTGATGCAAACCAAATTCCTCGAGGCGGTTTTAAATAAATAAATTTGTTTTCTCTTTTAAAACTTGCAGCGCTAGCGTGACTTTCTCGAGCATAGGGTAAGCGGCAATTGATATAAATTTCATAAAAGCGCATATAAGCCTAGCACTCGAACATATTCAACGAATTGAATTTAATCTTCCACAAGCATAGACGAGTGAGAAAAGAAAAAACGTGCGGATAAAAATTAACGACAAACAAGTTCAATGTTGACTAAGAGCAAGCATACTCTGATTTTGAAGATCAAATAAATAAACAACATAGTTAGACTAATCTCAAAGGAGCTTGTCGGTCCGGGAAATATACCTCGGCCAAAAACAACAGACTCAGATGTCTTCTTTTGTTAGGGTAATAGAGGAATCAGACTCTGACGGGTTGGATGATCCTGGCAAGGTCCTTCTGGGTCCTTATAGCAGGCGGAGATGGCGTTATTAACAGGTGACGACCCTGTTTGCTGGTAACGGAAAAGAGAAGTCGATGTCGATGTTACTAGCGGACGGGGCAGCAAGATCCGGTGGCTGGAAGGGGTGGAGTCGGCGACCTTCGAAGATGTGGCGACGACGGTACTCCTAAGCGGCAGAGGGAGGCCACGCGGCTGGTTTGACGCGGAAGAACCGGGCGCCTATAGCTCGGTGGACGTCGTCGTCGTCCGGTAGCAGAGGCGGAGCCCGACTGGAGTTGGTTCGGCGACGAGGATTGGAAAGAGGAGGCGCGGCTTTGTTGGGCACTAGGCTGGATGACCGAGAACAGAGGAGAGATCTCTGTCCCGATATTTCCCAGCCCTGTACTTTTTTACGGGAAGGAAGGGGAAGGGTTTTATAAAATGTTTTTTTTATTTTAGGCATTACACTAAATAGGAAAATAATGATATATCATATTTATAGATATAAATGATATAATATCATTCTTATTTTGCCTATCCGGGCAACTAGATTGCATAAAATGTTTTATTTTATACTTTTAACTAAAAAAATATCTTTGTTTATTTGATTTTAAAAGTTGAGCATGCTTTCCTTAATTAACTTATCCCCTAATTTGACGGATCTTTTTATTCAGGGACTTACTGGACGATCACTTCAATAAGCCATACGAGTATATGAAATAAAAATACACGTGCGCTAATACATGCGCTACAAATATCAAAATAAAAATGTGTGAAATAAAAATACACGTGATGCGACACTGGTTGCACCAACAACATAATGATGAACTTGTTTATAATAAAAACATTAAATAACAACGTAACAACGAACTTGTTTATTAAAAAAAACTTTAAACAATAACATAACATCAAAGTTGTTTATAAAAAAGAACTTTAAATGTGACCATTTGTAGGAATTAGACCCAAGACCACATGGCTAAAAGTCACGCACTCCACCAACTGAGCTAATAAGGCTATTTCACTATTAATATTTGCAATATACTATATTCGTAGGTATATCTGCCATGGTAAGTAACCATAGCTTATAACCCGTATTATCTTGGGGTTATCATTATATAGTCATAATGACCTACCTCCATAAACCCTATATTCTACATACATTAATATGGTCATAATATAAAACTCCTATTACATATAACTCCATATATCACTCGTAAAATATGAAGCTTTAGGGTTCTTTCCCAATGTAATTGGCACACCCCTGCGTTGCATTCTTTTGGCACCATTGCGGGTCGCAGGCATGATCGTATTTGCACTAAAGTCAAACTATACAGACCCTTATAGCTACAAGCAATCCATTCATCTAGGTTTTTGAAAGTGTTTCTTCAAGTGCCCATACACCTCCTTTTCCCACGTTACCCTTGTCAGTTTGGGTGAAACCCTAAAGCCCATACCCCCTAAACCCCTGAATTAACAACAGTTGAAATTAAAATAATGAAATTTACAAATATTTATGTAAACATAATTCAAATAATAAATTAAGATCCAATTGATTGTCATTTATGGACTATTTGTATACCACCGTACCTTTAAATATTTTTGATATTTTGACACCATAACATAACGATGAACTTGTTTATAATAAAAACTTTAAATAACAACGTAACAACAAACTTGTTTATTAAAAAAATCTTTAAACAACAACATAACATCAAATTTGTTTATAAAAAAGAACTTTAAATGTGTCCATATGTAGGAATTAGACCCAAGACCACATGGTTAAAAGTCACGCAGTCCACAACTGAGCTAATACGGCTATTTTGCTATTAATATTTTCAATATACTATATTTGTACTTCGTAGGTAACATATCTGCCATGGCAACCATAATGACCTACCTTCATAAACCCTATATTCTACATACATTAATATGGCCATAATATAGAACTCCTATTACATATAACTCCATATATCACTCGTATACTGTGAAGCTTTAGGGTTCTTCCCCAGTGTAATTGGCACACCCATGCGTTGCATTCTGTTGGCACCATCGCGGGTCGTAGGCATGATCGTATTTGCACTCAAGTCAAACTATACAGACCCTTACATCTACAGGTAATCCATTCATCTAGGATTTTGAAAGTGTTTCTTCAAGCGCCCATACACCTCCTTCTCTCATGTTAGCCTTGTCAATTTTGGTGAAACCCTAAAGCCCGTACACCCTAATCCCCTGAACTAACAACAATTGAAATTTACTTTTATGAACTAACCAAAGTACCAAACTTGTAAGGCATATATAATAATTAAAATAGTGAAATTTACAAATATTAATGTAAACACAATTCAAATAATATATTAAAATCCAATTGATTGTCATTTATGGACTATTTGAATAGCACCGTCCTTTTAAATATTTATGATATTTTGATACCACAACATAACGATGAACTTGTTTATAATAAAAATTTTAAATAACAACGCAACAACGAACTTGTTTACTAAAAAAA
Source organism: Platanthera guangdongensis (assembly GCA_039583875.1). NCBI lineage: Eukaryota > Viridiplantae > Streptophyta > Magnoliopsida > Asparagales > Orchidaceae > Platanthera > Platanthera guangdongensis. The sequence goes on along the minus strand of CM077162.1, from coordinate 5,136,133 downwards.
TTTTAAACAATAACATAACATCAAAGTTGTTTATAAAAAAGAACTTTAAATGTGGCCCTCTGTAGGATTTGACCGAAGACCACATGGTTAAAAGTCACGCATTCCACCAACTGAGCTAATAAGGCTATTTCATTATTAATATTTGCAATATACTATATTCATAGGTAACATATCTGCCATGGTAAGTAACCATAGCTTATACCCCGTATTACCTTGGGGTTATCATTATTTGTCATAATACCTACCTCCATAAACTCTATATTCTACATACATTAATATGGTCATATATAAACTCCTATTACATATAACTCCATACATCACTCGTATAATATGAAGCTTTAGGGCTTTTTCCCATGTAATTGGCACACCCCTACATATTTCTGCACCACACGGGTCGCAGACAAATCATATTTGCACCAAAGTCAAACTATACAGGCCCTTATAGCTACAAGTAATCCATTCATCTAGGTTTTTGAAAGTGTTTTTCAAGCGCCCGTACACCTCCTTTTCCCACGTTAGCTTGTCAATCTGAGTGAAACCCTAAAGCCCATACACCCTAAACCCTGAATTAACAACAATTGAAATAAAAAAAATGAAATTTACAAATTTTATGTACATAATTCAAATAATAAATTAAGATCCAATTGATTGTCATTTATGGACTATTTGTATACCACCGTACCTTTAATATTTTTGATATTTTGACACCATAACATAACGATGAACTTGTTTATAATAAAAACTTTAAATAACAACGTAACAACAAACTTGTTTATTAAAATAATCTTTAAACAACAACATAACATCAAATTTGTTTATAAAAAAGAACTTTAAATGTGTCCATATGTAGGAATTAGACCCAAGACCCATGGTTAAAAGTCACGCAGTCCACAACTGAGCTAATACGGCTATTTTGCTATTAATATTTTCAATATACTATATTTGTACTTCGTAGGTAACATATCTGCCATGGCAAGTAACCATAATGACCTACCTTCATAAACCCTATATTCTACATACATTAATATGGCCATAATATAGAACTCCTATTACATATAACTCCATATATCACTCATATACTGTGAAGCTTTAGGGTTCTTCCCCAGTGTAATTGTCACACCCATGCGTTGCATTCTGTTGGCACCATCGCGGGTCGTAGGCATGATCGTATTTGCACTCAAGTCAAACTATACAGACCCTTACATCTACAGGTAATCCATTCATCTAGGATTTTGAAAGTGTTTCTTCAAGCGCCCATACACCTCCTTTTCTCATGTTAGCCTTGTCAATTTTGGTGAACCCTAAAGCCCGTACACCCTAATCCCCTGAACTAACAACAATTGAAATTTACTTTTATGAACTAACTAAAGTACCAAACTTGTAAGGCATATATAATAATTAAAATAGTGAAATTTACAAATATTAATGTAAACACAATTCAAATAATATATTAAAATCCAATTGATTGTCATTTATGGACTATTTGAATAGCACCGTCCTTTTAAATATTTATGATATTTTGATACCACAACATAACGATGAACTTGTTTATAATAAAAATTTTAAATAACAACGCAACAACGAACTTGTTTACTAAAAAAAATTTTAAACAATAACATAACATCAAAGTTGTTTATAAAAAAGAACTTTAAATGTGGCCCTCTGTAGGATTTGACCGAAGACCACATGGTTAAAAGTCACGCATTCCACCAACTGAGCTAATAAGGCTATTTCATTATTAATATTTGCAATATACTATATTCGTAGGTAACATATCTGCCATGGTAAGTAACCATAGCTTATAACCCCGTATTACCTTGGGGTTATCATTATATTGTCATAATAACCTACCTCCATAAACTCTATATTCTACATACATTAATATGGTCATAATATAAAACTCCTATTACATATAACTCCATACATCACTCGTATAATATGAAGCTTTAGGGCTTTTTCCCAATGTAATTGGCACACCCCTACGTTGCATTCTTCTGGCACCATCACGGGTCGCAGACACAATCATATTTGCACCAAAGTCAAACTATACAGGCCCTTATAGCTACAAGTAATCCATTCATCTAGGTTTTTGAAAGTGTTTCTTCAAGCGCCCATACACCTCCTTTTCCCACGTTAGCCTTGTCAATCTGAGTGAAACCCTAAAGCCCATACACCCTAAACCCCTGAATTAACAACAATTGAAAAAAATGAAATTTACAAATATTTATGTAAACATAATTCAAATAATAAAGTTAAGATCCAATTGATTGTCATTTATGGACTATTTGTATACCACCGTCCCTTTAAATATTTATGATATTTTGACACCACAACATACTGATGAACTTGTTTATAATAAAAACTTTAAATAACAAGGTAACAACAAACTTGTTTATTAAAAAATCTTTAAACAACAACATAACATCAAAGTTGTTTATAAAAAAAAACTTTAAATGTGGCCATATGTAGGAATTTGACCCAAGACCACATGGTTAAAAGTCACGTAGTCCACAAACTGAGCTAATAAGGCTATTTTTTTATTAATATCTTCAATATACTATATTTGTACTTCGTAGGTAACATATCTGCCATGGCAAGTAACCGTAGCTTATAATCCCATATTACCTTGGGGTGATCATTATATAGTCATACTGACCTACCTTCATAAACCCTATATTCTACGCACATTAATATGGCCATAATATAGAACTCTTATTACATTTAACTCCATATATCACTCATATACTGTGAAGCTTTAAGGTTCTTCCCCAATGTAATTGGCACACCCATGCGTTGCATTCTTTTGGCACCATCGCGGGTCGTAGGCATGATCGTATTTGCACTCAAGTCAAACTATACAGACCCTTACAGCTACAAATCCATTCATCTAGGATTTTGAAAGTGTTTCTTCAAGCGCCCATACTCCTCCTTTTCCCGCGTTAGCCTTGTTAATCTGGGTGAAACCCTAAAGCCCATACACCCTAATCCCTCGAACTAACAACAATTGAAATTTACTTTTATGAACTAACAAAAGTACCAAACTTTTAAGGCATATGTAATAATTAAAATAGTGAAATTTACAAATATTAATGTAAACGTAATTCAAATAATAAATTAAAACCCAATTGATTGTCATTTATGGACTATTTGAATACCACCTTCACTTTAAATATTTATGATATTTTGACACCACAACATAACAATGAACTTGTTTATAGTAAAAATTTTAAATAACAACATAACTGTTAGAAAAGCCCAATTAGGGCCCATGTGTTCTTCCTTCTCTCTCCTTGTATTAGTCCTACATCATGGATTAGGATTTCTCTCTTCTTCCTTTTTCCTATATAAGTGTATGTATACTTGTAACTATTCATTGAAGAAGTATATACAAGCTTTGAGGCTTTTCTTTACATGGTATCAGAGCCAAACGTATCCTCCAGCGGACTCCCCTCTTTTGTCTGCATCTCCTCCTGCGTCCTGGTCTCCTAACCGCCTCGCGGCCTCCGGTCTCCTCGCGACCTGCTTCTATATCCGCTTCCTTGCCCAGCCCGCCTGGCTTCTGCGACCTCTTCGCCCTACTCCGCTTCTTCTCTCCGTGGATCCACCCTCCTCCTCAGGTACTTTTATAGTCTTTTTTCTCAGTCCTAAAGGGGCCCACCTATCCCTGCCGCCTGCGGGCCGCCTTCCTTATCCGCTGCGGGCTCCCTCTGCTGCTTCAATCCGCTCACCCTTTACTCTCCTTCCGCTTGCACCTGATTCAGTCCGCTGCGACCTACCACCTGCTTCAGTCCGCAGCGAACTGCTCCGCGTGTCTTCTTATCCGCTGCGGGCTCCCTCTCATCTGCTGCCGGTTCTGCCCTTGACGAGCTCTCTACTTCTCCCGCTCGCTCCTGCTTCAGACCGCTGCGGCCTGCCGACTGCTTCAGTCCGCTCGCTCTTGCTTTAGTCCGCTGCGGCCTGCCGACTGCTTTAGTCCGCTGCGAACTGCTCCTCGCCCTGCCGTCGTCTTACGGCTTGCTCCAGTTCGCCGCGAGACTCTCTCCCCTCGCGCCCTGCTGAGATCGTCTTCTATCCGCCGCGACCTTCTCTTAGTTGTCGCGCCCTGTTCCTTGCTCGCTCGCTCTTCCCTTTTGCGAGCTCCTGCTCGCCGAACTGCTTGACCTTCTATCCGCCGCGACCTTCCTCTTAGTCTTCGCGGCCTGCTTGCACTCCCAGTGGACTCCCTGGTCTCAGCCTCTTCTCGCGCGCGACTGCTGCGGCCTCTTCTTGCTGCTATCCGCTCCCCTCTGCTCCTAGTCGCATTTTGGTCGCGACCTTCTGGTCGCTGGTTTGCCAGCCGAGACCGTGCGACTACCTCTTCTATCCGCCCGACTTTCTTTCCCAGGCCGCCCATCTTCTTTCTTCTACTTGCCCGACCTCTTCTGTTGGTCGCATGACTTCCGATACTTCTGCTGCTACTTCTGCTCCACAGGCCCGTGCGGCTGCCATGTCTTCCGAACTCCGTGATGAGTTACGGATTACTACTATCTCTCTAACTGACAAACTGAATTTCGTTGAGTGGGTTCACTCCGTTCGCCAGGTTCTGCAGACGAAGGGTCTTCTTCACCACTTGACCCGCGCTACTCCCACTGCTCCCTCCGATGACTGGCTTCGCGATGATGGACGGGTTCAGTCCTGGCTCCTAAACTCTATGGATCCCGAGCCCTACAGGATGACCATGTATCATGACACGGCTAAGTCCATGTGAGAGGAGCTTCACGCCTTTTACTCTGGCCATGACAGCCTACAACACCTATATGATATCATTTCCGATCTTCAGAATCTTACCCCAGGTGCTCCTGGTGATATGCTCTCCTTCGTGGCTAAAGCCAAGAGTTTGACAGAGGCTTGGATTCAACATCAGCCTCCTACTACCGATCTCACCACTCAACGAACCCAGAAAGAAGCTGTCGCCATCGCCATGATGATGTCCCGGGTTCCTCCCCACCTGCATAGTACTCGGGCCCAGATTCTCTCCTCCGGCACAACTCCTTCACTGTCTGACGTCTGCTCCATGCTCCTCAAGGTCACGCCTCCTTCCGAGGCTCCTCCTGTTTTTCCCCCGGCTCTTCTTCAGCCGCCTCTCCTTTCGACCCCTCCTCCTCGTGGATCTTCCACTCGGGGGGGGGGGGGGGGGGGGCGACCCCCGTCTCGGTGACGAGGACGTGGTGGTCGCTCTTCTATGAAATGCACCTACTGTGGCCGGGATAATCATCTTGAAGCTACCTGCTACCGCAAGCACGACTTACCTCCTCATCTTACTGCTACTATATCTGCTGCTCCGCCTCCTACTGGGTCTCCTGCCACTGATCCAGCTACTACTACCCGCCAGGACATCGATAAGCTTCGCACCCAACTTCAACAACTTCAGGGTGCCCTCAGCCGCTCCTCCGGCTCTGTTGCGTCCTCTTCCGTGGAAGGTATAACCTGTCTCTCTCATTATCCTTGCTAGATCGTTGATTCCGGCGCTACTCACCATATTATCTCCCAGAAGCCCACAGCGTACCTACAGACACCTCATCCAGCTTGCATCACTGTGGCCAACGGTGACACCCTACCAGTCTCTGGCTCCGCCGCTCTTCAGCTTACGCCGCACCTTTTTCTTTCCTCGGTTCTTCACGTTCCGGGGTCTCCTTTCAATTTATTATCTGTTAGTCGTCTCACCCACGACCTTGATTGTTGCATTACCTTTTCACCTTCTTCATTTCTTATGCAGGATCGCCGCACCCGGAGTACCATTGGTAAGGGACAGCTGATGAATGGGTTGTACATCTTGGATCTCCCACCTACTCTTCTCTCCGCCGTCTCCATTGTTGATTGGCATCGCCGCCTTGGGCATGCTCCCCTTTCGGTTCTCAAGCGGGCTCTTCCTGATGTTTCTCTCCGGGAGTTCTCTTGTGAATCTTGTATATACGGAAAACAACATCGTTTCTCTTTCCCCACTGCCTGTACCAGGAGTAGTACTCCTCTCTCTTTAGTTCATTCTGATGTATGGGGTCCTTATAGAGTCCCCAGTATTTTTGGCTTTCGCTATTTTGTCACGTTCATTGACGATTACTCGCGTACCACGTGGCTCTATTTATTACATGATCGCACTGAACTTACTTCTGTGTTTCGCGCCTTTTTACTTGAGATGCGTACGCAGTTCGCCACCCCCTCAAAGTACTTCGCACTGATAATGCTCGTGAGTATACGGGTCGCACCTTCTCCAATCTCTGCACCGAATTTGGTGTCATCCATCAGACTTCATTTGCGTATACTCCTCAGCAAAACGGGGTGGCGGAACGCAAAAATCGTCATCTTCTCGATGTTGCGCGCTCCCTTATGTTTCAAATGCACGTTCCAACCAAATATTGGAACTTTGCTGTATCCACCGTCCTGTCATCTCATCAGCCGCCTTCCCTCGTCTGTGCTTAATTTTGCCTCACCCATCCAACTCCTCTCTCCCTCCACCAACCTCACCTCTCTCACACCGCGGATCTTCGGGTGTGTTTGCTATGTCCACCTTCTTGGTCCTCCTGCCGACAAACTTGCTCCTCGGGCCGCCAAATATATGTTTGTTGGCTACTCCCGCACTCAAAAGGGGTACGTTTGCTACTCTCCTTCTGACGGCAAGCTGGTTGTTTCTGCGGATGTCACATTCTGCGAAGACCAGCCCTTCCACTTACCTAGCACCACCTCGTCTTCTGCTCCCTCTATTCCTCGGCCTGCCGTCCCGGTCACGCCGTCTTTGTCGTCCTCTCACCCTGTTCCTCCTCGGGTTCCTCCACCACTTATCCATGTCTACTCTCGTCGCCCATCCAAGGATGCTCCTGTGACCCAGCTCCCCGCTACCAACGATACCTCGGCTACGGTAGATCCCGCTCCCGTCTCTACAACTCATCACTTGGCCAACTACGTTTCTCTCCATCGACTGACGCCGCCTCTCTACGCCTTTGCCACCTCTGTTTCCTCTATTTATATACCTAACACTGTGCAGGAGGCGCTTCAACACCCAGGGTGGCGGGCAGCTATGGATGATGAAATGCGGGCTCTCTGGGCTAACCAGACCTGAGATCTGGTTCCTCTTCCTACAGGTCACACCGTTGTTAGCTGCAAATGAGTCTTTGTCATTAAACATGCAGCGGATGGCACTGTCGACCGTCTGAAGGCCCTCCTCGTGGCCCGGGGCTTTACTCAACAACATGGCCTTGATTACGGGGAAACCTTCTCTCCCGTGGCAAAATTGAACACGGTCCGCGTTCTTCTCTCCTTGGCTGTTCATCGTCATTGGCCCCTTTATCAGCTGAATATTAAGAATGTCTTCCTCAACGGGGATCTTCAGGAGACAGTTTACATGCAGCAACCTCCCGGGTTTGAGACCACGGGGGAGTCTTTGGTTTGTTACCTTCAGAAATCTATTTATGGTCTCAAACAGTCCCCGCGTGCGTGGTTTGAAAAATTCAGTAAGGTGGTCTGTGCTAGTGGCTTCACTCGGAGCTCGGCTGATTTTTCTCTCTTCACCCGACACCGGTCAACCGAGACTGTGATTCTTCTGGTTTATGTTGATGATATCCTGATTACTGGCGATGACACGACAGGAATACAACAGCTCAAGGAACAGTTAAATTCCGCCTTTCAGACCAAAGATTTGGGCAACCTCCGATACTTTCTTGGGCTCGAGGTCGCACGACGCTCTGATGGTATTGTGTTATCTCAAAGAAAGTACTGTATGGACCTCCTTCATGATGCAGGTTATTCTGGGTGCAAACCTGCGGAGACTCCTATAGACGCCAATCACAAGCTCTCGGCCCATAGCTCTGACTCTGACAAGCTGCTTACAAATACGGAATATTACAGACGCTTGGTTGGGAAGCTGATCTACCTTACGTTGACTCGACCGAACATCTCGTTTGTTGTGGGAGTTGTGAGCCGGTTCATGCACGCTCCTCGGACATCTTATCTTCAAGCTGTCGAGCGCATCCTTCGATATCTCAAGATCGCCCCCGGACAAGGACTTGTGTACAAGCCATCCACATCTCTATCTCTTGTCGTGTATTCTGACGTTGACTATGCAGGATCTATTGATGATAGACGCTCCACAACTGAGTTCTGTACTTACTTTGGTGGACACCTCATAACTTGGCGCAGCAAGAAACAGACTGTGGTTGCGCGTTCTTCCGCTGAAGCCGAGTACCGGGCTATGGCTGCTGTTGTTTCTGAGCTAACCTGGCTTGAAGGCCTTCTGGGAGACTTAGGTGTCCGTCTCTCATCTCCGGCAACCTTATTCTGTGACAGTCAGGCCGCAATTCATATTGCCAAGAATCCGGTTTTCCACGAACGCACAAAGCACATCGAAGTTGACTGTCACTTTATCCGGGAAAAAGTACAGTCAAAGAAGATAGATTTGGAGCATGTTCCTGCTACCGACCAAGTTGCGGATATCTTGACGAAAGCTCTTTCCAGGCCGCTATACTATCAATTTCTATCCAAGCTTGGTGCCTACGACTTGTACGCTCCAGCTTGCGGGGGAGTGTTAGAAAAGCTCAATTAGGGCCCATGTTTTCTTCTTTCTCTCTCCTTGTATTAGTCCCACATCATGTATTAGGATTTCTCTCTTCTTCCTTTTTCCTATATAAGTGTATGTATACTTGTAACTATTCATTGAAGAAGTATATACAAGCTTTGAGGCTTTTCTTTACAGTAACAACGAACTTGTTTTTTTTTTAAAAAAAACTTTAAACAACAGCATAACATCGAAGTTGTTTATAAAAAATAACTTTAAATGTGGCCATCTGTAGGAATTAGACCCCAGACCACATGGTTAAAAGTCACGCACTCCACCAACTAAGCTGATAAGGCTATTTGTAGGTAACACATCTTCCATGGCAATTAACATGCTTTCTATTACTGAAAAATAATATTTTTAAAATCCAGTGTGGGCAGCTGCCTATATTGGGCCATATATGGGTCCGCCCATGCATATACTTAGATAAATTACATCAATTTCAGATTTCTTGTTAGGAATGAAATGATTTTTGTGTTAAGATAGCTGGATGGAAAAGTATAAGAGCCAAGAAAAGATGTTCCTATGTTCTTCTGTTTATTTTGAAAAGTCAAATGCTTGAGTTCCTAGAGATTTGATTTGATACACATTAAAGAAGAAATGTGTCAGAATATTCATGATGGAGCATTATCTAGTATTAGAAATAGATGTGGAGTGACCAAAGATTTCTGTCATCACAATAGATTTAGATTATTGATCAATATATTTTTTATAGAAGTTATGGAGATGCTTACAAATTATATCTAAAATAAGGTGTCTTGGTGTATGCTTTTCTAGGTGACAGTTTAAGATCAATGAGATATATACAGAGTTAAGTGAAAAGTTTGAATAATGGAGATATTGTGTATAGAAGATTGTTAGATGATATAGGAAATGTTGATGTAAAGGCTCATTTATAGGCCCAATTCCTTCCTCTTATTTAGTCTCACATCTCTTGTATAAGATTATTTCTCCCTCTCTTCCAGTCGTGTTCATAAAGCCCCCCGGGCCCGGGCTTAAACCGGGCCCGGGCCCTGATTACAGCCGGGCCGCGCTTCTGGCTCCGGGAGGGGGCCTGCTAAGGCCCCCAGGGTCGGGTCGAGCCGGGCCCGGTTTTTTTAAAATTATTTTTTTTATTAAAAAATTAATGATAATTTATAAATACACTGAAAAAAATACAATTAATTTCATACTGTGCTTGAAAAAAATACGATTAATTTCATATTTTGAAAGAAAAAATAATAATTTTATTAATGTTGAACGAAAGTATACAAAATTATAAATACACAGAAAAAAAATAATTGCGATTGAATAATCCAAAATTACAAATACAATAAAATTACATGTCCGTCGGACCGTCACTTTAAAAAATTACAAAATTTCAAAATCCGTCTCGCCATCTTTAAGCTTTAATTAATTTAAGTTGATCACGTCCATCTCATCTTCTATATCCGACGAGCTATTCTCGATCGATGAAATATGTTGCTTCCTCTTGATCGCATCTCAAGTGGTCATTGTATCATATGCAGATTTCGAGCAATTCTTCGCTTAGGTGACTTCTTCGCTCGTTCAATATCCTGCCACTAAGAGAAAAAGCTGACTCTGAAGCTACCGTGCTAGCTTGGATCGTTAGTAAATCTCGGGCCATATAGACCATAATATGATAGGTATTTACTTTACTTTTCCACCATTTTAAAATATCAAAATTTTCTAATTCGTTTGTACTCATAAAATCACAAAATCGGGTTTTTGTGTACAAGCCTAATTCATTTAAACTACTAAATGTGGTGCACGCTTTTTTCTTTGAAGCTAACTCTAACATTTTATTTTTAAAACTATCGCGTGTTTTTGGTTGCGACACATCCTCTCGGGGCCGTGATCCGTATAAATTATCATAATAATTATAACATTCAGTAAAAATAGTGTTAAAATTTAAAATACTAAGATTATCTAAATCCGAATCACTGAAATTTACGCCTAAATTATTATTTATTTCTTATATAAAATTTTCTACGCCGTCTACGCCGAAAAGAAGATTCAAAGCGGCGGCGCATGAAAACATGACTGAGATTTCTCTATAATATTTTAAAATTTTGTTTTCCATTATTTTTATTAAACCACTCCATCCGGCGTGTTGCTTAAAATATTTTAATTTTTGTGAAATATTAACAATATTTTCAATAACTAGCGGGCTAGTAGGATAATATACGTCCAGATAGAGAATTTATCGCCGTATAAAAAACTTGTAATAAATCCATATAATTTTCTAAAACAACACAATCAGACTCGGTTAATTCATGTTGATATAACATAGTATAGTATTTCATTAGTAGTGTTTTTTGACGAATCGCTCGTTTTAACATTGTAAATGTCGAGTTCCATCTAATTGACATGTCAAATAAAAGTTTCAAAAAATTTTGACCTTGGGCGTTTACGAATTTTATAAAATTTTGTCGTCGTTGTTTAGAACTATAAATAAATTGTAACATTAAACGTATTTTATTAATGTATGGTTCTATATATGTTAAACTATCTTGTACGACCAAATTTAAAACGTGACAGACGCAACGAGTATGAAAAAAACACCGTTTAACATAGGTTTTAAATCACGTTTTAACCACTCAATTGCGGTGGTATTATTTGTGGCATTGTCGAAAGAAATACTCATAATTTTATCTTTTATTTTAAATTCTCGTAAATATTTTAAAATAATTTGATAAATCGCTACACCGGTGTGCGGGACTTCGAAATCTTCAAAACATATTATACGCTTATTTAGATCCCAGGAAACGAGATCGACCCAGTGACAAGTGATGAAAATATATGATAATCCTAATTTGATACTACTTGTTCAAACATCGTTTGTTAAACTCACTCGACCCTCAAAATTTTCAAAATAGTTAATTAAAGATTGTTTAGCTTCTAAATAATATTTAAGTGTGTCGCGTCTAATGGAAGATCGACTTACTTGATGATATTTGGGTTGTAGCCCCTGGTGGATGTACTCGGTTTCTTGTTCGTCATCGTAGTGGCTGAACGACAACCCACGTCTGATGACGTTCTTCACCTGCAGCTCCCGCTGCCGACCTTGATCTTACGCCCATATTTGTCCAGATGCAGATATTTGCGCCTGGATGGACTCAGGAGGAGCTTGTTTGGCAGTGCAAGACTTAATGTGTCTTGCGAATGTCGAGTTGCCACTGAGAGTAAGTAATTTTGAGCATTGCTTGCACTTTGCCTTATGCTCGGAGCCGACTTTCACTTTGTCGAAATATTCCCAAACTGACGTCGTATGCTTGTGCTGCACCACTTCGTGAGTGACCGATGATGAAGACGTCATCGTCGATGACATATTCGACGTAAAAAAATAGTGGAGGGGGAGTGTGAGACTTGGGAGGGGTGGGAGTTGGAAGGGTGAGAGTGTGGGAGTGGGGGGGGGGGGGATTTATAGATTTTTAAAAAAACATAAAAAAAGATTTATTTTTTAAATATTTTTAAATTAATTATTTAATAATTATTAATTATTAATTAATTTTTTAATAATTAATATATTATTATAGCTGCCAGCCCTATTAAATTGGGCTGACAGCATTGGGAACAACGGCTCTAAGAGCCGTTGTTAAACAACTGCTCTTAGAGCCGTTGTTCTAAAGCGGCCAGGCTGGGCCCAGCCCCGGGCTTAGCCCGGGCCTAGAAACCGGGCTTTGCCCGGCCCGGCCGCGGGCTTAGCCCGTGCCTAGGAAACCGGGCTTTGCTTGGCCCGGCCCAGGCCGGGTACCGGGCCGGGCAAATGCTTATATATGGGGCCTTGTTAGGCCCCATGGCCCGGCCTGGGCCCGGGGCGGGCTTAGCCCGGGCCCGGGCCCGGGCCTAGGCGGGCTTTTACCGGGCCGGGCCCCGTTTTTATGGGCACCCCTACTCTCTTCTCATATATATTTGTACTCTCTTTTGTATTTTACACATGAAGAAGTATCTACAAGGTTTGCCCATTACTTTCTACATGCTATCAGAGGGAACGATCTGGACTGATTTGGTTTAACCGCCCAGCTCTTTTCTATCCGGGCGGTTTGCCATTCCCACCTACCCGCTCCTCTTTGCGTTCTCTGGTATTTCTACCTGCTTCCATTCTTTCTCCCGTGGATCCACCTTCTCAGCTTCCTCGTCGCCCTTTTATAACCGTTTCTCTCTCTGGCCCGTGGTCCCCACTCTAGTACGACTAGTCTCTCTACCCGCTACGGCTTTACTCCTCTTGCGACTTGACCTTCCTTGCTTCTCTCTCGCGCGATCTCTATCGCACGGGTTCTTTTCTTCTCTTGTCGTTCGAGTCCTCTTACTCGCGGCTTTCGGTTCTACTCGCCTATCCGCTTCCCTCTCTGCTGCGGTATACCCACCTACCTCTCTTGCTTCTACTCGCCGCGGCTTGATCGGTCTTCCCTTCCCACGGCTTGTCCCGCGGCTTGTCTCCTCGCTGCCGCCTCACGTGCTCGCGCGGTTTCGCCTCTACTTCTCCTTCTCGCTGCGATCTCTCTGGTCGTTGCGGCCCCATTTCTTCCCTTCAGCTCCGCCTGCTAGCGTGGTTTCGTCTTTGGTCGTGGCCTCGTTCTTGTCGCCGGTGGTTTATCACCGTGACCGAGCGGCCTCTTGTCTCCTCGCCTCTGCTGACTCTGCTTTCTCTTGGTCGGCATTCTCTCCTTGGCCGTCCGGCTTATCTATTTTCCCGTCACCGCCCGACTTCTTCTGATCGCCGCGGCTTGGGTTCTCGCCTTCGTGTTTTGGTGCCCGCTGCTGGCCGCTGCGGACTGGTTCTTCTGCTCCGGCCTAGTGTTCCTACGGCGGCCTTGTTCTTGCCGCAGGTTCTCCCGCCGCTCTTCTAGCCCGGCTTGTTCTCCCGCTGCTGCATCTTCTCGCTGTTGATCGCAGTTCTCATTGCTTCCTCCATAGTAGTCGCCGGTTCTGTCCGGCAAGCCGGATACCTCCTTGCCGCCCGGTTTCCGTGCCTAGTCGCAGATCAGGCTTATGGCAGTCGCCTCGAACACTGCTGATGATATTGTTGCATTGCGTGCTCAACTCCATCAGCTTCAACGGGTGGTTCGTCGCTCCTCTGGCTCCGTAGCCTCAATCTTCAAGGAAGGTATATCGTGCCTCTCACACAGCTCTCACTGGATTGTGGACTCGGATGCTACACATCATATCTCTCTGCGGCAGCCGCCAACATACTTAGATACTGCTTACCCCAAACACATCACTGTGGTCAATGGTGACACGCTCCCGGTTTCTGGCACTGTCATTCTGTCTCTTACTCCTTCCCTGTCCTTATCCTCGGTTTTTCATGTTCCGGGCTCTCCTTTTAACCTTCTTTCTGTTAGCCGTCTTGCGCAAAATCTTGATTGTTGTGTTACTTTCTCACGCTCTTCCTTTGTGGTGCAGGATCGACTGACGCAGACTATACTTGGTAGAGAGCAACTGTCTAATGGGCTATATCTTCTCGATGTTCCTCCCACTGCTCTCACATCTGTCTCCACCACTGATTGGCATCGTCGTCTTGGGCATGCTCCTCTCCCAATTCTCAAGAAAGCTCTTCCTACTGTCTCTCTCCAAGAGTTCTTTTGTGAATCTTGCATTTTTGGTAAACAACACTGTGTCTTCTTTTCTCCTTCATGTACTCGGAGTGATTCTTCTTTCTCGCTGGTACATTCTGATATCTGGGGGCCCTATAAGGTCCCTAGTGTCTTTGGGTATCAGTACTTTGTTACCTTTATAGATGATTGCTCACGGGTTACCTGGCTGTATTTACTTCGTGATCGTACCTAACTCACGGCTACGTTCCGTGCGTTTCTTACGGAAACACGCATTCAGTTTTCTACCTGTGTCAAAACTCTTTGTACGGAAAATGTTCGAGAATATACTGGTCGCACCTTCTCCAATCTGTGCGCCGAGTTCGGTATTATACATCGGACTTCTTGTGCCTATACGCCTCAACAGAATGGCCTAGAGGAACGAAAAAATCGCCACCTTTGATGTGGCTCGTTCTCTCATGTTCCAAATGCAAGTTCCTCCCCTCTACTGGAACTTTGTCGTCTCTACTGCTTGTCACCTCATCAATCGCATGCCTTCATCTGTCCTCAACTTTGTGGCACTCATTACTCTCCTTTACCCATCCACAACTCTCCTCTCTCACACCTCGTGTGTTTGGGTGTATCTGTTATGTCCACCACCTTGGTTCTTCCAATGACAAGCTAGCCCCTCGTGCTACCAAAGCTATGTTTGTTGGGTACTCCCGCACTCAGAAGGGGTATGTCTGCTTTTATCCTAGCACTGGTAAGGTGGTTGTGTCTGCTGATGTCTCCTTTCAAGAAGACCAACCATATCACATCAGCCCTTCTGATCCCCTTCTTCCTCCTCCACTACCTCGGCCCATCATACCTGTCACGTCTCCACTTCCACCACTTCTCCCTGCCCCTCTGCAACATCAGTCCAAATCTCCTCTCATCCCGGTTTCCCCAACACCACCAGTCCTCTCCAAACCTCCTGTCATTCAAGTATACACTCGCTGTCCTCCTCGTCCAGACGCCCTGCGGCAGCTTCCCTATACCAGTGTAATCTCGCGCCTGTTGATCCGGCCTCCTCCTCCATTGCCAACTATGTCTCTCTACATCGGCTCTCTCCGCCTCTCCTTAGCTTTGCTCTCTCTCTCCTCTATTTCTATACCTACCTCTGTGCAGGATGCCCTCCGGCATCCGCGGTGGCGGGCCACCATGGATGAAGAAATGACGGCTCTGTGGGGTAATCACACTTGGGATTTTGCGCCTCTTCCTCCTGATCACAGTTGCGTTAGCTGCAAGTGGATCTTCTCTATCAAACATGCTACGGATGGGACAGTTGACCGCTTAAAAGCTCAGCTTGTGGCCCGAGGTTTTACTCAACAGTATGGTCTTGATTATGAGGAAACTTTCTCCCCGGTCGCCAAATTGAATTCGGTTCGGGTCCTTCTCTTCTTAGCTGTTCATCGTCAGTGGTCCCTCCATCAACTGGATATCAAGAATGCCTTCTTGAACGACGATCTTCTTTAAACAGTTTACATGCATCAACCACCCGGGTTTGAGACCACGGGGGAGTCTCGTGTATGCTTGCTTCGCAAATCTATTTATGATCTCAAGCAGTCTCTCCGCGCATGGTTTGAGAAATTCAGCAAGGTCGTTCGTGAGGTTGGCTTCAAACAAAGCTCGGCAGATTTCTCTCTCTTCACTCGTCACCAATCAATAGGGACCATAATACTTCTGGTTTATGTGGATGATATTCTGATCACTGGTGATGACTCCACCGGGATACAACATATGAAACAACACTTAAACTCTATCTTTCAAATCAAAGATCTGGGAAATTTTCGATACTTTCTTGAACTAGAAGTAGCACGACGACCCGATGGCTTAGTCTTGTCTCAACGTAAGTATTGCATTGACCTTCTGCATGATGCTGGCCTCTCGGGTTGTAAATCTGCGGATACCCCGATGGAAGTAAACCACATGTTGCGTGCTCAGGGATCTGAGGAGGATTCTCTACTTCCAAATCCGGAACACTATCGCCGTCTTATGAGAAAATTGATCTACCTAACAGTTATAAGACCAAATATATCATTTGCCTTTGGTGTGGTCAGCCGATTTATGCATACCCCACGTATCTCTCACCTTCAGGCTGTGAAGCGCATTCTCAGATATCTGAAAACTTCCCCTGGGCAAGGACTTGTGTATAAGTCATCTTCCTCCCTTTCTTTTGTTGCATACTCAGATGTCGATTATGCGGGCTCGTTGGATGATCAGCAGGCTACTACTGGGTTTTGTACATACTTTGGAGGAAATCTCATCACATGATGGAGTAAGAAGCAGACAGTAGTTGCACGCTCGTCTGTTGAGGCTGAGTACCGTGCAATGGCGGCTGTTACTTCTGAACTAACCTGGCTTGAAAGTCTCCTAGAAGATTTGGGAGTTAAATTGACCTCACCTTCAACCTTGTTTTGTGACAGTCAAGCTGCAATACACATTGCAAAGAATCCTGTGTTCCATGATCGAACAAAACATATTGAGGTTGATTGTCACTTCGTTCGGGAAAAGGTCCAATCAAAAGAGCTGAAGCTTGAACATGTTCTTGCGTCTGGGCAAGTTGTTGATATCCTCACCAAGGCTTTACCTCGCAAATTATATTACCATTTCTTGTCCAAGCTTGGTGCCTACGACTTGTACGCTCCAGCTTGCGGGGGAGTGTTAGATGATATAGGAAATGTTGATGTAAAAGCCCATTTATAGGCTCAATTCATTCCTCTTCTTTAGTCCCACATCTCTTGTATAGCATTATTTCTCCCTCTCTTCTCATATATATTTGTACTCTCTTTTGTATTTTACACATGAAGAAGTATCTACAAGATTTGTCTATTACTTTCTACAAAGATGAATGGCTTTGATTTGGTAAAACAAAGATTGTGTATATAATATACAATTTTAGTTAGTGTTATTAGCAATTATCAGTATGTGTTAGATTGCTATTAGCAATTTGGTACACATTAAAAATAAAGCACTTTGCAATTTGCATACTGAACTTCTGTGTTTAATAAAAAAGCTTCTTATATGTCACATTTCAATGCATAAGCTTTCTATATCCTCATTTTCTGTATTCTAATTATATCTATATAATAGTAAAGTATCAACATCAATTTATTTTCCATCCTATATTTAAATAACCCTGAAGCTGCTTTCCTGGTTGATATTTTACAGATTGACTGAAGTTTTGCTAATAATTGACTAGTAAAGAGGTAGAAAGAAACTTCTGCAGTTTTCTAATTATTGTAAAGTCCTTTTTTGTTAGCTTATATTGGATTACTATTTTATTCTTTGGACTAAAAAATCTTTTAGAGCTCCCTTGTTTTTTCTACTAAGTAAGATGCATTGTAGAGCAAAATATAGATTACTTAGATCTTAAATTGGATTTTCCTACTAGGATACATATCTGCAATTTAGCTTCCCAATGTTAATTGTCACCATTCGAGCAGTTCTGTTGGATTTAGAAATATTGCGACTATTCGCTTGGCCTTTTCCTTTTACATCAGCTAGAAATGTGCAACAACAAGGAATGTGGCCACCCAGGGTTCTCATTTTACAACACAAGGTACCAACATTATGTTATGGGCCACGGGTGTTGGGCTTAGTTATTGTATCTTTAGTGTCATTTATTATTATTGGTTGTGCTTAGTTGTTAGATGGTTAGAGTTTGCATTTAAGTCTTGTAACCTATTTAAAAGCAACTGGGGTTTATATGAAGATATTAAATAAGTTATTTCCTATTCTCTTGTCTTGAGTAAGAGATTTTGGTAGCTCTCTCCTCCCGAGCACGCCCCGCCTAGGCAGCCACGTTTTTGGCTCCAAAGTATCCCCTCCGCCCCGACGACTACCCCGGAGAGCACACAACAACTTAGGTATCAAAGCATTTCAATCCTCCTATTTTGCCAAAGTTTGATCTCACACGGGACACCGCCTTTAGACGTCGCTGCCTGCACTCTGGTGTCGAGCCCAGTGACTGTTACAACTACAAAATTTATGCGCAGTCGAGAACACAAGAATGGACGCAAAAATATAATTGCATTGATTGAAAACAGGCACACAAGATACAATCCGAAACAAGCTCCGACAAAGCTCCCGAAGGTCGGGTTCTCTGATGAACCTTCTCTCAAATGAGAGCCAAAATGACTGGTGATCCAAGATACCCCAACACACATACCCCTCCCCCTTATATAGATGTGGAAACGCACGTAATAATAATAACAATAATAATAATCTGAATATTAGTTAATATAATTAATTAATCAATATTAATTAATGATCATTAATTAATATTGACCAATCAAATTTATACTAATTAATAACTAATTATTTTATTCCACCAAATTTATCATGGTGGTTTCCATACACGAGCTTTGGTGGTTCCGATGAGGGATGACTCCTCCGGCAAATGCATGAGAGTAACATTATCCCGACCTCGAAAATTGTTCTAGCCCTCAAGTTTGAGTATTAATAGTTTGTCGAGGTCATTGAGAATTGTCATGTGGAAAAAATTATGGATAACGGGTGGTGGCTACTTGTGTAATGAGGAAAATAAAAGAAGAGGTGCCAAAAAAGAAAGAAAATGTATGGGTGAACTTTCAGGGTATATTAGTGTGTGGTAAAAAGAGAAGGGGACAACTAAAGTGGGTGGGTGTATGGAGGTGAAGGCTGGAGATGTTAAAGAGAAATGGGAAAGAGAGTGGGCGTGACAGTCAGGGAAAAGAAAAGGAATGATTGTAGGTGTGGGCGAAATTAAATGATGAGGATGTGACAAGAGAGGGAGGGAAGAAAGTAGGTTTTGGTAGTTAGTGTATGAGGTGGTAAGCGGTGCTATTGGAAAAAAGAAGTTTCTATCGGGTGGGGTGCACGAGATGTGGGAATAGGCGGAAGTAGGCATGGAGGGTGCAAAAGTGGATGAAATGAGAAAGCTAGCAAAAGACTCGGTAGCCTTGTCGTACCCGACAAAGGTGCCAAGCGTGCAAGGGGATTGAGAGGGAAAAAGGGAGGGTGGCGTGGGAAGGAGGGGGTAGGTAACCCGAGCATTCTTCTCGAGGTGGGGAGATAAATCCATCGTGAGATCGGCGTGGGCGCGGAAGATGATAAGCGGGAGGTCCTGTAGGAGAGATGGAGGGAGGCGACAATGAACATTAGGGATGGAAGATCGCAGGCGCGATAGCGAGGAGGGGTCGACGAGCCCGATGCACGAGTCCCTAGAGTTTGTCGTCCGGCTGGAGGGCATGTTCCGAAAGCAGATCTGACAAAGGAGGCTGCGACGTCAGAACCGATGTTGGGAGGTTCCAGAGGCTGCGACGTGGATCGGTGTGGTTGTGTAAAAGCTTGAGACATCGGCGTTGGTGAGGAGCGTCAAAGACATCATTATACATCATTGAAAGTGGTGAACGACAAACATCTAGGGCGTTGGGCTAGGCATCGTTTGCTGTGGCAGGCGAAGCCACCAGGGAGGGGTTGTCCAAACGAGCCGCAATATGTTGGAGACTCACTTTGAGAGAATCGAGGATGTTGGCCTGGTCATCGAGGCTGCGTTTGACGACGTTGAGGTAGAGGTGCAGGGGTGGCTCAACTGTGGTCGGGACCCGAGCGGCGCCGATGGCTGCGGGACGGGCTCGGCGAGACAGATGCAGAACAACGGGTCCTCCGACAAACCTTCTCTCAAATGAGAGCCAAAATGATTAGTTATCCAAGATAACTCTAACACACATATCCCTCCCCCTTATATAGATGAGGAATGACACTTAATAATAATAACAATAATAATAATTCGATTAATTAATATAATTAATATTAATCAATCAAATTCATAATAGTTAATAACAAATTATTTTGTCCGCCAAATTTATCATGGCGGCTTCCATACACAAGCTTTGGTTGTTCCGACGAGGCGTGGCTCCTTCGACAAATGCGTGAGGATAACAACGACGCCCAACCAGAAACAAAACCTATATCTCCAGACAAGTCACCGCCCCTAATTTGAATGGCCGCATTTGCTTTAAAAAGAAAAAAAAAGAAAAATTACAACCTACAAAGAAGGATAAAATACTATCTAGATCCACCTTGACAACGTCAAGAAATTTCGGATTGTCCCTAGAGGAGGCATCCCAACAGACAAGTCACCGCCTCTTCCAGCCAAATCGACGCCGCCTTCGTCGAGCCATGTGACATACGTCACTCGTCTCTTCCGCCGAATCGTCGTCGTCTTTGTTAAGCCCTACGACGTCCAACCTCTAGTGTTCTGCATCCAACGCTCTACCCACACCTTCAACATCCCAGGACACTGCAGCCTCTAACGCACTTCATCCAATGCGCCTACTGATCACACATGCAGCTTCGATCTGCCCCCTCACACAATAACTAGAAACCATCGAGATCCTTCGTCGAGCAGAGAGAAGTCGACAAGCCTTTTGTTCTGTTTCGACCTTGCAGTCATGCGCCTGCAAGCTCTGCTTCGACGATTCCCCCTGCACGCCTTCGATCGAGTGCCCGCACGATCTTCGTCGATCGCACAATCTTCTTCTAACTGTTGTTGTTGTGATCCCTGCACCGGTTCCAATCACCGGACTGCTCCAGTTTTTTTGAGCTCTGCGCCGATTGTTTTGAGCCCTGTGTGATCTTTTGCCAGCCGTCAGTCTTCCTTGCAGATTAAATTTTGAATTAAATAATCACTTCATTGATTTATATGTTGAATTATGGGGGACTTGTCCTATCAAATGAGTTCACTGAGGAACATGGTGCAAACGATCCTGACATCCCTAGAAGCATACTTTCAAGAAACCGACGCACGCCGCTCGGAAGACATTGTCACCCTCTCCAATAAGCTCAATGATCTTACAACTGTCACTGTTCTAATCCATGTCTAAGCAAGTAGCAGCTAAGCGCCTCCACCGCCACTTATACACATCGATCCACCAAACCCAACTGATGCCCTGGCTAGTCCAGCAATCCTCCAGCAACTGACGTCTGCGACCTGTCGCCTTGTGTGGTGCTCTTTCAGACAGACTCCCCACTGCCATACATTGACTGCACAAAGATTGTTGTGGACACTCCTCACTCTCATGAAATTTGCAACGATCAGAGTAGTTCTCATGCATCTACAGATTATTCTCCACCACTACTTCAATCATTTCAAGATCATGTTGCGGGCTACTCTTCGGTCCTATATCCGCCCACGTTACGACCTGTCGACACCATCTCCATCTTCCTAGACGTCGTTGAGTATGAAAAAGGCTTGTTTCTCTGTATAGCCCCCGCTACAACGGCGCACTACAGAGAGCTATTTTGGCGCGAAATAAAGGAACCCAAATAATCAATTTGGTCGATCTTCATCCGAGCTTGAAGACAAGCTCAATTTGAAGATCGGGTGAGATGTTATGGGCCACGGAACACGGGTGACAGGCCTAGTTATTGTATTTTTATTGTCTTTTATTATTATTGGTTGTGCTTTGTTGTTAGATCATTAGATGGCGAGGGCTTGCATTTAAAATTGTTTTGTAGCCTATTTAAAGGCAAGTGGGGTTTGTATGAAGGTATCAAAGATGTTATTTCCTATTCCCTTGTCTTGAGTAAAAGATTTTGGTAGCTCTCTCCTCTTGAGCAAGCATCACCTAGGCAGCCGCGTTTCCGGCTCCAAAGTATTCCCACCGCCTCCGGCCATCATTTCGGCAAGCACACGACATATTATGTCTAAGTTTAAGCAGCTTCTAGTAACTTTGGGTTTTTAATCACAGATAACTCCTAAAACACTTCTCAAATATGAAATTTTGTTCACTAGAACTGTCTTAAACATTACATTCTTTATACTTAATGACGTTGGCAATCGAGCCATGCTAACAACTTCAAGCATAAAGAAAATGTCTTCCCAAGTCTTTTTGGTGATATGGATCCGCCTTAACGCAGATCTGGTGGCATGCCACTGCTGCTCGGCGGTTCCTTGAATTTGTTGTGATTGGTCATTTCTTCAACACCATGAAATCCATGGATTTATGTGATTTCTATTAGTGCGGGACCTCAATTGTAGTTCTTGGTTTTGGCATGGGGGCCAACATCAAGTAGAGCCATAATTGGTTGGCATGATTTTCTCTCTTTTTGGCCTGAGGCGCGGTAGTGTGGAGTGCCATTTCAGACTGCCATTGTGGAATGTGATAGCCCAGGTGTGTTTGGAAATGGTATTCTTATGGCATTCTAGGCTGGAATGCCAACATGAAACATCTCTCCTTCAAACTGTCCTAGTACTCGATCACTGTTGGATCCGAATGTTGTCATGCCCTCACCGTTGTGCCAAACAAAGTTTTTACTCCTACCATTATACAAACCCTAAGGACATGTAAACAGTAATGGAAATTCTAACTGTTTTTTATTGTTAGGGTATGGAGGTAACTCACAAGGTGATTGTGGATGACACTGAATGTGCCTACTTCGATTCGGTTGAAAAGCTCCGCAATTTTGGTGTCCGAAACAAAGAAAGCATCGCACAACTAATTTGGGCTTTCTTCCATTACTGGGCATACTGTCACGATTATACCAATAATGTTATTTCTGTGCGAACTGGAAGCATTATTAGGTAACCTTTCCGTGCTCTTTTTAATTTAAAATTAGTGATTTAGCATATACAATTTTCTGCACTTTAAATTGATGTACTGTTCAAACTTGTTTCAATTAAATGTCTATAATCCACAAAATGCAAAGGGATCTCCTTGCATGCTTATTTTGCTTTATGCTCCAAATGGCTGAGAGATCATGTCACACCCACTCCTGTAAGCTCTGAATCCGAAGGCCTGTACAGAATGCAATGAGGATAGGAGTCAATTATCTATCTACTTTATTTACACAATTTACATCATCATCATTAATAGCTTTATCCTAATAATTGAGGTCAACTTGATGAATCTTCATTTTTCATTAATTTATGTTTGAGTATGGTGATCTTACATAATCCTATGATACTATTTAATTGATGTGTTTTCTAATCTTTCTTAAATATATCCTAATCACGCAAGTTTTTTTTATCCTTGGTAGATGTTACACTATTTATTTAATATTGTTAATTTTTTAATTTATCTTTCTAGGTTTGCCACATTCATATTAGCATTATCGTTTCTGTCACATTTGATATTGGGGTGTTAACAAGAAGTTAACACTTAAAATAACTCCCCATAACCGTACAATTTCATATAATATAATAAAAATTCAACATGGTATAAAATTAACTTACTACATTATCCATATTAATATTATAAATTAAATTCTAAGAGTAAGGGCAGCCCGGTGCACAAAGCATCGCCATGCAGCGAGGGTCCGGGGAAGGGTCCCACCACAAGGGTGAAATGTAGGCAAACTTTACCCTGCATTTTTGCAAGAGTTTGCTTCCAGGACTCGAACCCGTGACCTCAAGGTCACACAGTGACACCTTAACTGGTGCGCCAAGGCTCTCCTTCAAATTAAATTATGAGAGTACTAATAAAAAATTATGTCAATAACTGGTGCGCCACGGCTCTCCTTCATTTGAACTCTCACAATGACCATGTCTACTCTCTTCCACTATGCAACATCAATCACTATCCACAGTCTAGTTGTTGGGGAGTTCAAATGCTCATTGATGGGGATCGGTCGCATGATTGTATTCGATGAAGGTGATTGAGCCACCACTCGGCGGGATCTGTTTTTGCATATTTGCCTGAGATGCATTGATCGGATGCTGATCCGATGCCACGAGCTCGCCTGGAGCGTCGTTTTACATTTTATGTGTATTTTATTTTATTTTTTGGTGTGTATTTAGTGTTTTAGGACACCAGGCGTAACAAACGATCATAGTTGTTCACGTCTGGTGCCCAACCGCCACCTCTTGTTATAAATAAGGGCGGATGCTGCAATTTACATGTATTGTTGATTTGTGCTAGATTTTAGACCAAAAATCATCTGTGGTGCGACGTCGCGAGTCCCGTGGTGTGACACCCCTGTTTCCTTCTCAATTTCTCGTTTATTTTCAGTTATTATCTTATTCCCATGAACCCTCTCTCTGTTTTCCCACAATCTCCATTCATGGAAGCAGAAAACAACCCATTCCTTGTTCATTTCCGTCTTCCTGGATGGATGGGTCAAAAACCTCCTGTCGCGCACGCTGCTATCCTGCTGCACGACTTCATAGTCCCCAACAACACTCCCCCTCACCTCTACCACTATTCTAGTAGCAGCCTTCCAATTCGACAAACAACCGCTGCAAATATCCTTCCCAGTGCCCATAATTGCACGATTTTGCCTCACACACGCAGAAACTGCCCCCTGTTCATCACTGCCCACCTTCCCCTCTCGATCGCTGAAGGAAACGACAACTCCTGAGATTCCAGTTAGGAACCTTTCCCAATTCCAAAATATCGCCAACTTCCCCTCCTGTTCATCTTCCTCCTCAATGGGAAGGATCAAAGCCTCCCAGTTGCAAACCCTAAGACCCTGAGCGCCTCCTCTCTTCCACTTCCCCACTCTTGACCTCATTCTAGTCCAGAGAAGCCCGTCCAGCCCTGTTTCATTCAGGGACACACATCTTTGTCTCGTCTCAGCCTAAAAAGTTCTTATCCAGACCTGTTTCAGCCAGGGAAATACTCTCAGGCACGTCCCAGTTTTGGGAAGTTTTTGTCCAACCAGTTCTTCATGTCTAGATAACCACTCAAGTATTCCAACATCGAGTTTTCATGTCCTGAGATCAAATCAGAGCAGAATTTAGCTTGTCCCTGATTCTAACAACAATCACAGGGCTATCCAAAATCTTGTTCAGCATCCCTTATCTCCCATCACTGCCTTTGCACCCCCTCTTCCGCATTCCAGCACCTCAGTCCACTATGCTATTGCTTACCAACCCGAAGATATTCGCCGTATTCCGCCACTGCCGGATCTCCGTGTTTGTGAGTATTAACGTTGTGTTGTTTTATTTTTGTATTGGATATTGGATAGACGTGATGATGGGGGACCATCGGCATGACTGGGCGCAAGGCCGGCCCCGGCTCCACCTTCGTTTATTCTTGCAGGCCGACTTGATCGAATCAGCGGTCCACCGCCGCTGATGCGTCCGGCTCGTCGATCCGATGTTTTTCACATATAGCTTTATATCTTTCTGATATTATTTCATGTATTTTGGCCACGAAACCACCAGTCAATCATAGTCGTTGATTCCGGGTGCCCTAATTTCAGTTTCTTATAAATAATATGTTTAGGGTTGCACTATATTCTTCATTGTTGAATGTTTGCAGTTTCTTCTTTCTGGTGATCCCTTCCGCGGTGTCCGTGGAGTCCCATTGGTGATGACTCCTTGGGTAAGTGTCTCTTGTTTGTATTTTTCGGTCCCTTTTCCATCAGCGACCCTATGTCCAGCCCCGCCTCCCCCTCAAGCCGCCGGCCACCCAACCATCTTCAAACCGCCAGCCATCCAACCCCTCCAAGCAGCCTCCCACCATCAGGTTCTCCTCCAACCAGCACCCCACAAGCAGTCGCCCCTCCCTCCATCTCCCCCCCCCCTCCCAATCAGACCATTGCCCTGCTTACACCATAACCAGCCGCCAGCCACCCAGATCCCCTCCAGTGCACTCCCATCTAACCGCCGTCTATGCCCACCCGTGGATCCACCTTCCCCTGCTCATCCCCATCCAGATTCACTCGGATCTGGGAATTCCAGCCCAGATATGCTCTTCCCCGCCCCTTGGTTGTTGCCGCCAAACCCCCTATCCCGTGGATCCACCCCGAACATCTAACCCGCCATCAAATCTGCCCTGATCTGGGTCTTTCAGCCCGATCCAGTCCCCTCCCCTCCGATCCAGCCCACCCAACCGCCGACCAGCCTTCCCTTACCTGATTCATTCTCCCCACCATCAGAACCCGACTTTTAGGCCTCCAACATTCAGATCCATTTTATTACAACAACCCTAATATTTGTGTTGTACTTTTTTATTGATTTTTGGATTGTAAAACATTGTTGTGATTTGTTTATTACATGTTTGCCTAAATTTTCAGTTTATTATAGTATTTTGCTCCTGGATAAATCTCTAACTGCAGAAAGGATTGAATCGCCATGCGCTTGTATTTTGGCCCTCCGTGTGGTGGAAAGCCACTGCCTTACGCTAAAAGAAAATTTTGTTCTCGTTTATAATTTGATGCACTGATTAATCATGATATTTGATTGTTTGATTTAATTATTAGTGCCTAGTCGCGAGGAGTGCATGCATAGAGTCGTTGGGAACTCGGGAGTCATTGTCACTCACCATTAGCATGCATTCTAGGAGTCCACTACACACCCTACCCTACATCAGTTGGTATCAGAGCCAGGTTTGGGCCATGTCTATGCTTTGTAGTGGTAGGGCTTTCAGATCCCCAATGTCTGACCCTAATGTCACTGATGATCGGGCAAATAGTTTGAACTCGGCGCGACCTTTGCTGAATTTAAGCAACTTGTCCTAGACCGTCTAGATACCATGGGTACCCAGTTTCAGGGTTTCCGTCGTGAGCTCACCAAAATCAATAACCGGTTAGGGCACCTAGAAAATCAGAGTGACGCGCTAACTTAACAAGGGGAACCTCGTGAGGATGAGCTTGAAATTCCTCCTCGTCCGGACCCACATCAGAGGGGCATACCGCCACCTCCTGATCGGCATTATCATGATGCTCCTCGTGGGAGTCCCGCTCCTCAGCGCCGACAAGGCCCCGACTATGATTGGTACCCACCTCAGCGCATCAGACCCCGAGTTGGCCCTCGGGACTTTAGAGCTCGTGCACCGCGGCACGATCGTCGTGATCTGGGTCGCGATGTCTATTTTGGCCCTGGTCGCAGAGAGCGTGGACCCCCGCCCGCTCGATATACTTACACTCATGGTGATTATCCTGAGGATTACCTTGACCCACAAAGAGGTGGCCACACCTACGACATCACTCGTCGTATTCGCCGCGATGCCCCTTCATTTGATGGTCATCTGGACCCGAAAGTCTTCAACGATTGGCTTCTCGACATGGACATTATTTCGAGTGGTATGACATCAACGACGAACGCTGTGTTCGCTTCGCCAAAATGAAGTTGGTCGGACAAACCAAAGTATTCTGGATTAGCGTAGAGAGAGCCGTTGAGAGGGATGTCTATTATCCTATCACCCGATGGGATGATATGATGCAGATACTAAAAGATAAGTATCTTCCTACCTCCTACTGAGACCAGTTGCTTGATCAGTTACAGAACCTGCGATACGGGACGCTTACTGTCGCTAAGTATATTACTCCCTTCGACGAGCTTATCGTTAGGAGTGACATCTCGAAGAGCCCATTGCCACCGCCTCACGTTTCAAGACTGTCCTACGTTCTGAGATTCAGAGAGAGTTGATTCCTCATCATCTCGAGACCATTTACCAGATATTTCAACTCGCCCTAGTGTATGAGCAGTATCTCTGCTCGTCCAACACGAGACAGTTCCCCTCTCGGACTCATACTTTGATATGTAGGAAACCCGTTCCGCTCAAACTACCGCGGTTGCGCGACCACGTGTCCCCGCAGACACGAAGGGCAAAGCCGTCGCCACTGATGACCAGCGATTTGGGGGTATTCAGTGTTATAGATGTTCCAACAGAGGACACATGGCGACGCAATGTCCCACGTGAAGCCTGCTAGTTGAGGAAGAGGAGCAGGGTTTAGATGGAGATGAGGAGGTTACTGAGGAGATTACAACCACTGTTAAGGAAGGATGGGAGAGTGACGCTGAGCGGTCCTTATAGATGGGAGTGATTAGAGGCCTCCTACGCACCCCACGTGTAGATGAGGATTGGCGTCGCATTACCATATTATACACGTACTTTCCTAGTGTAGGCGGTCCTGGCAAGTTAGCTATCGACAGTGAGAGTTGCATTAATATGATGGCCCAAAAGGGTCTTGATCGTATGCAGGTGAAGGTTGAGGTGAAGGTTGAGCCTCATCCACACCCCTACCGTGTCGTCTGGGTAGATAAGACAACAATTCATGTCACCCAGCGTTGTATTGTACCGATCAACATCGCTTCATTCGAGGATCGGGTCCGGTGCGATGTCATCCCCATAGACGTCGCCCATGTTCTGCTACTGCACCCTTGGCTATTTGATCGCGACTTCACGTGTTTCTGTAGCTCGAACACGTGTCTTTTATGACAAGGGGCGGAAGATCACACTGTCGTCTACCCAACCCAAGGAGAAATCCAAGGGTCAGGTTGAGCCTTCCGTGTGTACGAGCTCTTCGAGACCCCTATATATCCTGAGGCGAGGCCAGTTTTTGCGAGACTGCGTTGAGTCCGACATTATTTATGTTGTGGCGGACACTGTGGCTTCTGAGTACCCCCTTGACGACCATCCCCCAGTTGTTCGTCCCCTTTTGGGTGAATTTGCGCATATCATACCTGATGAGCTCCTCGATGAGTTGCCCTCTCCGCGAGACATTCAAGATGCTATTGACCTTGTCCCGGGAGCTTCTCTCCCGTACCTGCCCCACTACCGTATGCATCTTGATGAGCACGCTGAGCTCAAGAGGCAGGTCGATGAGCTTCTTTGGAAGTAATTAATCCGAGAGAGTTTGTGTCCGTGTGCGTCCCTACCCTTCTTACCCCTAAGAAGGACGAAAGTTAGCGCGCGTGCATTGACAGTCGGTCAATTAATAAGATTACGGTCAAGTATCGTTTCCCCATCCCACGATTCGATGATCTACTGGATACCATGTTCGGTGCCCAGATTTTTTCCAAGATCGACCTCTGCAGTGGGTACCATCAGATTCAAGTTCGTGGGGGAGACGAGTGGAAGACGGCCTTTAAAACCAAAGATAGTTTATATGAGTGGCTAGTCATGCCATTTGTGCTATCAAACGCCCCGAGCACATTTATGCGGGTCATGACTCTGGTGTTACGACCCTATATGGGCAAGTTTCTAGTTGTATACTTTGATGACATCCTGATTTATATCCAATCCCAGGCCGACCATCTAGACCTTACGCCGGGACAAATTGTATATGAACATGAAGAAGTGTTTCTTCCTGTCAGAGTCTGTCCATTTACTAGAATTAATGGTGTCATCTACTGGCATATCAATAGACCCCAAGAAAGTCAAATCCATATGTGATTGGCCCGTACCGACGAATATCCACGAGGCCCACAACTTCCATGGACTTACCACCTTCTATATGAGGTTTTTTTAGGGCTTTAGCACGATCATGGCGCCATTCACGAGTTGCCTTTGAAATGGTGAGTTTTAGTGGATCGCTGCGGCCACTGAGCATTTGAGGAAATTAAAGAGAGATTAACGACGATCCCTGTACCGAGACTCCTCGACTTTAGTCGCACATTTGAGGTGGCGCGTGACGCGTTCGGTATCGGTATCAGTGGCGTGTTGAGCCAAGAGGGACACCCCGTTTCTTACTTTAGTGAAAAACTGAACGTGGCCAAACAAAAATACTCGAACTACGACTAATATTTGTATGCTATCGTCCAGTCTTTGTGCCACTGGAGGCACGAGGTTAATTTCAGGTGGTAGCACGGTCCGGAATCCGGTCGAAAAAGCAGCGGCGGGGGCGCCTGACTGCTTCCAGCTTGCTCATATGTGAGAATGGTAGGGGATGACATAATGGCTTTGAGATCATTGAGGTGCTTGGAGAGGACAACAATTATCTTCTGATTACATGCCTTTGCGTCAGTTTGATGTGCCATGAGAGTTGCATCATGGTCATATGCTGACTTAACGGATCTAATGAGTCACCCATGTTGTGTGCGGAGCAAGAGATGGAGCGAGTTATGGGTAGATTGGATTCAGGCGGAGCAAGCGGAATGGACTCTTGCTCGATCTGAATGTACCTCGTGAACTGCGTTGCTACTCGATAATAAACCCAAAAGAGACCCCCAATAGCCTTTGGAATTAGTCAAATAAGGGAATGTCGCAGTGGAGCCCGCTTCGGAAGAAAATAGGAGCAGATGGTTGGATTCTTTGCGGCACGGACGACAAACGACTTGCGAAAAAATTACGCATGGCTTGAGACAACTGGATCAGTCTAGTGATGGGGACCGACGCAGGGCTCGAAACAGCAGTGGCCCGCAGAACATCGCGCAGTCGACGAAAATCCGTCAGGTGCTCAATCGAAATCATGCATAAGGAATCGTCCATGCAAAGCTTTTCTGTTTGTGCGCAATGGTAACGGGTCAAAGCACTGCAACTGAGTGTTGGAAGTTGCAGTGTGGGTTAGACGTTGCTGGAGGCTGCAACAGAGCGTGTTCTGGCAGCGGCCAAGATCTTAGCATCGTTAGGCAAGTGCGGCCACTGGAAGGAGACGATGTGAAAGCATCATGACTTCTGATAGAGATGAATCCCATTGGCTTGCAGGGGATCGTGCATCGTGTATCGTAGGAGGGCGGGTAATCAACGTCGCTGGGCTTGACGAAACATGTGTTGATCGACGACGTGCCGAAGAAGGCGACATGAAACAGACGTGGCTTGTGGGTTTTTGCTTAAGTCGGCTCGATTTGGAAGAAAGTGAATCGAATTAGCTCTGCTATGAAGTTGTGTGCTAATTGGAGGAGTAACCATAGGCAGAGGGGATACTATGTAGTCGGAACCGCTGCTGTCTAGGTGGAGCTTGCTTAGGAGTAGAGAGTTACTAAAATCTTACACAAGACACTACAGAGACTAGAATATTTCTTTGATAACATTACAAGACCCAAGAGATCCTTTAAATAGAGGATACAATGACAAAAAACTAAGCCTACTACACGTAGACTACGACATAACGTTAAATAAGACACATCATAAAAGAGATGACATAATACAAATTCTAAGACGAACAACTTAATACCCAAGCACGAAGCCCATACCAATACAACTCTAGCATGTTCCTGCTATCTCATATCGTAGACATTTTCAAGAAACCTCCACCTTGTCCTTTATATAACTGATTTCTATCCAAGCTTGGCTCATATGACATGTATACCCAGCTTTCGGGGCAGCGTATAAATAGTTTCAAAGGGCTTTTATGTATTTTAAAATTTATTAAGTGGTGTTGTATACTTTTCAAAACTCTTTTTTTCAAACAAGTTAATATAGGACCTAATTTCTATAGTTTCTAGTTGAATTTATGCGTGATACGTGTTTTGATTTATGTTTTTTTTATTTTTCCCGCTCCTTTGTTCACGTGATATGTCATGTGTTGTTTGTCCTATATATGTATGTTTGGCCCAATCTAGGGCAACTAAATAATAATATTTTTCCTTTCCACTTGGTATCAGAGCCGACTCTCCCGATCCCGTTCACCCTAGCCGCGTTCGCCGACCTCGTCTTCGCCGAGCCCGCTCGCTTCCGCCGTCGAACGCATTCACATCACATGCGCCTCACGCTGTTCTGCCTCCCGGTTCCTCCTTCCAGCGCGCGTCTTCTTCTGCCTTCCAATGCACATCTCCCGCCATTCTCTTTCCGGCGCCCGTCTCTCGCCCGGTTTCGCCTTCCAGTGCCGCTCCTCTTCTCTCTTTGGCGGTGTCCCTCTTCAGCGGCTTTCTCCGCCCGGTTTTTCCGGGAGGCCATTTGTTTCCGGTCGTTTTGTCCTCCATGGAGGATGTCAGAGACATCGTGGTCACATCCTCCAGTGTACTCTCCAGCGACACAATTTAAAGGACACTCGTAGGATGTGGTTTCTTCTGATTTGAGTTCCTCGTCTTGCTCGTTTTCTTCTGTCAGTCATTGATGGACGATTCCTCCAAAATCTCATCGTCTCCTCACACTAGTGCCCTCCACGATCCCCCTGCAGATCCTCCACGGATCCACGGCTCCCCTGCAGATCCTCCACGGATCCACGGCCAATCAGGCTCGTTGATGATCATTACTGTTATCTTGGATGACACAAATTATCTGGAATGGTCCAGGACAACACAACATGCTATTCGAAGTCACCGACTATACGAGCATATTGATGGTACCACTGTTGAGCCACCACGTACCGTTCCCTCATGGAGAAAATGGGATGCGGACAATTCCTTGCTTTTCTCGTGGTTACTTAATTCTATGCCCCCTTAGGTGTATCGCAGCTACACGCTTTTGGATTTTGCATATGAAATTTGAAAACGGGCTGATGACACCTACTCTCAAGCAGGTAGTTCGACGCAGATTTATGAGCTCACTCGACGTGTTTTGGAGCTGAAGCTAGGCACCATGACCTTCTCTGCTTACTACTCTGAGTTTGAACGCCTGTATCAAGAACTGGATTAGTTCAACACTTTTACTGCTGCTTGCACTGCCGATGCACGGGCTTTTCAGAAGGATAAAGATCGCTTCCGGGTTCACATCTTTCTTATGGGGCTCAATATGATATTTGATGTGGTTCGCCTGCATGTCCTCCACCGCGAGCCTCTTCCCTCTCTTCAGGAAGCCTTCAGTATGTTCCTCAGTGATAAGAATCGTCGCCGCTCTCTTGGTTCCTTTACTGACCACTCTGCTCTTGCTGGGATTACTCGAGGACATCCACCTTTATGCAGCCACTGTGGGAAGAAAGGACATACTAAGTACGTCTGCTTTCATCTCCATCCTCACCTTGCTCCCTCTGGCCGGGGTTCTGGTGCTCGTGGGAGAGGTGGTCACCGTGGTGGTGGTCGTCGGGCTGGTGCCCACATTCAGTATTTTGGGCATTCCACTGAAGTTTATGAGGACCATTCTGGGGGTCTTTCTGCTATGGAATTAGAGGCCTTTCGCCGTATGTTGCGTTCCCAATCTGACCCCCCCCATCCTCTGATTCCACTACTGTGTTTGCTAATTCAGGTATCTCCAGTGCTCATGTTGTGTCTTCTTCCCCTTTCGAGTGGATCATCGACTCGGGTGCGACGGATCATATGATTGGCTCTGACTCAGGTTTTACCTCATGTACTTCTCTCTCTGGTCTTGATAAGGTCATTGCTGCCAATGGTTCTCTTTCTTCTATTGCGGGCAAAGGAACCGTTGCATGTTCTCTTGACCTTCTCTCTTTGGTTTTACATGTTCCTTCGTTTTCTCGAAATCTTCTCTCCATAAGCTGCTTAACTTCTTTTAATTGCTTCGTAACCTTTTTTCCTGATGTTTGTGTATTTCAAACAGATGCTTGGCAGTGGTAAGAATGTTGGCGGGCTGTACTTGTTGAACCAATCATCATCCCTCAGTGCTTTTTCCACCACCAGTGCCCCGACTCTACATGACGTCTGGCATTGGCATCTGCGCCTTGACCATCCTTCTACTTTTTATCTTACAAAACTATTTCCTGTTTTCAGTAGTTTAATTAAATCGTTTACTTGTGACACATGTGAACACTCAAAACATGTTCGTCAGAGTATCATTCATGTTTCTTTTCCTAGTTCATGTCCTCTTGATGTTATACATTCTGATGTCTGGGGTCCCTCATCTGTGTTATTTTTATCTGGTTATAAATGGTTTGTTACATTTATTGATTGTCATTCTCATACTACTTGACTTTATTTATTAAAAAAGAAGAGTGATGTCCTTTCTTGCTTTCAGTTATTTCCTCGCATGATTGTGAATCAGTTCAACGACACCATTCGTGTACTCCATGGTGATAATGGCGGGAAATATGATAATCGGGGAGCGTTTGGTGCCTAACTTGCCGAACATGGCATTATCCACCAAACTACACGTGTTCACACTTCCACTCAAAATGGTGTAGCCGAACGGAAGAATAGACACTTACTGGAGGTTGCTCGGTGTTTGTTAATTGCAATGAACCTTCCTAAGTCCTATTGGGGAGATGCGGTTCTTACTGGCGCTCATTTCATTAATCGTCTTTCTCGATTTCCTACGATACGCCTCTATCCTGTTTTGCCAAGAACCACATAATCCACACCTCTCCCATCACTTCTCGCATCTTTGGCTCAGTCTGCTTTGTTCATGTTCATACCCCACATTGTGATAGACTTGATGCTCGCTCTCTCCAATGTGTTTTTGTTGGCTACTCTTCTACCACCAAAGGGTATATGTGTTTTCACCCCCTACACGTCGTTATTACTGCACTGTTGATGTTACCTTTCGTGAGGGGGAGTCGTATTTTGGTCCGCGTCAGGGGGAGACGGGTAGTAACAGTGATAGGACCATCGACTCTCCTCGTCCGATTGTTGTCTCTCCTCATATTCCCTTTACTCTTGTTCCTAGTACTGCTTATGTTCCTACCACCTCTATTCCTCCTATATTATATACATACTCTCACAGACCTCGGACTGTTGAGCAAGTACAGACCGTGGATGTTCCACCGGTGTCGGTGCCTGTCTCCCCTCCAGATTCAGATGATGACCTTCGTGTTCCTCTTGCTTGTCTTAAAGGTAAAAATGGTGGCATCAAACACCTCATTGCCAACTACATTTCTGACATTCATCTCTCTTAGGCTTACCAAGTTTTTATCTCATCTCTTTCTTCTATTGCGGTTCCTAAGATCTGGCAGGAGGTTGTTCAGATACCTGAGTGGAAACAGACACTCGAAGAAGAAATGTGTGCCTTGGAAAAAAATGAAACATGGCGGCTTGCTCGTCTTCCCTCTGGGAAGCGAACGGTTGGATCTTCTTTGTGAAGCAAAATCAAGATGTGGTGGTGGAGCGGTATAAAGCACGCTTGGTTGCTAAAGGGTATACCCAGACCCATGGAATTGACTACCAAAAAATTTTTGTCTCTATTGCAAAGATGAATTATATTTAGGTGATCCTCTCTTGTGCTGCTTGTCATGGGTGTGAATTACAACAGCGTGATGTCAAAAATGCATTCTTGCATAGTGATCTGGAAGAAGTCTACATGACTATCCCTCCTGACTTTACCGAAGAAGGGTCCAATGGAAAGGTCTGTCGTCTGCAGAAATCTCTATATGGCCTGAAGTAGCCCCCTAGAGTTTGGTTTGGACGGTTTAACAAGACCATGCTTCGACTAGGCTATACTTAAGGACATGCTGATCATACTTTCTTCATCAAGAGAAGAGAAACTCAAGTATCGATTTTCATTGTGTACGTGGATGACATCATCATTACAGGAGATGACCTAGAGGAGATCGTACACTTGAAAAAATAATTGGGCAAAGAATTTGAAGTCAAAGATCTGGGGAAGTTGAAATATTCTTAGGAATTGAAATAGCGAGGTCTCGTCGGAGAATTTTCATCTCACAAAGAAAGTATACCCTTGATCTTCCGGAGGAAACTGGGATGCTTGGGTATGCTCCCGTGGATACACCTATTGAGGCTAATCACAAGATTGATGTTGATACTAGTGGAGAGAAAGTGGATGTTTCTAGGTACCAACGATTGGTTGAGAGACTCATATATTAATCTCATACTCGCCATGATATTACGTACGTCGTGGGTGTTCTAAGTAGATTCATGCACTCTCCCACAATTCGCCATCAGCAGACAACATATTTGGTATTGAGACATCTCAAGAAGTCTCCTGGACGTGAGATTCTGTTCTTTGTAAGCCAACCTTTGGAAATTAAAGTGTTTTACAGATGTTGATTGAGCCGGTAGTCAAGACGATAGAAAATCTACTACCAGGTATTGCTCGTTTGTGGACGACAACCTTGTATCGTGGAAGAGCAAGAAACAAAATGTTGTTGCTCGCTCAAGCGCCGAAGCTGAATATAGGGCTATGACGCAAGTGGATTGTGGCTGAAAACAATTCTCCAAGGCATTTGTCTACAGACGAACAAACCAGTTACTATATACTGTGGCAACAAAGTGGCCATCATTGTTGCTCACAATCCGGTTCAACATGATAGGACAAAGCATGTTGAAGTTGACAGACATTTCATCAAAGATCACCTAGACGAGAAATATTTGCACTCCATTTGTGAATTCGTATGATCAACTAGTCGATGTCTTCATCAAGGGATTAAGCTATGATAACTTAATGAACGATACAGTCAAGTTGGGAATGATCGATATATATTCCCAATTTGAGGGGGAGAGTTGAAAATACGTGTGATCTCGTTTTGGTTTACGTTTTTTTTCCTGCTCCTTTGTTCACATGATATGTCACTTGTTGTTTGTCCTATATATGTATGTTTGGCCCAATCTAGGGCAACTAAATAATAATATTTTTCCTTTCCACTTTTCTGACAGCAAAAGAGTTTTCCCCCTGAAATCTTACCTTCAATCACTTAATATTTCACACTTGTTAGATGTGTGTTGATGTTCCTTTATTTTTTTAAGCATTTTTTTGAAGTTCATGCAAGTATAGCATCATATTTATAACAAAAGCTCTCTTATTTCTGTTTCTATGAAAGCTGATGTTCTGAACTTTGTTTATGGAAACCTTTTATCTAATAAAGATAAAGCTTGTATAAATTAAAATGATTAAATTAAAAGAAATCATTACCTACATAACGGACATCTAAACTTCAGTGACTTAACAATGCTCGTCAATCATTAAAGAGAACTAGCAAGAGTAGAATTATAAGGATTTAGAACCACTTCCCACAAGCGTAACTTTCATCTACAACAATCTGATTACTGTATATGAATCTGAACAGTGATTAAGAGCAATTTTAAATGCAAATCAATTTTGGTTACTTGCAAATCACGGTTGTGTGCAAACTAAAAAAATTTGAAGTACAAACCAACTTGTTCGGTATAGACCATCAAAAAATTAAAGTGCTTCTATCTTTCAAATCGTGACAATTAATACCGAACATGAGCATTAATCCAAAAGTTTTATACAACAAAATCCTCCGTAAAAAGTGATTTCATCATTTTTGGTATTCAAAACGTCACTGTGGAGTTACAGGCAACCTGACTCAAAATATAAATTGATTTGAAATGACCGAATAATCTTTGTTAGAAAATGTTAGGAAAAACATGTAAAAAGCCCAACTTGTGCGGCCAAATTATAAGCCCACTTAGGCCTCTTGTTTAGTCCCACATCTTTAGTATTCAAGAAAGTAATCCTTCCTACAAATTAGTATGACCTTGAAACATCCTATGGTCATTTTGCTAGACCAACACATGCTGTCTTTAACCAAAGTAACCAAGGATGTTGACGTCCTAGAAATATCGAAACGAGTGCTATCAAGGCACCTTATGAAGAGATTGTTTTGAAGCATTATGGTCCATTCATTCATGGATCGAAGGAGAAGAAAGCCCCAAAAGGCAAACAAGTTGTTAAGCAGCCACATGAGACGATAAAGCCTACCACTTGTTATTCTCATGAGGCTTCTACTTCTATATCAGCACCTCCTGCTAGACCTCCCACTCAAATGGTGAAGCAGGAGAAGAAAAGAAGGTACAACAAGAAGTTTGAATGTTGGTGTTGTGACAAAATTGGTCACTTCGTCATAGATTGTTGGTACAATTCATTTGAATATAAGACACCCCAAGTTAACAATGCTAGAATGACCACTCGCAATGTTAACATTCCCAGCGGTGTTCATCTAACAAGAAACCAAAGACCCAAATCTGTTTGGGTTTCTAAAGGTAGTTAATCTGTGAATGCAGGTATGTTCAAAGGCCAACCAAAATCCTATCCGGTACATAGACAGTGAATGCAGATATGTTCCCGCACCGTCTTGTGGTCTCCGGTTTTTCTAGCCGCTTCTTTCTCCCCATTCTTTTGTGGTTTCCACTAAACTTCTCCCCCATCCTCTTTTATACTCTCCTCTCTCTCTCTCTTCTTCTTGTCGTCGGGTGCTTCCTTCCTAACCACCAGAGACCTCTTCTCTCCCTTCCTTGTCCAGACTACCTGCTGCGAATAGCCGCTGCGACCTCTGTTTCTCTAGCCGCTGCGATATCTGTTCATTGAAGCCGCTGCGACCTCTGCTCCTCTAGTCGTTGCGACCTTTGCTCATCTAGCCGTTGCGACCTATGCTTCTCTAGCCACTGCGATCTCTGCTCCTCTAATCGCTGCGACCTCTGCTCGTCGAAGCCGCTGCGACCTCTGTCTCCTCTACCGCTACGCGCACTGCTTCCTCTGTCGTTGCGAGCTTAGCGACCTCTGCTTCCTCTGCCGCTGCGACCTCTGCTTCCTCTGCCGCTGCGACCTTTGCTTCCTCTGCCGCTGCGACCTCTGCTTCCTCTGTCGCTGCGAGCTCGTCTAGGTCGATGCAGTCTCTTCTAGTCGAGGCATCTTCTTTATGTGGCTTGCTTGCCGCTCTTCTTTATATCCATCGGCGATTGCTACTGGCTTATCCTGCCTAGCCGCTGCCGACTAGATTGCTGGCTCGTCTTTGCTGCTAGTCCTCTGCCTGCGGCCTGCCGTGTCTTAACCGCCTGGGTTGCAGTTTGCTAGCTGCCTGCTGTGCCTTAGCTGCTTGTCTTATCCACCTATTCTGCAGTCTCTCCTTGCCTAGCCGTCTTTATGGATTCAACTACTGCCTCTTTTCTTCCCGCTCAAGCTGCGGCTCCCGTTCCGGAACTTCATGATGAACTCTGGATCACCACCATATCTCTTAGCGAGAAGCGGAACTTTGTCGAATGGGTGCACTCTGTTCGTCGTGTGTTGCAGACGAAAGGACTTCTTCATCATTTGACTCGGGCTACTCATACCACTCCCACCGATGAGTAGCTCTGTGATGACGGTCGTGTCCAATCATGACTTCTCAACTCCATGGACACCGAGCCGTACAGGATGGTCAGGTATCATGACACGACCAAGGCAATGTAGGAGGAACTCTACTCCCTCTATTCTGGCCAGAGCAACCTCCGACACTTGTTCGATATCATTACTGATCTTCAATCCCTTGATCCGGGGGCACCAGGGGATATGACCTTCTTTGCTGCCCGGGCCAAAACTCTTGTTGAGGTGTGGATACAGCATCAGCCCCCCATCACAGATTTAGTTATACAACGGGCACAGAAAGAAGCGGTCGGAATTGCCATGATGATGGCCCGGGTTCCCTCTCATCTGCATAGTGTTCGGGCTCAGATTTTTTCCGCCTCTACGACTCCCTCTCTCTCGGATGTTTGCTCTATACTTCTGAATGTTACACCACCACCAGGGACCCCTGTGAATCTGTCTTCGGCTCTCCTCTAGCACCCTACACCAGTTCCTTCTGCTTGTGGTTCTTTAGCCCGTAGAGGTCGCCAATCCTCTCGAGGACGTGATCGTGCTGGACAATCCTCCTTTAAGTGTTCTTATTGCGGTTGAGATGGTCACCTTAAGGCGGACTACTATCGCAAACATGGTTTGCCACCACATCTTGCTGCCTCTCTTCCTACCAAGGTTGTCAGTATCGAGATCCTAAGTTGGATCGTTTTGAGGTTGGATCGGATCAGATCAGATCATTGGATCAGATCGAGGATCGCAAGATCATGTAGCATTCATAAATTAAGGCTAAAAAAATAAAGTTGAATTTTGCATCATTAAATTACATGCTCAATTAATACAATAAATCAAGAAATTGAGTAGTATATGAATAACTATATTAATTTTTTTTGAATAATTAAATCAAAATGATAATATTATATTAAATTCAATTTTAGTTTCAGGTAAGACACCAAATGTTTACTAACAATAAAACAAATATGGACTGGGCACGATCGAAGAAGTCGCTCTTGGCCTCAGTTTGCAGTCGGCAATCGACACTTGAGATACGGTAAAGCAACATGATATGATTCTGTGATGTGGTTGGGGGAGGGATTGGGATATGGGCAATCGACAATGGGTTATGGGCGTTGGACTGGTTGAATGAGGTCGGGATAGAGTTGGACATATTTCTAGTTACCTTTGGCCAGACCGGTAGTATCGGGTCAGGATCGCGATCCTAAAGATCCTAAGATCTGAATCGTGATTCCAGTCGTAGATGTGCCAATTTAGATCCTATGTAAGATCTGGATCGATTACGATCCTACGATCCGGATCACGATCCTAATAACCATGCTTCCTATTGCTGCCACAAATTTCGCCTCCTCTACTCGTGCTGATATCAATGCTCTCCGCACCCAGCTTCAACATCTTCAAGGGGTGATTACTCGCTCCTCTGGATTCGTTGCATCGATTTAAAATGAAGGTATATCTTGTCTCTCCCGGAGCTCCCACTAGATTGTGAACTCAGGTGCCACACATCATATTACTTCGCAAAAACCGCCTCAATATTTGCTGACTACTCATCCCAAATTCATCATTGTGGACAATGGTGACACCACCCCCGTCTCTGGCGTTGCTGATATACCTCTCACACCTACTCTCTCTCGCTCTCTTTGGTCCTTCATGTTCCGGGATCACCGTTTAACCTACTCTCTGTTAGCCGTCTTACTCGGGATCTTGATTGTTGTATTACCTTCTCACCTTCTTCATTTACTGTGCAGGATCGGCGAACACAGAGTATCATAGGTAAGGGGTGGTTGTCTAATCGGCTCTATCTCCTGGATGTTCCTTCTTCTGCTCTCTTTGTCGTTTCCTGTATTGATTGACATCGTCGTCTTGGGCATGCGCCCCTCCAGATTCTCAAGAAAGCTCTTCCGGACATCTCCTTGCATGAGTTTATTTGTGAATCTTGTATCTTTGGCAAACAACATCGCACTTCTTTTAGTCTTGCTTGTTCCTGGAGTGATACTCCTTTATCTTTACTACATTCTGATATTTAGGGACCTTATAAGACTCCTAGTATGTTTGGTTGCCGTTATTTTGTCACTTTTATTGATGAATATTCTCGTTTAACCTGGTTGTATTTACTTCGCGATCTTGCGGAACTTGTCACTATCTTTCGTGCTTTTATTAATGAAACTCATACTCAGTTCTTCGCTCCCTTAAAAATTATTCGCATGGATAATGCGCAAGAATATACTAGCTGGACGTTCTCTAATTTATGTACGGAGTTTGGCATCCTTCATCAAACATCATGCGCATATACTCCTCAACAAAATGGTGTGGCAGAGCGGAAAAATCATCATCTTCTCGATATCGCTCAGTCACTCATGATGCAAATGCAGGTCCCCACCATTTACTGGAACTTCGCTATGTCGACAGCCTGTCATCTCATCAATCACATGCCTTCCTCCATCCTCGACTTTGTCACTCCGTTTAGTCTTTTGTTCCCGACCAAATCCCCGTTTTCCCTCATGCCTTGTGTGTTTGGTTGCACATGTTATGTTCATAATCTGGGTCCACCAACGGACAAGTTTGCCCCTCGTGCGATAAAATGTTTATTCGTAGGATACTCTGGCACTCAAAAGGGATATGTGTGTGTTATTCTCCCGTTGACAGCAAAGTGATTGTCTCGACTGATGTCACGTTTCTTGAGAACCAACCGTTTCATTCCTCTCCTTCTGAATCTCCACTACCACCTCCCTTACCTCGTCCCACCGTTTCTGTTATGTCTTCTCTACCTCCTCTCCTTCCCACCCCACAAGCAGAACCAACTCCACCTAAACCTCTCCATGTCCACGCTCGCCGTACTCCAAATTCTGGTGCCCTCCAGCACCTGTCCTCTACCAGTAATATCTCGCGGCCTGCCGATCCAGCCTCCACCTCTACGACTCGCCCCATGTTGAATTATGTGTCTCTACATCGGCTCTCCCCACCTCTCCTCAAATTTGCTCTCTGCCTTCCATCTCTATACCTAACTATGTGCAAGCGATTTTTTTAATATCACCTTTCACGTGATCGTATTGTAGTTGTTGACGTTTTCACTTGCTCATCCACCAAGACATGCTTAAATAGGAAAGGATCGCGCATTGTGGATTTTGCTTCATCCTTAAACTTCTTGTAGCTTCCTCTTGACCGGCCCTTCAATGTTTTTGGTAACAAAGGCTCTAATGTTTGAGTTGATGTGGGATCCATTATTTCACGTAATTTTTTTCTTTATTTTTTTGCTTTTGTAAAGTGTAAAGCAGTAGTGCTATCACATCTCTTCAAAATACCTTCCATTTCAATATCAATTTCATTGTCCAATTAATCTTCAACCTTTACACTCTCATTAATTTTGATGTCTTGTTGAGCCAATGCTTCCAATGGCTATGGATCAACCAAAGTGGAAAAGAGTTTGATTATGAAATATGAGCAAGTCATGTGCACATGGTAAACCTAATGCATGTGTGCATTTATGTGGATACTGGGCACTTGCCGACATCTTGAGTTAGATTTTTCCAATTTCTTTCTAACCCAACCTTTGTTAAGTTGATTTTCACAATAAAACCCAACTCTGCCCAATCCACCAATTCCTCCTTACTAGGAAACATAATGGATGTGATTAAATGATTGCCAAGATCTACTTGTGTGGGGTTGTTTGTGTTTGATTCCTCATACGATAACATTTTAATATCTAAAAATATGAATTTGGATCCCACGAAAATGAATCTTACAAATTTACAACCTTAGTAATATGACAAGCATACACCAATGTACAGTAATATCGAAGGAATTCTTACATAATCTAACATTACAGCAGTGAAAAAAAAAACCAAAACCCGAAAAAAAGTTCCAAGATACAATAATGTACAGTAAGAATGCTAAACATCCAGGCTACAACACTTGTGCAAATCAAAAAATGTTTGAACCCTAAAAAACTCAGAAAAATATGTGCACGACATACTTAGAAAGAAAGGAAGCTCCAACAATAGTAA
Source organism: Platanthera guangdongensis (assembly GCA_039583875.1). Taxonomy (NCBI): domain Eukaryota; kingdom Viridiplantae; phylum Streptophyta; class Magnoliopsida; order Asparagales; family Orchidaceae; genus Platanthera; species Platanthera guangdongensis. The sequence goes on along the minus strand of CM077162.1, from coordinate 5,093,445 downwards.
CAGCCTCTAAGAGTTCACGGGCACCAGCGAAGTCCAACGATCAATTAGTAACATTAACCATAAAATATCTTAGAGAGAGAGAGAGAGTTATAATAGCATAGCCATTGGCACTTTACCACTGTTGCTGTTGTCTTGATGTTTTCTTCATGAAAACATATTATAAACTATTAGATTCAAATTAATTAGGCGAAAGGAAGATGAATTTTGTCTTTACCGTGTAAAAAGGGGAGTTGTTTCATGTCAACTAAGACGAATATGATTCCATATTTGCCCTTCATCCCGCTTGATTCCCACCTCCCCTGAACCCGCTTTCTGATCATCGAGCTACCAGGTGATTGTTGAGCAGCTGGCTTTCTGATCATCGAGCTACCAGGTGATTGTTGAGCAGCTGGCCATCGTCGAGTGAGTGGTCAGACGATCGTTGTGCCAGCTCCTCAGCGAACATCGAGCAACTTTTGTGTAAAATCTGCTGATGATCGCTCCACTGCTTGGGGATCCGCCTTCACGCATAGCGATTGTCAAGCATCTTTCACTTTTTTTAATCAAAGCAATTGGTTATTTATTTATTCATAAATTATAAATATTGTAATTGTAAATAATGCAATTATTAATCATATTTTGAGAATTTATCTTTACTATATAAAATTTGTATACTTTTCAATAATATGAGCAAGTCGTGCAAAGGGTTCCCCATGCCCTGGTTGGGACAGTTCCCCATGCTTCTGGAGTATTCTCGATGTCGGGGCATGGAGAGCCCCGCCCATGACTGTTCATTGTTTTTGAGCCAAAAGACATACATTATGGAAAGACTAAATATTTTATGAAGCAGAAACACTTGCATGGAGATTGTTCTTATCCAGTCAACTTCAAAATTATTCTCTTGCAGCAAACAAGCAAAAGATTGGACGAGACGCATCGGCAATGATCGTCATCTGATATGCATTGAGGACCCTTTCGAAGTTTCGCATGACCTTGGTCGTGTAGTCGACAAGTTCAGCATCAAGATTCTGAGAGAGGAGTTTGAAAGGGCCGCGAATATATTGCAGTACGATCCAAGCCCGACCGTCACCCTTTTCCAGCCTTATCTACCTCCAGCCTCATCGACTTAGCCTCATTAGCTCCTGCGCACGATCTTAAGAGGTTTTTGTCTTTGTATTATTCCACTCGTTTTAGAGGACTTATGGTTAAACCTATTTTGCAGATTCCGCCTTATATGCTTTTAATCGTCTCGAGTTTGAGGCTTGTCCCTAGCGGATATATTGTGGGTACCCGCTTTGGGCTAGTTTATCTTTATTGTATAGATTGCATTAGTAATTAAGTATATTTTCATGCAAATATATGCCATCTCAGCATTTCTGCTTTGCTTTGATCGTGTCTGTTGGATGTTTTTCATGGCCGATTTTGTTTTTGCCGTATTCTTTATCGGCAGAATTATTGCGTGCGTCCTTCAATTTTACCGTGGGTGCATTTGTTTGTTTGAAATTGGTTAGTTTATAACTGATTTGAAGTTATCTCCATCTAGCATTCTGTCATTAATGTTAAGAGAATTTTTTGTGTGCTCGTTGCAGCATAAGCATAGTGCACAGATCTATGTTTCTTGCAAAATTACATTTGTAAGTTAATTTATAGGTTTAATGCACTGTATGACACATATATACATTTTTATCCCACAAAATATACGTATAAATATTTAAAATGATCCTAAAAATATATGAATTAATATTTTATTAATTATTTCTTTAAAAATAATAATTTAACAAATAAATTTCATTTTTTGAAGAAAAAAATATGCCCAACTCATGCTTCTTATACTTGCATCATTCCAACTAGCATGCTGTGATGAATGTTCATGGAATATTGTGATTGCAAGATGTTGAATGGGTGTATGATGAGATTTAAATAATAAAAAAGAGCTATTTACCGAGACGTCCCCTCTAAGTTTGCTATATTACATGTTGTGCCACTCTTATTTTTGAATCTACAAAACCTTTTACATTTCATAATATCCATGCACAAAAAGATCTCCCCTAAAAATTTACTCCAAGAAGTGCAACCTGTAATTTTTAAATGGGTGTATGGTTTTTATAATTTCAAAAATAAGAGGGGTGCAACCTGTAATTATGCTAAATTCCAGAAAAGTTTTGATAATTATTTCTAATAAAAAATGTTTTAAAAAACTGTTTGCTGCTTTGTTGGAGGTATTTTTGCTCCTTTTTTTTGTTTTTTTAAATATCACGTGGTAATATTTTGTTAGTACTGGTAACATAATTTTAGACAGACATTTTATATCAAACAAGTGATGATGAACATTTGGGATTAATTTTAAACATACAAAAAAATGTTGAACACTTAATTTAAAATTGAGTGCAAAAGTTTTGATTTGCATGCACCGTCTTCTCGACTCGCCCTCCCTCTCCGCCCTTCTGTCGGGACAGAGCGCGTGTACTGCTTTAATCAAATATGCTCAGTTACATTCCCACTTGGGATGAATGATGCAATTTTCTTCATAGGCTCAAGAAGAAGCTCCTTAGCATGAACCTTATCATTTAGCTTAATTTACAAACAAATCTAACCACAAACTTTTTAAGTTGTTTGTGTTTTTGCTCATTAACAACTTGTGAAAGTTAAATATTGTCAAGTGTATTATGTTAATAGCTTTGAAAGTTGTAATACGGTTTGCTTTGATATTACAAGAGGTCAGAATTGGGGGTCCAGGCTTGAAATTCTCCCATTCAAAGCCCATTATAAATAAATTTAAATTAAATTATAGGACAGCCAATGATAGCCATGTGTTTATGTTCCTCTACTTGTGCAATATACCACTGACCTCGTAAACTTTACTGTCGCGAAATTCCGACAAATAGCATTGCCTCCAGAGATTTCACGACCACCTCCGCCATAAGAAAGCATCAGACAACAAGTGGCTTCTAACAAACTTATCTCACGGTCGGACTTACCGTGGTCAAAGGAGTCGGTTGAACCCAAATAATATCAGAGCTATTTAACTGTAGAATATCATCCCCATTGTTTCTCATTATTGAGGTGTTTGGTCAGAGCCTGGCATTACAAAAAAAATAAACTGAAAGAACTTAATTTCAAATACAAAAATATAACCTTCATAAAATTTAGGCTATTGTCATGTATAAAATGTGTAAACACCACCAAAAGAGAGATTTTCAAATTTAAAATTCCATGGGAGGAAATAAAAGAATTTGCAAAAAAAATTGTTCGCACGAGGGATTCGAATACAACACCCACTCTGAGAGTCATTAGCTGCCTTGTTCTTAAGCTTGAAAGAAACCAAGCAAGATGGAGCGAGTCGTTGCTGCAGGCGGCGCAAGGCATCTCCCAACAACATTGCGGTTCGGAAACCATTGCAGCCACCCTAACCAAGCATTTAAACCCTCAAAAACACTATAAAAAAAATGAGAGGAATTTTATTGAATTCATGGGAAGAACGCTATGAAATTTTATTTGATTCATGAGAGAAAAGTGAATTTTCACAGAAATAGGGAAACTTATTGATTGGATTCATGAGAATGCAGAAGCAGCCTACATTCATGGCTGTAACATGCTCTATCAGAGATTATAAAAAAAATGAAAACGAATCAATTCTAGTGGAAAGTGTTCACCATCCCTGTATTTTTATTCGGGAGCTTAAATAATAATCTAAAGTTTGATGTCTGTTGTAATCTTCTTCTCCCAACAGGCAGTTTTGTAGGCGCTAATCTTCCTCTAACTGAGAAATAATGCTCAGGAACACTTGGAAACCCTGGCACATGTCTGAGAAGAGGCAGTATTCGTTCTTCGCATGGTATGTAGCCATTATGCCTGTAAATTGTTGAGTATTTAAGGTATCAGTAAAACACAAACCAACATAATAATTAACAACTAATCAGAAATTTATTTGCTCACAGGAAATGATACAAAAACTAAGAAAGCAAGGTAATTAATTCCTTTTTAAGTAACATTGGCCCTAAAATTCACCCCCAAGTTAGAAAGGTCTTAGACAAACACCAACGGATCATCCTCAATAACCGCATAATCCAATTGTTATAGTAGGAGTTATTAGAAGTGTTGGAAAAGCCCACTCAACATTAGGCCCATTTGTATAGCATTTATTGCTTTTTCTCTCCTCTCTTTAGTCCCACATTGTGTATAGGACTTTTCTCTCTCTTTCTCTCATCTATATATATGTACTCATTCTTTGTATTTGTATCAAGTGGACATATATACAAGGTTGGCTTTCTCCTTTTCTACATGGTATCAGAGGCAGGTTCGACTCTCCTGCGGACTCCCTCTTCTGTCCGCCCTGCAGCCTGCGGTCTCTGCGGCCTCCCTTGTCCAGTCCGCACCCTCTAGTCGCATCTCTCCTGCGGCCTCACTTTTCCTGTCCGCTTCCTCTCCCGTGGATCCACTTCTTTCCCCACCTCTCTCCCTCTCCTCTGGCCCCCTCCTTTTATAGCCATCCTGTGGGGTCCACTGCTTCCCCTTGTCCGCTGCGGCCTCTTCCTGTCCGGCGCGACCTCGGCGACCTCTCTCCTTGATCTCCTTCATCCGCCGTTCGCGCTGCGTTCGCCAGCTCGCCAGCTCGCCAGCTCGCCAGTTCGCCAGCTCGCCAGCTCGCCAGCTCGCCAGCTCGCCAGCTCGCCAGCTCGCCAGCTCGCCAGCTCGCCAGCCCGCCAGCTCGCAAGTCAGCCCCGGCGTGTCCTCTCTTATCAGTTCACTCCTGTCCGCCGCGGTCTGACCCAGACCGCCGCGACCTGAACCAGCCCGCATCATCCTCCAGCTCGCCGCGACCTCATCCAGGTCGCCGCGTCCTCACCCAGTCCGCTGTCTGTTTGCTTCCTCTAGCTGCTGCCTCCAGTCCGCTGCGGTCTCCTCCAGCTCGCTGCGACCTCCTCCCACTCGCTGCGGCCTCCGTCAGCTCGCTGCGGCCTCCAGCCCGCTGCGGTCTCCTCCAGCTCGCTGCGGCCTCCAGCCCGCTGCGGTCTCATCCAACTCGCTGCGGCCTCCTTCCAGCTCGCTGCGGCCTCCTTCAAGCTCGCTGCGGCCTCCATGTCTACATCTGCAGACTCCGTCGGTACGGCAGTTCCTCCTGAACGCCCGGCCTCTATACCGGAAGTCCGAGACGAGCTCCGGATCACCACAATTTCGCTCACTGGCAAGAAGAACTTTGTGGAATGGGCACACTCAGTTCGCCGTGTCCTTCAGTCCAAGGGATTCCTTCATCATCTGACCCAGACCGTTATTGGTGTCCCTACTGAGGAGTGGTTACGCAATGATGGTCGTGTGCAGACTTGGCTCCTCAACTCTCTTGATGGAGAATCTTATCGTCTGGCCATGTATCATGAGACGGCCAAAGGCATGTGGGACGAGCTACACACCCTCTACTCCGGCAAAGATAGTCTCCACCATCTCTATGATATCATCACCGCTCTCCAGGCCCTTGACAGCAGTGACGCCACCGACTTGACATCCTTTGTTGCTCAAGCCCGGTCTCTGGTTGAGGCTTGGATCCACCATCAGCCTCCCACTCTAGATCTCGCTGCTCAACGTACCAAGAAGGAAGCTGTGGGTATCGCCATGATGATGGCCCGGGTACCCCCTCATCTTCACAGTGTCCGGGCTCACATCCTCTCCTCTACTGTTACACCGTCCTTTTCCGACGTGTGCTCAATGCTTCTCAAAGTCTCCCCGCCTCCGGATGTTCCCGGACTTCCTTCTCCGGCCCTTGTTCAACAGGCACCTGCTCCCTTACTACCTCTTCCCCCCTCTGCCCGTGGTGGCCGCTCTGACTCTCGCGGCCGGGGTCGCGGTGGCCGGTCTAGGCCTCAATGCTCGTTCTGTGGTAAAGTTGGTCATCTTGAGGCCACTTGCTTTCGCAAACATGGTCGTCCTCCTCGTCCACATGCCTCTGCTGCTACTACCGACTCTGCCTCCTCTCGTACTGAGCTCGACGAGGTTCGTCTTCAGCTCCAGCATCTTCATGGCTTGCTCAGCCGTCCGCCTGCCTCGGTTGCCTCTGCTGTCTCTCTCTCCAATGAAGGTATCGCCTGCCTATCCTCTGGCACGCGCTGGATCCTTGATTCTGGTGCCACTCATCATATCACCTCTGTTAAGCCACCACAGTACTTGTCTTCACCTCACCCGAAGTACATTACTGTTGCTAATGGGGCGTCGGTTCCCGTATCTGGATGTGCTGATATTTCTCTCACCTCTTCTCTCCTCCTACGCTCGGCTCTACATGTTCCGGGCTCTCCTTTCAATTTACTCTCTGTCGGTCGCCTTACTACTGATTCTAATTACTCAGTGACATTTACTTCTTCTTCTTTTCTCATACAGGATCAGCAGACGCAGACTATCATTGGTAGAGGACGGCTGCAGAATGGGCTCTATCTCCTTGACGACTCTCCTACTGTCCTCGCATCTACCTCCTCTTCGGATTGGCATCGCCGTCTGGGACATGCTCCTCTTCCAGTCCTCCGGAAGGCTCTTCCTGATGTCACTCTCCCTGCTTTTCGTTGCGACACATGTATTTTGGGCAAACAGCCCCGTTCTTCTTTTCCCCCTCATTGTACTCGGAGCTCCGCTCCTTTTATTTTAGTACACTCCGATATATGGGGTCCGTACAAAGTTACTAGTATTTCTGGCTATCGCTATTTTCTTACTTTTATTGATGATTACTCTCGCATGACATGGTTATATCTCCTTCGGGATCGCTCTGAACTTCCCCGCGTATTCCGGGCTTTCATCCTCGAGACTCGCACTCAGTTCTCTGCGCCTATTCGCACTATTCGTACAGACAATGCGCGGGAGTACACCAGCCATACGTTTGCCAATCTCTGCTCTGAATTCGGCATTCTTCACCAAACCTCATGTCCGTACACTCCACAACAGAATGGTGTCGCCGAGCGCAAGAATCGTCACCTTCTTGATGTCGCTCGCTCGCTTATGCTTCAAATGAAGGTCCCCAAACCGTACTGGAACTACGCTCTCTCCACGGCTTGCTTCCTCATCAACCGCCTCTCGTCTTCCGTCCTCCGGTATGCTACTCCCTTCAGCCTCCTCTTTCCCACAACTTCGCCTTTTCCTCTTCCGCCACGGGTGTTTGGGTGTACCTGCTACGTTCACCACCTCGGTCCCTCCACGGACAAGTTGGACCCTCGTGCCACCAAGCAGATCTTTGTCGGGTACTCGCGCACTCAGAAGGGTTATGTATGTTATTCGCCTACTACCCGCAAGGTTACTGTCTCGCCTGACGTAACTTTCCGTGAAGATCTTCCTTTCTTCACTGCTCCGGATATCGCTCTGCCTCCCGCTCCCGTCGTTCGTCCTATCATTCCTGCTCCTCACTCCTCAGCCTCTCTCCCTTCCCCGCCTCCGGTCCGTCCACCACCTCCGGTTATCCGGGTCTATTCTCGTCGCTCTCCTCATTCTGTGGCTCCTCTGCAGTCGGCTTCGCCCTCTGGTGCTCTGCTCCCTGCTGCTCCGGCTCCCGTCTCCACCGCTCATCCGATGGCGAACTACGTCTCGCTCCATCGCCTCTCCCCCTCTCTTCTTCACCTTGCCACCTCCTTATCTTCTATTTCAGTCCCTAACTCTTTGCAGGCGGCGCTTCACCATCCTGGCTGGCGGGCTGCCATGGACGAAGAAATGACGGCCCTTTGGGCCAACCAGACCTGGGTCTTGGTTCCCTTACCTCCCGGTCAGCACCCTGTTGGATGCAAATGGGTCTTCGTCATCAAGCATGCTCCGGATGGCACTATTGCCCGACTGAAGGCCCGTCTTGTGGCCCGGGGCTTCACACAACAGGAGGGCCTCGACTATGAGGAAACATTCTCTCCGGTGGCCAAGCTTAACACTGTCCGCGTTCTTCTCTCCGTCGCGGTACACCGCCGCTGGCCTCTTCATCAACTTGATATCAAGAACGCCTTTTTGAATGGCGACCTTCAGGAAACTGTCTACATGCGCCAACCGCCCGGGTTTGAGACCACGGGGGAGTCTCGGGTTTGTCTTCTCAAAAAGTCAATTTATGGTCTCAAACAGTCCCCACGGGCGTGGTTTGACAAGTTTAGCAAGGTGGTTCGGGACATGGGGTTCACTCGGAGCTCTGCAGATTTCTCCCTCTTTACCCGACACCGGGCCACTGGCACCATTCTTCTGTTGGTTTATGTTGACGACATCCTTCTCACTGGGGATGACTCAAAGGGGATTCAAGACGTCAAACAACACCTGAGCACTGTTTTTCAGACTAAAGATCTGGGGAAACTTCGCTACTTCCTTGGTCTCGAGATCGCCCGGCGGCCGGACGGGTTGGTACTCTCCCAACGAAAGTACTGTCTCGATCTTCTCAAAGATGCTGGTCAGTCTGGTTGCAAGCCAGCATGTACCCCGATGGAGGCAAATCACAAATTATGCGCTCATGCTTCGGATGACGATTTGCTACTTCCGAACCCGGAATACTATCGACGCCTTGTGGGCAAGTTGATCTATCTAACAGTCACAAGGCCAGATATATCATTTGCAGTTGGGGTTGTCAGTAGGTTCATGCATGCCCCCGGGCTTCTCATCTCCAAGCGGTTGAACGGATTCTCCGATACCTTAAGGGAGCTCCAGGCCAAGGGCTGGTTTACAAAACCTCCGACTCTGCTCCCGCATTGGTTGCCTATTCTGATGCCGACTATGCGGGTTCCCTGGACGATCGAAGGTCAACTAGTGGGTTCTGTACGTATTTTGGTGGGCATCTTATTACTTGGAAGAGTAAGAAACAAGCTGTGGTGGCTCGTTCCTCTGCAGAGGCTGAATACAGATCGATGGCCTCAGTTGTTTCAGAACTCACATGGCTTGAAAGTCTCCTTACTGACCTGGGAGTAAAACTCCCCTCCTCTACTGTTCTATTTTGTGATAGTCAAGCCGCCATACACATCGCAAAGAATCCGGTCTTTCATGAGCGCACAAAACATATCGAGGTTGACTGTCACTTTGTTCGTGAAAAGGTTCAATTGAAGAAACTTGAATTAAAGCATGTTCCAGGAACTGATCAAGTTGCCGACATCCTCACAAAGGCCTTATCAAGCACTCTGTTCTACCAATGTTTGTCCAAGCTGGGTGCATATGACCTATACGCTCCAGCTTGCGGGGGAGTGTTGGAAAAGCCCACTCAACATTAGGCCCATTTGTATAGCATTTATTGCTTTTTCTCTCCTCTCTTTAGTCCCACATTGTGTATAGGACTTTTCTCTCTCTTTCTCTCATCTATATATATGTACTCATTCTTTGTATTTGTATCAAGTGGACATATATACAAGGTTGGCTTTCTCCTTTTCTACAAGAAGCAAAATGGTCAGTGCCATATGCACCATGCATCATAGCACACCATATGTGCTATGGGTGAGTCATTTTTCTTCTTCGTAAAGCACTATGAACACAGCACATCATGCCCACACTTAATTAGAGTTTCCTAATTGAATTCTAAACATTGGACACAAAAGGCTGCCTCATATATGTATGAAGTCTATGGTTTTGCTTATAACATTCGTCATCTTTTTCTCCATTTATATAGCTCATCAAATTTTTTATCCTTATGTGAGATGTAATTCATTTTTGCATATCTTTTTTCCTCATAGGAGCATTTCAGGAACCACTCCTGACCAGAGCTCACTATCCAGACATCACCAGTGTCCCTCATATTGAAAATCTCACTGGCTTTCACTTAATTTATCTCAGAATCATATATCATATTGTAGGAGGAACCAACTTCTATGCCTACTTGCCATGTTGCATAATTGGATGTCGGGGATACATTGGATTAGGTTTTTCATGTCGTTTTAATATATCGGAGGATATAACGGGAATATTTCATATATCAGGTTTCAATATTAATTATTTATATGCATAATTATATCTATAAATATATAATCACTATTTAATATATATATTAACAATTTAACATATTAAACTTCTAAATCTATCAAATTAGGATAAATATTTTATGGTACATAAGTAATAATGGTAGTGCAAGAAAGAAAGCTGGAGAAATCAAGAAGCCAAAAAGTTGTTGGCTCTCGTGAAAGATAAGGAACCTTAAGTCCAAAATCCAAAGACTAGAGAGAATCAAAGTCAATACTGGACGGACACATGAAAAAAGTCAGAGAAAGCAAGAAGATAGTCGATAGCTGGAATACAAAATAACCTAAACAACAAAACAAATTGTTTTGTTGTCTATTAAACCAAATACAAAATAAAAAAAGGTAGTCGACATATCGTCGGGATACTTACGCCGATAAATTAGTAGATATAGAAGCCGATAGATGATATATTGACGATATATTCCAAAATGATATTTGGCAAAAAAATTATCGGTAATATGAATTTTGTCCATGAAACTTTTATGACAGCTATGTTGAATGACATCCACAATACTTCCTACCTGTATCAACTTGACCCATAATATCAGTTATTCTGCTATTTGGATCATCTTATCCTACACTAAGTTCAATATCAACTTTATCGTTTTTGAGGTGCTACACGAGCACTCATCTTGGTAATCCTCTCCCCTGAGTATGATAATTAGAATTCTAAGTGAAATTCTTCCAGTGCACTCAAAATGTCTTCCATATTGTGGGTCAGTTGGGATATTACAATTGGTATCGGAGTAGGATCTACAATATACTTTGTGCATCAAATACAAATCAAGTGAAAGCTGGCAAGCTTATGGCATCTAGAATTTAATGATCAGTCCAGTGATATCGTGGTAACGACCCTAGGACAAAGAGCATCTCTTGGAAGTCTTATAGAATGATAAACTTTTAGAAGAAAAAGGGATAAGAATAAACTAAATTCCATATCGAACTAAGGAGGAAAGACATACGGGCTTTATGAATAAAAGCCTACAGAAAATATATGAGATACATTTTGAGTTTGTAGGCCGCAGTTGAATTATCGAACCTAAACCACAGAATTGCCCAATACCAACCCAATAAGCTCACCAATTTTCCAATTGTACAGTCTCCCCACTCCCACTTGAGGATTGAATCTCAGCCATACATGCACCATTCACCTGCTAATTCTTTTCTTGATAAAGTTACATGCCAGAATCACTTTTTAAGTGGCATCCTAAATTTGGTTTTGATGATTCCATCCGGATTGATTCTTTTAGATCCACCCAGTTCAGCGCTCCTTTATTCTGCATGAATTTGTCTTCACTCCCAACCGACCACTTAATCTCTCAACCCACTTGACCGCATCCTATTTGGACCTCAACAACCATTCTGCATCAATACACGATCTCCAGCTGAATTGATTTAGATTAATTTTAATCATTTTTTTAGTTTGGTTAGCTTTTGGTTCAGTGTAGTGGTTTACGTCCATTAATAATAGAACAGAGATTTCACAAGCCTATAATTTTAAGACCAGTCCATTATGATTTTTAATTAAATTAACAACAAATGGATGATTGGTTTAGTTGGTTGTTTTGAGTACAGAAACCCCAAACCAAAATCAAACCATGGCAATCAGTTGACAAAATATTACATAAGATAATGAACCAACCATTTCTTTTTCTTCCTTAGTTCAGTTTTCGATTATTAAAAATTTAAACCACAACTGTTTTTCTTAAATTTCTTTCATTAGAACTTTTATTTTATCAACAACATATGTTAATCCACATAGGGCTAACATAATCCCAGACACAAAGGGCATAAATCTATGACAAGTATTAAACGTCTGATCCACTGTACACACGTTAAGACGCGTCAGTCAGAAAGTAAATAAAAGAGCATCTGATAAAGAAACTGCAGACAAAAAGTAGTACGTTTTTTTCCTAATATACTAAATTTTGCTTTTAGAAATTTCAATGTGTTACAAGAGTTCATTTGCAAAAGATAGTGCTACAATTAAGTATACAAGAAAAGATTACCATATCCTGAAGTCTGAACATCAAACCCCTCATCCTGGCATAATAAAATAATCATCATATAGTTGTGATTCAGTTCCAAGAAAAGGACGAAGAGAATTTGAAATTTCATCAAGATGCAAACAGTTTAAACCTGCAATTCACGAATCAAAGGCAAACTTCCAGTTATGGAATATGGTTTTACATAGCCGACTACTTCTTCAGTCGCTTTGCACAATACATGAAATCCCCGGGAGTTGAGATTACATGCAATTCCAGACATTGCAGCCTCATCAAAACTAATAGTAAGCCTGGATAAGAAGTATCAATCATTGAAACATGAAATAGCAAATAAAAAAAAGTTCAGAGAAAAGAACAAAAATGAATCACGTTAAGAACATTGACTGTGAAAGTATAATGATTGTAAGTAAATTTCATTATATTGTGCACTTAATCAGTCATGTGGGATAGAATTAAGATTTCAAATAATTGCATTTCCTTTATTCTCCATCATATAGATACTACATCAAAGAAAGAGAGCTACACCTTCCACTCAAATTTTCATCCGGAAGAACATATTTTGACACCGGTCCACGTGTGCCAAGATTTTCTATGCCTGCATTAATGTCATCAACATACTCCTGTAGTTTCTTGATTACGTCTGCTGGACTGCATTGGACATGACAAAAAAGTTTGTTTGCTCTTTATGTTTAAGCATAAACAAAACAAGAAAACCAATAGTAACTGTAATGGAAAAACATAAGGTTTTAAACTTACTTGTAGAAAGGAGTTAACCTGCGCCAAGAAAAAAGTGTCAGATGTATCTTACAAATATTAGCTCAAATCACATTTAGAGCTGAGAATCACACATAATTTGCTCAATGGTAAAATGCGAAATACACATCAAATGGCCTGATAATGATATTGCTGCAGTAAGACAGATGATATGACCTCTCTAATAGCTCTTGTGCATGAGATTCTGCCATTGCACACAAATACTTCTAGAAGGCAGTTCATCAAGGACGTGGCAGAGGAAATAAAGATTGATGAAGAGAAAAGGAGAGCTCAGTATACAAGACGACCAAAGAACTAGAGAGACTAAAAGAGCCAATGAAAGACGAAAGCACATCTCAAAGGAAAGGAAAGGAGCGAGAGAAAAAATATCTCATAAAGGTTACAAGACAGAAAGAAGAAGACCAGGATGATTAGAAAGAAGGTAAAGGTCATCTCAATATTCAATTCAATAATCTGTCATATATCCATAAGCCAAGGTTTATTTATATAGGAATAGAGACCTACAGGATAATTACAATATCAAATTCATTAAAATAATCTATCTCACGTGCTCTCTCTCTCTCATTCTTACCTCTCTTATATACCCTCACTCTCTTTAACCCCTCTGTGTGTCTATATGTATCAGTCTATCTATCCTCTCTTCTTTTTTTGCTCAACTATCTCACAAATATGAATATATGGTAAAGCTACAAAAAATAAATTAAGCCAATGATTATAATGTGAGAATTACATCTATCAAAGATAAGATGATATACAATAAATTTAGATAGTTTGGGGACAAGTATAGGCTGTATAGCAATAGTTCACAAATGCATCAATTAAGCGAGTAGATCGAGTTAATGTCAGAGGATTAGATGGACCCAAGAAAACATGGATAACATTATTAAAGATGATTTGTATAGTCTAGGTTTAACGCATCAAGTAGCACTCGAGAAGAACAAATAAAAAATGAGAATTCATAAAGATAATCCTAAATAGTTTGGATAAAATTATTGATGATAATAATCAACATCATATAATCATCCAAGCAACATCATGTCATATTCTGCGCCATATTCTTGTCCCATGTCAGTGCAAATGCTTCATAGAACATGTGCTATCCTCACATATGAACACTTAATAGACATTGGTTGGTTATATCTTAAGCATATTTTTAGGAAAATAATTATATGAACAATGAGAAGTAACTTGTTACACAATGCATGTTGTTCCCACTATTTGCATATGGTGTTTTGTCCCTTGGGATAATTTCGGCCATCGCGCTCACCGCCCTGAGACCCAAGACAACCTCCATGATTCCCAATAGATTGAGGGCAAATTTTAGCAGTGTTGAAGTAGGCACGAGAGGGAGTATTGAAGACATATGTAGGCAGAATCACCTTCAAAATCATGGAACAAACATATGATAGAGAGGGAATAGTGGGAGAGGATAAGATGTTGGCACGAATTTTGTATAGATGAGAAGATATCCACGTGTCATCATATGTTCCATGTCAACAACCTCATTCTAAGCCCGTTGAGTAGCAAAATCCAAAGTCGGAGGTTGGCGTTGAATCCAAGCCTCGACGAGAGTCTTGTACTGCGCTACGAACGATGTCAGGTCACCGTTCGAACACAGTTCAACGGTCTGGAAGTCTTGAAAGAGATCAAACATATGTTCAAGAGTACCTTTCCCATAATAGAGAGACTTCAGTTCATCCCACATGGCCTTTACAGTCTCGTGGTGCATATCCATGCGAAATGACTTACTATTCATGAAATTCAAAATCCAGTACTGAACTTGTCCATCATCCTAGGGTCATTGCTCGGTAGGCTCAATAGGTGGATCACGAATCAGATGATGAAGAAGACCCTTAGTCTAGAGTACTTGGCACACCGAGTGGGCCCACTCAACAAAAAATTTCTCCACAGTAAAAGATATAATGGAATTTCTCAGTTCTTCCTTGAAGTTATAAATGGGAGTTGGAGCGAGTGTGGTCGGAATGGTTGATGAGGTGGACACAACATTGGTTCTCATTGCATAAAAAGAAACTTGTGGACTGATGAGTTCGAGATTGTGGGCTCAAGCTGGTGCTGGACAAGTAGCGAACAAGTCCAGAGGTCAAACAACGAGCAACAGGGAACGACAAATGAGTGGGCTCAGCAAGCATTGATGAGTTTAAGAAGGTCTCGGCGAGCACTGGGGAGCTCAAGGACTCGACGAGATCAAAAAAGAGCAATTGAGCTCAAGAGATCAAAGAGTTGCTAATATTTGGCGAACTCTCACAAGGCTTGGCGAGCACATGTGAGAAAAGAAATCTGCAAGCAAGTGGATCAAAACGACCATCAGAAGGTGAACACACAACATGCCCAAATTCTTGTCGGCAGATATAACACACACAAGGGGTGAGCTCAAAACACGATCTGGAAGCAGTGAGCTCAAGACACAAGCAGGAAGTGGTAAGTTCAAGACAAGAGCATGAAACGGTGAGATCAAGACACGAGCAAGAAGCGGCGGGCTCAAGCAAGCTTCGGTGAACAGAGGTTGTCGAGCCGGAACAGTGACCTGGAAGCTGCAATCTCGAGGGTTGCTATGTCTATAAATAAATAGGGGGTTGCATTTGAGAGATGGAAGCAAGCTGCGTGCGAGGTGAGCGAGTTGGGTACGAGGCAAGGTGAGTTGTGGGTGCGGAGAGGCAAGTTGTACGTGAGGGGTTCAGGCCAGCAACGAGAGCTCAATCCAGTTACCGAGCTCAGTCGGTCTAATCTTGATGCATTGGATGCGAAAGGGGAAGCACAATCAACGGGAGCGAGAGCTCAATCGTCGAGAGCATTCTCCAGAAATCATATTCGCTTTGATACCATTTCAGAAAGAGAAATACAAAGAGCTATAATTTTATTACTTACCATAAAAACATACAAATACAGGACCACATATATATATGAGGGAGGAGTGAGTCGAGTGACACCTTAGCTCCAAACCATGGTGTGAGATTAATCTATACATGATGGTGATCTCCTAATGGGCCAAAGAAGTGGGCTTCTACATTGGGCTATGACAAACATATTTCTTCTATAATGTCAAGGGATTAGATAGACCTGAGAAAACAAGGATGGCATTATTAAAGATGATTTGTATAGTCTACATTTAATGCATCAAGTAGCACTCAAGTAGAACAAAAAATAATAATTCATAAAGACAACCCTTAATAGTTTAAGCAAAATTATTGATGATAATAATCATCATATAATCACCCAAGTAATATCATGACATATATATATATCTACACACATATATAGATACAAATATATACAGATGTATACATATACATATACATATATATATATATATACATATGCGCGCGCACACACACACACAAAAAGCAATATACATACATTGAGGCACACCATACTTTAAGTTTTGACCATTGGATCTCATCAAATAAATCCTATCCCTACATGAGAGAGAAAGGGGGAGGAGAGAGATAGGGAGAGAGAATAGGAGAGAGATGGCGGAAGGGAGAGGAGAAAGGGGCAGAGAGAGAATGAGAGAGAATAGGAAGAGAAAGATGACGAGAAATTAATGTTTTTACATCAAAACGTAATTTTTTTTATAAAATAAAAATTGTAATATCGATTTATATTTTTTACGGTCATTTTGAGTACTCATATGTATATATTGCGGGCGTTGTCCGCCTTGATGCGGGCGCAGCCCGCAACGACGCATCGAGCACGGACGAAGCCCGTGCGGAGGCGGGCGAAGCCCGCTTAGATGCGACCGAAGACCGCCCGAGAGCATCGAGCACGGGTGTAGCCCGTGCGGAGGCGGGCGAAGACCGCCTAGATGCGGTCGAAGGCCGCCCTAAAGCATCGTGCTCAATGCTCTCGGGCGGGCTTCGACCGCATCAAAGGGGGCTTCGCCCGCCTCCGCACGGGCTTCGCCCATGCTCGATGCATCACTGCGGGTTGCGCCCGCATCAAGGTGGGATGCTCCCGCATCAAGGCAGACTGCATCCGCAACATATACATATGGTACACAAAATGACCGTAAAAATTTGTAAATCAGTATTATAGTTTTTTATTTTTTTAAAAAATAAATCTCTTCTCCTAAATAAATTTTTTCTCTCCCCTCTCCACCTCTCACTATGTATCCCTCTCTCGGCCCTCTTCTCATTCCGTCCTCTCTTCCTTCTTTCTTCTCTCTTCCCCCTCTCTCCTACTCACGGTCAAAGACCATTCCCGCCTCTCCCCTCTCTCCTACTCACCGCATAAAACTGATAAAAGGCCAAGTTTATCTCACCTTATCCCCTCCGCTTTCTCCCTCCCGCTCCCGCCCTCTCTCTCCCCCTCTCTATTTTCCAACGGCTTTTATCCAACCGTGCTTTCTATCCAATGGCTATTATACAATCTTTGGTGTGCTCCAAATACATATATTGTTTTATATAATATAAGATATAGATAGATAAATAGACCATGTGATACTCTTATGTGTGATACTCTTATGTGTGATACTCTTGTCCCATAGCAATGTAAGAGCTTCATAGACCATGTGATATCCTCCCATTTGAGTACTTAATAGACACTGATTGTTCATATCTTACAAAATACTTGCAAAATAATCATAGCAATATCTATATTGTTCTATATAGATATTCTTATGTGTGATACTCTTGTCCCATAGCAATGTAAGAGCTTCATAGACCATGTGATATCCTCCCATTTGAGTACTTAATAGACACTGATTGTTCATATCTTACAAAATACTTGCAAAATAATCATATGAACTAAGAAATGCAACTCATTACACAGTACCATGTTGTTTCCACTCTCTGCATATGGTACTTTTTTCAATCACAGATAGTTTCCACAATATCAATAATCATCAAAAGCCCCATTTATTCATCATCACATTTCAACCTCACAGTTGCTAACTAAAGAATCCAAAAGAATAAGACCTATGTTCTACCAAAGGGGAGGAAGGCCTTGAAGAACAAGTGGGTCTTCAAGCAAGGGGGAGATTTGAAAGAATGAATGCTAAATTAAAAAAAAATGTGCACGTGTTCCAACTATCATTTTTTTCTTAGTGATTATTTTCAAAGTTTTTGTTGAACAAATTGAGAATATGAGTGCATGTATAATTGATCTATCAGGAATAGAATGAGCTGTAAAAATAACAAATTGAGAATAGAATTGATTCTATTAGAAAGGGGAAAACTTCTTTCCCAAAGACCATAGAGCAGGAGCGTCATTTAAGTAAATTACATTTCAGAAATTATAAAATACACAAGCTGAACCAGTACATAACAGAACATACCTTACATCTCCTGATATTGTGCATTCCCCGGGAATCTGATTTATACCACCCCCAGGGTCTGCAAAATTAAACATCAAAACAAGAAGGACCATTACTTCAATGAACATGGCAAGAACTGTGATTTGAATTTAAAAAAACTCATAAGCACTTACAGCTCCATTGTGTTGGTTTCAAAGTTGAGGGCGTTGCAAAGGCAAATACCGCCTCCTGAGGATGTGGAGGAAAGTCTTGATAAAAGCGGGACTGGATCTCCTTGAGTGCTTCCATAGCCAACTCCAAAGGATTTATAGCCTGTAACATGAAATTACCATGTAAGCTAATCCATTTTACTTTTGGACTTCATTTTATTTAAAATTTTTACAGATATCACATCCATTGAGTAACATCTAAATTTTAAATATACAGGATAAAAAATAGAACTATGAGAAGTATAGTATTATTTCTTCCTTAGGCATTATTCATCATAAAGAGCTAGCCCACACTGGGTTTGCTTTGTTAATATAATTTATTATTTGATATATTAAATAATTCCAAAATTTAATTATTTGTTAGGGTAAATTACTTCTCATTAAATGATAACTACCCACTAAAGGCCCGTTTGGCACGACGGTGGAGGTCGTGAATGTGGCAATTAAGAACTATTATCCATATGGCACCGACATTTTTGCTCTGGTGACTTTGGACCAAAACACTACCTTATGAAATATGTGTTTGACATAACAACGATATAACCACTGTTAGATATGTATATATAGTTCACTTATTCATGTGAATATATATGAAATCATTACATCCTATCATGGTATCAGAGGGAGGGAAATACCCTAGCCGCTAAATCACGTCTGCTCTGCTTCGCCCTGTGCGATCCCACGATCCTGTCTGCTCCGCTTCACCTCCTGCTCCAGGCCGCCGCTCCAGGTCGCCTCTGCCTGTGATCCCGCGATCCCGTCTTCTTCCTCTGGATTGCAATCCCGTCTACCTCCTCTTGATTATGATCCAACGATCCCGTCTGCTCAAGGCCACCGCTGCCTTCTGTGATCGTTGTTGTTGCCTTCCCCTCGGAGCGTTGTATTGGCCGTTGCTGCCTTCTGGTTCTCCCGGTCGCCGCTGTCTTTTGTGGTTGCCGCTGCCTTCTGGTTCTCCCGGCCGCCGCTGCATTCTGGTTCTCCCGGACACCGCTACCTTCTGTGGCCGTCGTTGCCTGATGCTGCTTCTCTCGACGTCACATCAACGCTGCTATCGTCGCTCTGTGTCGCCGACTGATCTCCTGTCGTTCTCGTCTCTTTCTCTCGCCTTCTCGCTCTGCTTCTGGTTGTTCCTCAGCCTTGATGGCCTCGTCTTAGTACTTTGCTTTTCTCTAGAAGGCGGTTGTCATTCTCGATGGACGAAATTATAAGGCATGGTCTGCCATCATCGGCGTGATCCTCCGTGGTCTAGATCTATCAGGCCACATTGATGGCTCTGAGCCTGCTCCGCCTCCACCAACATTCCCTTTTGTGGATGATTTTTCCACTGTTAGCACTGTCGTTTCCGTCCCGCGCTCCGACATGGCGAAGTGACGCTCAGACGACTCTCGTGCGATATCCATCATCTGTCAGTCTTGTGAGCTCCCCATTCGCATGACCGTCTACCAGCTACCTACGACCAAGGTGATGTGGGATCATCTGTGTTGTTTCTACCTGCCTTCTAGTCAGGCTCAGCGTTACTCTCTATTCCGTACCCTTGGCGTCTACTAACGGCGTGATCGGTCTGTCCAAGCCTTCTTTACTGAGCTCCTAGACCTCTGGCGTCAGTACAATGACATGGCTCCTTCCCCCTGCATTACTTGTCATCAGTGTGTTGCTACATCTCGGGATCACGGCTTTCAGCGCATGTATGAGTTTCTTATGCGCTTATGTCCCGAGTTCGAGCCTATTCGTGCCCATCTTTTGCGTTGGGATCCTCCACCTTCTCTCAGTGATACGTTAGCCTTAGTAATCGCTGAAAAGACTCGTCTCCACTCCTTGGACACTGCTACGCCTACTGGTGTACTGACTCGCGATGTCCTTGTTACTCCCGAGTTTCCACCGCAGTCTTCTCTTGGGAGTACTCCTTTGCTTCCCTCGTCGGGTTATAGTGCAAAAGTGCGTCATGTTTCTAGTCCTCCAGTTCCCTCTACTGCTCAGACTGGTGCCTTTTGTCGCCAGCCTATCCGTTGTCACTATTGTCAGTGTCTTGGCCACGTAAAACCTGAGTGTCGTAGGCTTCAGAGGGCTCAGCAGTCTGGTCAGCAGCGTGCTCCTGATGTTCTTCCAGCTCATTTCTCTGTTATGGCATAGTCACTCTCTGTTTCTGAGCTTGCCCAGCAAATTGCCCAACAGTTCTCACGGTTCACTGCATTGTTCCTTTGCCTTCGTGCCCTCACTGGATGTTTCTGATGTCTATGTCTCTCAGTTGGCTGCCTCCGCCCCTGCAGGTATCTCCTCCTCCGACTGGTTGTTTGACTCTGGAGCCTCTTTTCACATGACTCATAATGTCACTCACCTCCTGTCCTGTCAGCCCATCTCATCAGCTCTTAGTGTTATTGTTGCAGATGACACTATTATCCCATGCACAAGCCATGTCCTCCTTCATACTACCCATTTTCATATTCCAGATGTGGCTACATACCCAAGTTATCCATGAAACTCATATCAGCCAGTCAACTCACGTCTCACGGTTGTCTTGTTATTTTTTATGAGTTTGCTTTTCGTGTGCAGGATCGTCTGACATGGACACTCCTTGGAGTTGGTCGTCACCGTAGCGGGGTATACATTCTTGATCGCCTTCATCTTTCATCCACTCCATCGTCTCCAGCGGCCTCCTCTTCTTGTCTTCTTTCAGTGGGCTACTCTCAGTGGCATCACCGACTTGGTCATCTTAGTGGTTCGCGTCTTTCGTCCTTCATCAGTACTGGTATCCTTGGTTGTGTTTTGTCGATCGATCTCACTCTTGTATGAGTTGTAAGCTTGGTAAACAGCTACAACTCCCCCATCAGTCTAGTTAGCCTAGGTCTCGACGTCCCTTTGATTTAGTTCATTCAGATGTATGAGGTCCCGCACCTTTTGTATCAAAGGGAGGACATCACTATTATGTCATATTTGTTGATGATTACTCTCGTTATTGCTGGATTTATTTTATGCACTCTTATTCTGAGTTCTTCCAGATTTATGATTTTTTTCCACCATGGTGTGCACTCAGTTCTCTGATTCGATACATATTTTTCATTCCGACTCTGGGGACTGGGGGAGTACCTCTTGCATGTTTTTCGCGATTTGTTAGCTAGCCACAACACTCTCCCTCAGCTTGCTTGTCCTGGTGCCCATTCTCAGAATGATACCGCTGAACGGAAGCATCGCCACATCATTGAGACAGCCCGCACTCTTTTCATCTCCTCTCACGTTCCTCCTCATTTTTGGGTCGAGCCTATCTCCATTGTTGTTATCTTATTAACTTGCAGCCCTATACTTTTCTTCATGGTCAGTGTCCTGGTGAGTGTCTGTACTCTCGACCCCCACGTTATATTCATCTGCGTGTTTTTAGCTGGCAGTGTTATGTTTTTCTCCCTCACGTAAGCGTACCAAACACTCTGCTCAATTTGTATCTCGTGTCTTTCTTAGATACAGTACTGAGCATAAGGGATATCAATGTTATGATCATGTTGCGCGTCGACTTTGTATCTCGCGTGATGTCACCTTTGACGAATCTCACCCTTTCTTTGTGTCCTTCATCCTTTTGACCTCGCACTCATCTGCGTCCCCCTCTGATGTGCAGTTTCTCACCCTTCTCATACACCTACCGCAGGTTTCCTCTCCACTAGTATGTTCCTTCACATATACCTCCTATCCCTCCCACTTCCCTTGTTGTCGCCTACGCCATCTCTGATTTCTCCAGGCTCACATTCTCATTCCGCCTCTTCGCCTCCCACTTCTCCCTCTAGCGCGCTTGTTGTCCCCCTTCCATATCACTACACTCGACGTCCTCCTCCTGTTCCCTTGCCTCCAGTGCCCCAAGAATCAGTGCATGTCTTCTCCAGCGAGTGTTCTGTGGACGATCCTCCTGTGCGTCGCAACCCACCGCGCGAACGACATCCTCCTGACTGTCGTAGCCTTATTACATTACCGTTGTACCTACCTGCCCTTCCTGCTACTGTCTGTCGTACTCCAGAGTCGGCTTCCTACCGTGAGGTTTTCCAGATACCTGAGTGGCAGTTTGTTATGTCTACTGAGTTGGAGGCGCTTGAGCACACTCGTACATGGAACCTTGTTCCTCTTCCACCCGGTGTTGTTCCTATTACTTGCAAGTGGGTCTTCAAGGTCAGGACTCGCTCTAATGGTTCTGTGGAGATGTACAAGGCTCGGCTAGTTGCGCGGGGTTTTCAGCAAGAGCGGGGGAGAGACTATGACAAGATCTTTGCTCCAGTCTCTCACATGAATACGGTTCGGACTCTTATTGCAATTGCGACTGTTCGCCACTGGTCCATGTCTCAGTTCGACGGGAAGAATGTCTTTCTTAACGGTGATCTTCAGTAGAAGGTATACATGTTTCCTAATCCCGATCTATCCTCCCCTTTAGGTCTTGTCTGCCGCTTGAGGAGAGCTCTTTATGGACTCAATCAGGCACCCCGTACATGATTTATACGTTTCAGCTCAGTCATTACAACCGTCGGTTTCCAGCCAAGTCCACATGATTCATCTCTGTTCGTGCACTCCTCTCGTGGTTGAACTCTTTTGTTACTTTATGTGGATGATACAATTATTACAGGTGATGACCCTTTCATGTGACATTCCTCAAGCATCACTTTCAGCAACAGTTTCAGATGACTGACCTTGGACAGCTGAGTTATTTTTTGGGTCTTGAGGTCACCTCTACTGAACGCAGTTTTCAACTCTCTCAGTAGCAGTATACATCAGATCTCCTAGCTCAGGTTGCTCTCTCTGGCTCTCGCACAGTGGACAACCCTATGGAGCTTCACCTTCAGCTACGTTTGGATGATGGTGTTCCACTCTCCGACACCACTCGCTACCGCCATCTCATTGGGAGCCTCGTCTACCTTACCATTACTCGGCCCGACATTGCTCATGTTATTCATGTGTTGAGCCAGTTTGTTAGTGTGTCTACCTTTGTGCACTACGGTCACCTGCTGCGGCTCCTGCACTATCTCCAAGCAACGACTTCTCGTGGCCTCTTCTTCTCTAACAACAGTTCTCTACAACTCTATGCTTACTCAGATTCTACTTGAGCTACTGATCTGGTTGACCGTCATTATATCACTGGTTTCTGTCTGTTTTGGATTCTTCTCTTATTGCATGGAAGTCCAAGAAATAGACTGGTGTTTCCCGTTCCAGCACTGAGGCTGAGCTTCGGCCTATGAATATCACCGCTGAGGATATTATTTGACTATGTTGGTTTCTTAAGTAACTCGGTGTTTCTTCTCCAGATCTCACCCCACTCTATTGCGATAACACCGGTGTCATTCAGATTACTCTAAACTCGGGGAAGCACTTACTCTCCAAGCATATCGGGGTGGATGTTTTCTTCCTATGAGACCACTATGGTCGTGACACTCTTGCTCCTTATGTTCCTTCCGAGCAGCAGATTGCAGACTTGATGACTAAGTCGCAGACGAGGACCCAGCATGGCAGCATGCCAATCTACTGTACTCTTGGTGTATGATCCCCGTGAGGGGGGGGGGGGGGGGGTCTTGTGAATATATATGAAATCATTGCTTCCTATCAACCACAACCAAGAAAAAAACTAATTTTGAACATAAAAATAGATGAAATTTCCTACGTGAGATTGGGCGTTCACGAACGCAACTCTTAACAGTCGCGGACCCTAAGTGAAAACCATGAAGTAGTAACCACCCATTTAAAAAGATGTGTTGCCAAACATCCATGAATAACCATGGTAGGGTATTCAATCTCTATGGCCTCGTTTGGCAGGGCGGACCCCGCGCGGTTGTGTGGACTGCCCAGCATAGGCAGGACCGCGATCGTGCTTCAGGATCAGCCCCGCCTAAAGAAATCCATAGATTTCTGCCGCGGGGAGGCCTCCGCGCGGATGACTTCCGCGGGAAATCCGTGCGGCCAAACGAGGCCCAAGTATAATCACTCATACGGTTCTACAACATCTAGAGATAGTGACATCTAGAGATAGTGAGTAAGGGATTGGAAGCACTGGAAATCCAAGGAGACCGTGGAATTTCTACATTCAGAAGCTACAATGGTAGGAGGTGTGAGATTCTTTTTCCCCATTTAATTTTTTGCAGTTTTTCCAGGTGACTATGCATGCTGTCTCAACAGATTTCTCTTACATGTTTCTCTTCAAAAATCAAGAACATTGCTATTCATTGGAAAGATTCAATGATAAAGATACAAAATGCGAAAACAGTTCACAGGAATTATCAGAAATCCTGAAAAAAAAAATAATTACTTATGATTCTCCTAAAATCTACTTGATATAACTCTAACAGCATATAACACACACATTCAGAAAGATTAACCTTGTGGGCGAGCCCACTGTGAAAAAGCTTTCCAGTAGCTCGAAGCCTCCATGCAATCATCCCACCAGTACCAATGCAAGGCTGTTTGTCAGCTGTATCAATCCAAAACCTGTCATAGACCACCATTAAACCAACACAAGCAGAGCAAAGGTATGAGAAAAAACACTTTCGACAAATAGATAAACATTGAACAATTGATAGGCGACTCACAATGGGCCTTGCTTGAGCTTATCAAGCAGCCCATCCTTCACCAGTGCATCTATACCGACACCAAGCACGGAGGAATTCTCCTCATTGGCAATAAACACAGCCACCACTGTATTCTTGAGCGGCGGTCTGGCTTCGCCTAGTTTCCTCATGAGCTCCGTCACTAGGGCGACATGCCCCAAACAGTCCGTTGTTCCCCGGCCCCTCAGCTTGTCACCATCCACACTCAAAGAGAAGGGATCAAAATCCTAGATTAACCAAAAAGTAGAAAAAAAAATTTGAAAACGCGAGCAATCGATCCGATTTGATGTATGGTGCATAGAGAGAATGGGGGCAAACCCATTCAGTGGGATCGGCGGTGACGACGTCCATGTGGCAACCTACGAAGGATATAATCTTCCCTGGGCTGGAGCCAGGGTACTCAACGATGATATTTCCCCGGCCCTCGGTGTAACTGATGTGGGAGACGACGAGGGGGCCGCCGGAATTGGACGTGCTGAGTGGTAATAGAGCATCGAGGACATGGCGGGCGACGCGGTCCTCCTTGGGAATGAGATCAGGCGGGTTGTTCTGCACGTGGCGGGCCTCGCCGATGATCTTCGAGAGGAGGGTGACGAAGGACTCGCGGTCGAGAGAACCCAACAAATCCTTGATCAAAGGGAGGGAAGAAGAAGTCATATGGGCGGCTGCGAGGGGGGGACGTGAGAGCGACGGGGAGCTGTGAATGCAAGTGCTGAGAGGGAAGATGATCGGAGAAGATCGCGAATTGCGGCAACATACGAAACATATAAGCTTAAAAATGCTGTGTATCAGGAGGATTGTTATTAACACTCTTAAATTTGCTATTGGCAGGCACAAAATGAATTTTTTTTGGAGTGTCTAAAAATTCTATCTGCACTCACGCTCGGCCGACACCCTCTCCCTTCCATTTTCGCTTGATATTCGTCGGATCACCTACCCTTTTTCTTCGCAGGTTAGTCGACGCCTCGACGAGCTTGGATTGATTTTCTCCTTCTTCATCAGTGACCGTGTTGTAGCCTTCTTTGCTGGACATGATCTAAATGATGTAACACTTTTTTATATTATTTTCTTTTCTTATGTGATTTTATGAAGGGGAGTCTTGACGCACCGTTTGTAGTGGGACCCTTCCCCAGACCCTCGTTGTGCAGGAATGCTTTGTGCATCGAGCTGCCCTGCTGTGCTTCTATATTTGTTTGAGGTTCTCCGGTTTGTGCTCTTGCTTCTCTTTTTCGAAGAATTATGTAGCTTGTATTGTCCTGAAATTCTCTAACTTAGGATGCAGCCCTGCTTTGCCTCTACTTTTTTTTTGAATATTGTGCTTCACAACTTGTGTTCCTATACTTTTCAAGCCAATCCAATCCATATGTCGACCAAATTCAGTGTTGAAGAGAAGAACCATCTGCAATGGCCATAGAGTGTGAGTTTGGCTGTTAAGATAGCTCAAAGATCCCTCGGAAGTTCGCTCAAGTTTTGGGTCGAAGACGAGCATTATATATTATCTGCGTTAACTATGTTCAAGATTTTTTGAGTGTGGATATCATTTGTGTTTGAGGATAGCAATTTCTTAAATATCGGCTAGCAAATAGTCAAAAGTGCAATGCAAATAATAATGTCTCATTGAACTTACATTTTTAATTGATTTTTTTTTAGATTTTGTTGCGGGCAAACTCGATGCCCCGGTCAGACCGGATTCAACTGAGTCGCCTTAACTTGCGGGGCTGTCGAGCGCGCACATAGTCAGAGAAAAGGGAAGATCGACTCAAGATATGATGACGTGGAAAAACCTCCTAAATTGGGTAAAAAAATCACGTGACCGGGTCTGTGCCGGTCAAAATCCACTAGCTGCTTGCGATTACAGGGTGTTCGGTGAATCGGGGCGACAGGTCGCTCCCGTTACAACTTGAGGTGAGAGAAGGGGACTGGAGCTCCCCGCGTGCAACAGGCTGCTTCGCGGAAGCGCTTTGAGTACTATAATTCGAGTGGCGGCACTGGGGGCTCTATAGCTTGGGTTGCGGGTCCGCCATGCGCCTACTTGCAAGAATCGTCTTCTTCCTCCTCTGCTCGTGTTGGGACTTGGGCGTTCTCCGGCTGGTGGTGCCCCGGTGGTTCGTGGTGGCTTGCGGTGACTTGAGGTGACTGGAGGATGACCTGAGGGAGGAGTCCGACAGAGCTCTGACCTGAGTAAGAAAAAGACCAGGAACCAAAAAGTCAAAAATGAGGAGGCTCTGGGGCTCCTTTTATAACCTCCAGGAGAGGATCAAGGCGGGCCCCACCTCCAAAGTAGTGGGCTAGTGGGTGGTTACCCACCAGATCGGACGACGAGGAAAGCCCACCGCGATCGGGCGGTGGGCAGGCCGTCCATGGCGGTGGGGCGACCACGCGCTGGCGGTGGCCGGCCAAGGGGCAGCCTGGAACACGACGAGGCCGGCGCCTGCGGCCAGGCCGGCGGCCTGGCGGCGGCGCCTGCGGCCTGGCCGGCGGCGGCCTGGCCCGAGCCCGCGGCCGGGCCGGCCGCGGGCAGGCCGGCGGCGGGCTGGCCGGCGGGAGCGACCAGGCCGGTCGTGGCCTGGCTGGCGGCGCCCTGGCCGGCTCCAGCTGCCCGGCCGACGGCGACTACCCCACCGCGCGGCGGCGCGCGGCCGGCCGGTGGTTACCCCCTAATGGGGGTGGCTTTAGTGGAGAGATAGGGAGTGGGCCCCACCCCCCATGTTCTCCCATCATGGGAGGTGGGGTTGACTAGTCAACCCCATCATCTCCCATTTTACGGGGAGATCATGGGGGAGCATACATTATAAATGATGGTGTAACCCATCAGATTTTATAATTTTAAAAAAATGCCTGCAATACGATTGTCAAGCTCAAACAAACATCAATGATCCGATCAAATGACTTATCCAACTCCAACACTAGATACTAGAGACAAAATCTAATGTCTTTTTGGTTGGGGATGAACTGTGGTCATCATAGTCCCACTAATTGGTGAAACTAGAATGAGCACTTGCAAACAATAGAAAATCAAAGGAAAATCTGGTTATCTTCTTTGATTGTTTTTCGGCCATGAAAATTGTAACGGCCCTTTTACTAGGCTACCATCGCCATTTCCATTAATCTACTATATTCACTAGGCAATTCAGAGTATGACAGTGATATAATCATCATTGCTTATACATATAAATAAGTATCATAACAGAGTAAAAGAAGTGCTGAAAAGTACATCCCATCTTATTTATCATACGTCTGATACAGTATAGTACAAGATTTCTACCATTCACAATCCATGTAAAAACTTCATGAAAGGAGCAAGAGGAGTGGAGAGGAAGTGATTACCTTTCAATCGGAGAAAAAATCATGAAAAACGGAGGAGGAATCGGAGCTCAGTGAAGATCGGCGGTTTCCGGCTTCCTTCCGTCGCCTGTGCGGGTGTGCGGGTTCGGGAGAGAAGAATAGGGAAAATCGCGGTTTTCCTTTGCTTTAAGCCTATCGGGCGCCGCTTAATACCTGCACGCCACGCATGCTAAAAACCGGGAAGTGCTGGTTCACTTGATTTCAGCCGGTTTCAGCCTCTAATGGCACACCACACCACTTACCTAATATATAAAATAAAGTGGTGGTTTCACAAAAAACACCAATGAGTCAAAGTATGAATTACGAAGATTGCGGCGTGATGACGGAGTCAAATCTCCAACCAGGGTTCTCAAGCATTGATGACGCCAAGTTCACATCTCCAAAATCCTCTCCTCTTCCTCCTCGCCCTCTTCAAAGCTAATCAAATGAAAAAAAGTGAAGGATTTAGGTTTCACATTCACGACCTAATACCTTCAAAAAGCATAGGACCGTCCACCATCAAACAATCCCCATCCACACCTCAAAACAGGGCTAAAATGAAATGTTTTCGCCGCGTGCATAACCTGGATGCTCATGCGTGCGCCTAACGAAACAAAACAGTGTGCTCGAGAGCAGGGTACATGAACCGCGCACATGGGTGTTCACAAATAAACATACACATTATTTCTCCTAAATGTGCGGCATGTGCTTGGGCTTGCTCCAGAGCATGTGCAACAAAGGAAACTTAATTACTTGCTACATAATAGACATGGGCTTGGCCACGCGCCGAGTGATGCACGGGCGCTCGCTGAGCTATTAAGAAAATCACAAAAAGGCTCCTGACCTCGTAACAACAAGACTTATGCTTTGATGTCATTCCACTAAGAAATAATGTACACAGTTATGACCAAGGAAATGATAATGAGGGGTTAATTACACAATCAAAGTTTAGTTAAGAGTACATCTATGTATGCATTTATAAAAAAATTGACAATAAATTCATTTCTCATGAGCTCATAATGCATCTTATCAAATCAATCTTTTTGTACTGTTGTACACCATATGTACATAATAAATAAGCGCTTTGTTGTGGATAGTAGACCATGCATTCCTCATAAATCATGGTTAGACAACTAAAATTGATCAGTGACCCTCACTTTTATGACTGTATCACACAACAATCATAAAAATTATTGTACAGTAGAACCCATCATCCATATAATCAATGTCAGTACTAGACATGACAGTAACTAAGGTGCATGGGTCCAGTGCTAGACCTTGTAAGCGGTTGACACATAGGAGAGATGATCCTAATAGAGGGCTCCCTTAGCAGTCTATTAAATAACACCTAGTCAAGTAAGAGCTTGCATCCAATCCACACGCAATATTGCATTTACATTTCATTTCATGTCATTCTATATCATAAAATGGTGTCTCTATTGTAAAAACCACAAACCAGGTAGTGTGTGATCATTACATGATTTGGGGGGGGATAAGATGCCTCAGCTTAGTCTCACATTGCCAAAAGAAAATATGATCCTAGTAGTTAAGAGTGGATCTTCACTTTCACATAATGAGATGCCTTTTGAGGATAAAACCATGCAGGGCAGGGCCCAAAGGGGATAATGCCTCATTGTTGGATCTGGGTCTAGCTTTCAAATATGGCTATTGTAATTGTCAGAGCTAAGTACCCAACAGTTGAGGATGCTCCTTGATCCACAGAGAGAGTTGGGGGGGGGGGGGATAGACAGTTGCTAGTGTAGTGTGTAACATCTTGCATACAATGATCACATGTCATACGCTGGTTGTTGGTGGTTGTGATACTTTTTCCTATTCCGCCAATTTTGGTTCCCAAGATGTAGGTCATTGGGTTTTACATGTCAAAGTGATTTTGAGTAAATGGACTTAGAACTAACCACATTCAGTTGCATATGGCTCATGAAGTCATTAGGAATACAACACCACTGATGAGGTTTGAAAAATATCAAAGAAGTTGAGAAAATCATATCAAATCGACTTATATATCAACTCAAAATTGCAAGTTTGAGAAACAATCTTCAATTCGGCCATTGTTAAAATTCAACAAACCCGCAGACGCCACCTCGGATATCCTGTTGAAACTCAACAAACCAGAGGAGGATACGTCCACTTATAATGTTGAACGTTTTCCCGGATCTTGGAGTTAGCAGGGGTTATCTCAAGAAAGCAGTAACAACCAGCAACACATGCATCACAAGCGTCTTTATTGATCAAGAGCAAACTTCTTTACAAGGCGAGACATACATGGCGAGACATGCTTCACCAACATCAAACCAGGAGAGCAGAGACAGTTACAAAGACAAGAAACAAAACAAGCCGTGCGGACTCAATCAACAAGCTGCTGGTCTACTGCTGTGGAGTCCGCTCAGTCCGCCAGGTCGCAAGTCTGCAACCCAAGCCGCGCGGACTACCCCTTATTCCAATGCTTAGCTCTTCACCGCCGATCTGCAGGCCGCCTAGCCGCCAGACCGCACACACTGCGATACCAAATGGAACAGTCCGCCTGAAGCAGGCGACTCCCTGAACCCCGAACCAAGTTGCCAAAGAGAAGACTGCCTAGTCGCTATCCGCGACTTGCTGTTTACCGCCTGTTGCTTAACCGCAGAGTCCGCACTGTCCCTGACCGCAATCAGAGCCAAATCCTGGTTTTCCAGCGCTATCCGCACAACCTGCACACCAACTTACGTGAGCTCAAATACTGTTCACTTACTTCGGTTAGGTTCTCTCGAGGTTTTTTTCCATTCCTGATGTGACATGAGTCCTATTTATAGGCGCGATGATGAGTATGGTCACCGCCCTAGCCGATAGGATCACCGCCACATCTTGCAGCAAGAACAAGTGTATCCGCAAGTCCGCAGATACACACACCAGTCCGCCGCTCCCGTGCAGATAGCCAGCTCGCCTAGTGTTAGGCGCGTGTTGAGTCAAGAATCCGAAAACATGTTTCAAGGCGACGTCGGAAGGCCGCCGGAGATGGAGAAAGGGTACAGGAGAGTTAGAGAGAGAGTGGGAAGGAAGGGAGAGTAGAAATAGAGAGAGAGAGAGACGGGAAAAGGAAGAGAGAACTTTATTCATTAATCCATCATAACCAAAATTACAATCACTAATCTATTTATAAAAATAGATTGACCTATTAACTTGAATAAACCAAATACAAAAAACGGCTATAAACCAAACGGTGCCTGATCATCCACGTGGCATAAGATCCCGGTTCCCATCTTTAATACTTTGCAGGAGATGTGTACAGCTGTCCCAATAACCACCGATGGATCTACACGTGTAAGAGGATCCTAACAATGCTGCAGCCTTAAAAGAACGATGCCCTCATCGTTTTAGCTTAGCTCAATTGGAGAGTAGGGTTTGGCGGAGCGCAGCGGCGGAGAAGCTTTGGAGAACGTCAGGAAGCTGTAAATTCCTCCGATGGAGTGTGCTCTAGCTCTGTGCTAGTTGATTGGGGATGGACCTGTTCAACAACCCCTACCTCGGCCCGGTCGGGAGGTGAATCTTCGAACTGTGGTGTTGCGTCGGCGTTCGCGTTGCGGCGCCCGTTAGTTTTACTTCGGGTTTTCTTCTGAGCCCAGCCCGGCGGAAGTAAATCTGTGAGTTCTGTGTTTTTTTCTGCTAATCGTCGTAGATCTGTGGGAGGTCATCCATATCTTCCCAAGTGTTGTCTTCCGGGGGAAGGTCCTTCCACTGGACGAGCCCCTGGGCCACCGACTGGTTGGCACGTCGGATCTGTCGAAAACCCACAATGGCTAATGGAATATGCAAGGGCATATTTATGTGGCTCTTTGTGGGTAGGGGAGTAATTTGTTGACATTCGTTCCCGCGGTAGAGTTTGAGGAGAGAAATTGAAATACAGGATGTATTTTGCAGTCCGCTGGTACTGTAAGCGGTACGCCGTTTCCCCGATGACTTCCATAACTTGGAAGGGGCCGTAAAAGCGAAGCGCCAGCTTCGACAGAGGTTTCGGTGTAGTGTGAGTTGTCGGTATGGGTGCAACTTGAGTAGTACCCATCATTCACTTGGAATTTCATTGCTTGTCTCTGTTTATCTGCGGTTATCTTCATGTGATGTTGCGATTTCTGTAAATTTTCTCTAAGTTGGTGTATGAGCTCATCCCGTGTCCTGAGGGTGAGATCCACTGCTTCGTTCTTTGAGCTTCCTGCACAATAAGAGAGAAGCCCAGGGGGCGGGCGACCGAACATGGCTTCAAAGGGTGTCATGTCGGTCGCAGAGTTAACCGTGGTATTGTAATGAAATTCAGCAACACTTAAATAATCACTCCATTTTTTGGGTCGGTCCGTGTGTATACATCCGTAGATATTGTTGTAGACTCCTGTTTGTACGTTCTGTCAAACCATCCGTTTGGGGATGGTATGCAGAGCTGTAATGCAGTTGTGCCTTGCATTTTAAACAGGTCTGTCCAAAAGTTGCTAAGAAAAATGGGATCACGATCGGACACTATGGAAGTTGGCAGACCATGCAACTTTCCAACCGTCTCCCAAAATACGCTGCTGCCATGGGGCAACTAAGGCGGGGTCAGGGGGGCAAAATGAGCCGCTCTGGACAAACGATCTACAATTACCATGATGATTGTATAGTTGTTGATTTTGGTAAGTGGGTGACGAAGTCCATAGTAAGATCCGACCAAATTTGTGTGGGATAGGTAATGGTTGTAATAGCCCGTATGGCAGGTGGTTTGTTGGTTTGGCCTTCTGACACAGATCGCATTGGCTAATATAGGCAGTAACGTCTTTCTTCATATGGTGCCAATAAAATTGAGTGAGAATTCTGTGCATTGTGGCTTTTATTCCTGAATGTCCCCCCGAAAGGCTATCATGTGCATTTGAAATTATCTTGTGTATAATTGGTGAGTTTGCTAGAATAAAGAGCCTGTGTTTATAAAAAATGTTGCCGCCCTTCCGGGTCCATTCTGGTCTAGGATTGGCCTGGCCGTCTAGGTCGGAGACCACTTGCTGGGTAAACGGGTCGTGGCGTAGTCCTGTGCCAGACCGTCCAGTAAGGAGGATGAGGGAATTGTATGTGATAGAACACATAGGTGTGTTGTTGGCTGTGGCAGTTGGGGTATTGTGTTGGTTGGGTTTTTGTGATGGATGCATGACCGTGATAGTGAATCGGCTACTATATTTGTTTGCCTGGTTTGTATGAGATCGTATAATTATATCCAATCAATTTGGCTAAAAATATTTGCTGCTCTGGTGTATGAAGGTCTTGGGAGTAAGTTGTGAAGGCTTTTATGATCTGTTAGTATTTGAAATGTGTGTCCCAGAAGGTATTGTCGTCATTTTGCAACTGCCGACGTGACAGCGTACATTTCACGTACATATGTCGACTTTTGTTGCATAAGAGGTGACAACTTCTTGCTAAAGTAAGCTATTGGTAACTTTTGTTGACGCAGAACTGCTCCAACTCCACTTCCTGAGGCGTCTGTTTCTATAGTAAAAGGTTCATCAAAATTGGTAGTGCGAGAATGAGTTTCGAAATTAAGAGAGTTTTTAACAGTTGGAAGCCTGTTGGGTGTGGTCAGTCCAGGAAAAGGCATTTTTCTTGAGCAAATCCGACAGTGGGCTGCTATTAAGGAGAATTCTTTATAAATTTCCTATAAAAACCGGCCAAGCCTAAAAACGCCTGAACTTCCTTTTGGGAGGTTGGGGTTGAATAATTTTGAAGAGCCATGATATTGGTAGTGTTAGGAAAAACTGTGCCATTTGTGATGCAATGCCCTAAGAATTCAATCTCGGTTCTAAGGAAAAAACACTTTGAATGTTTTATTTTGAGCTCGTTAGTATGGAGTAGCTGGAGGGTGAGAGTTAAATGTTCAAGATGTTCCTTCTCCGTAGAGCTATATATAATATATCGTCAAAGAAGACTACAAAAATAAATTTGCGTAGATATGGTCGAAAAATAGTATTCATGAGGGATTGGAAAGTGGAGGGGGCATTGGTTAGGCCAAAAGGCATTACCGTAAATTCATAATGGCCGTGATGAGTACGAAAAGCGGTTTTATGAATGTCGGGTTCAGCCATCCGAATTTGATGGTATCCCGATCGTAAATCTAATTTTGTAAAAATTCTAGCATGAAACAGTTCGTCCAATAACTCATCAATAGTGGGAATGGGAAAACGATCTTTTATGGTGATATTATTTAAGATACGGTAGTCAACACAGAATCTCCACGTGCCGTCTTTTTTTTAACCAGAATGACGGGTGAACTGAAACTTGATGTGCTTGGGCGTATATAGCCAGCATGTAACATTTCAAGAATTAAGCGTTCTATCTCGTTTTTTTGAAAATGGGGGTATCGATATGGTTTTACATTGGCGGGCTTCGCATCTGGAAGTAATGGAATTGTGTGGTCCACTGTGCGGCGGGGTGGTAAAGCCGTGGGTTCTTGAAATAAGGCTTGGTAAGAGTCGATCATGACACAAACGCGGTTGGTAATGTATCGTCAAGCAGTGGCCTATGTTGGTGTTTTGTGTGGGTGCAGTCGTTAAGACACAAAGTACGGAGGCTTGTAATCATTAACCGGGCGACTGCGATGATGAAACCGAGGTAGAGGGTGCAGTGGACTGCCCCTGCAAAGTGATTGGGCCTTGAGCTGATGTGTAAGATATTGTAAAGGTCGAGTAATCGGTGGTGACGGGACCTAAGGACCTAAGCCATCGTACTCCCAGTACGATATCAGCCTCATGTAATGGGAGAACATATAAAGTTATTGTATATGTGATGGTTTGAATGAGCAGGGGAAGATCAACACACTTGCCGAAGCAGGTTAATGACATTCCATTGCCAGGAAGACTTTGAACGGGTGGATAGACAAAATGGGCAATTTTAAAAATTTGGCAATCCGTTCAGAAATGAAATCGTGAGAGCTTCGCTGTCGATCAAAGTTTCCAAGGAGTGATTAAATAAAAGGGAGGTGACCCGAAGGCAGTTCCCTGGAGGTTCCCCAGTGAGGGCGTAGAAGCATATTGAGCCATCTGGGTCAATGGCCTCTTGAACTGGTTCAGCGACGGTGTCGTCAGTGTCATCGGGTTCATCCGATCCTTGAAAGTATAATAGTGTACCCGCCCTTTGCAACGATGGCCGAAGGTGTATTTGTCGTTACAACTGTAGCACAAACCGAGGTCACGTCGTCGTTGTCGTTCGGTAGCGGAAAGACGCCTAATTGGATATTTAGGTGCTGCGGGTTGAGTGCGCTGGTGCGGTGGGGGGCGTGTGCCATTGCAGGCGGGGAAAAGGCGGGCGTGGATTGTGGTCGGGTGGGCGTGGTGCGGGTGGATACTCGGGGCGCGAGATAGGACCCTGGCGAGGATTAAATTCCAAGTCTTGATCTTCGACCATGCGTGCTAAAGCGTAAGCCTCGTGTATCTCAGAAGGTCGTTGCATGCGCACGGCACTGTGGATATGGGGTTTTAAGCCGGAAACAAAAACGCTGCATAAAAATCGTGGAGTCAGACCGGAGTTCCTAGTGGAGAGTTCCTCGAATTGTGTTTTGTAGTCCAAGACGGTGGTGTTTTGTTGCAATTTGGCGAGCGAGCCGGCGGGGTCCTCGTAATCTGACGGTCCAAAACGTTTATTAATTGCTTCGACAAGGTTGGAAAGGTTAGGGTCGGCTGGTCACGAATTGTTGCTTGGAACCAACGAGAAGCGGGCGGTCAAGGTGACAGGCAGCTAGTAAAAGAAAATCGCGGGGGTTTGTGTTATGAAATTGAAAATAAAGCTGCAAGTTATAGAGCCAGTCGGTGGGATCGCCATCGCTAAACTGCGGACATTGAAATTTAAAATCAGAATTTAAAGGGGAAGAAACGACCTGTGTAGAGGCGTGTGGAGGTGCTAGTCCAAGAACGCTAGAGGTGACAGAAGGCTGGCCCGGATCCATGTACGTCTTTTGGACGTTAAGAAAATCGAGCGATTGTTGGATTTTCGTGAATTTCTCCAGCATGTCTTTTCGTGTGTCCATGATTTGCTGGATGAGTATGGCCTCCTTGGTATGCAGATCCTCGCGGAGATCAGTAATCTGCTGCGTCGTTAGAGCTTTCTCGGCGGTAAACGATGTTTGGAGATCCAAGATTTGATGGTGGACATCTTTGGCGCGGGTGTGATCCGCCATGGAGGGAGGAGAGAACAAGAGGAACGAGAGCACCAAATGTTAGGCGCGTGTTGAGTCAAGAATCCGAAAACATGTTTCAAGGCGACGCCCAAAGGGGATAATGCCTCATTGTTGGATCTGGGTCTAGCTTTCAAATATGGCTACTGTAATTGTCAGAGCTAAGTACCCAACAGTTGAGGATGCTCCTTTGATCCACAGAGAGAGTTGGGGGGGGGGGGATGACAGTTGCTAGTGTAGTGTGTAACATCTTGCATACAATGATCACATGTCATACGCTGGTTGTTGGTGGTTGTGATACTTTTTCCTATTCCGCCAATTTTGGTTCCCAGATGTAGGTCATTGGGTTTTACATGTCAAAGTGATTTTGAGTAAATGGACTTAGAACTAACCACATTCAGTTGCATATAGCTCATGAAGTCATTAGGAATACAACACCACTGATGAGGTTTGAAAAATATCAAAGAAGTTGAGAAAATCATATCAAATCGACTTATATATCAACTCAAAATTGCAAGTTTGAGAAACAATCTTCAATTCGGCCATTGTTAAAATTCAACAAACCCGCAGACGCCACCTCGGATATCCTGTTGAAACTCAACAAACCAGAGGAGGATACGTCCACTTATAATGTTGAACGTTTTCCCGGATCTTGGAGTTAGCAGGTGTTATCTCAAGAAAGCAGTAACAACCAGCAACACATGCATCACAAGCGTCTTTATTGATCAAGAGCAAACTTCTTTACAAGGCGAGACATACATGGCGAGACATGCTTCACCAACATCAAACCAGGAGAGCAGAGACAGTTACAAAGACAAGAAACAAAACAAGCCGTGCGGACTCAATCAACAAGCTGCTGGTCTACTGCTGTGGAGTCCGCTCAGTCCGCCAGGTCGCAAGTATGCACCCAAGCCGCGCGGACTACCCCTTATTCCAATGCTTAGCTCTTCACCGCCGATCTGCAGGCCGCCTAGCCGCCAGACCGCACACACTGCGATACCAAATGGAACAGTCCGCCTGAAGCAGGCGACTCCCTGAACCCCGAACCAAGTTGCCAAAGAGAAGACTGCCTAGTCGCTATCCGCGACTTGCTGTTTACCGCATGTTGCTTAACCGCAGAGTCGCACTGTCCCTGACCGCAATCAGAGCCAAATCCTGGCTTTCCAGCGCTATCCGCACAACTGCACACCAACTTACATGAGCTCAAATACTGTTCACTTACTTCGGTTAGGTTCTCTCGAGGTTTTTTTCATTCCTGATGTGACATGAGTCCTATTTATGGCGCGATGATGAGTATGGTCACCGCCCTAGCCCTAGGATCACCGCCACATCTTGCAGCAAGAACAAGTGTATCCGCAAGTCCGCAGATACACACACAGTCCGCCGCTCCCGTGCAGATAGCCAGCTCGCCTAGTGTTAGGCGCGTGTTGAGTCAAGAATCTGAAAACATTTTCAAGCGACGTCGGAAGGCCGCCGGAGATGGAGAAAGGGTACAGGAGAGTTAGAGAGAGAGTGGGAGGAAGGGAGAGTAAAATAGAGAGAGAGAGAGAGAGAGGAGAGAGACGGGAAAAGGAGAGAGAACTTTATTCATTAATCCATCATAACCAAAATTACAATCACTAATCTATTTTATAGAAATAGATTGACCTATTAACTTGAATAAACCAAATACAAAAAACGGCTATAAACAAAACGGTGCCTGATCATCCACGTGGCATAAGATCCCCGTTCCCATCTTTAATACTTTGCAGGAGATGTGTACAACTGTCCCAATAACCACCGATGGATCTACACGTGTAAGAGGATCCTAACAATGCTGCAGCCTTAAAAGAACGATGCCCTCATCGTTTTAGCTTAGCTCAATCGGAGAGTAGGGTTTGGCGGAGCGCAGCGGCGGAGAAGCTTTGGAGAACGTCAGGAAGCTGTAAATTCCTCCGATGGAGTGTGCTCTAGCTCTGTGCTAGTTGATTGGGATGGACCTGTTCAACAACCCCACCTCGGCCCGGTCGGGAGGTGAATCTTCGAACTGTGGTGTTGCGTCGGCGTTCGCGTTGCGGCTCCCGTTAGTTTTACTTCGGGTTTTCTTCTGAGCCCAGCCCGGCGGAAGTAAATCTGTGAGTTCTGTGTTTTTTTCTGCTAATCGTCGTAGATCTGTGGGAAGGTCATCCATATCTTCCCAAGTGTTGTCTTCCGGGGGAAGGTCCTTCCACTGGACGAGCCCCTGGGCCACCGACTGGTTGGCACGTCGGATCTGTCGAAAACCCACAATGGCTAAGGGAATATGCAAGGGCATATTTATGTGGCTCTTTGTGGGTAGGGGAGTAATTTGTTGACGTTCGTTCCCGCGGTAGAGTTTGAGGAGAGAAATGTGAAATACAGGATGTATTTTGCAGTCCGCTGGTAACTGTAAGCGGTACGCCGTTTCCCCGATGACTTCCATAACTTGGAAGGGGCCGTAAAAGCGAAGCGCCAGCTTCCGACAGAGGGTTCGGTGTAGTGTGAGTTGTCGGTATGGGTGCAACTTGAGTAGTACCCAGTCATTCACTTGGAATTTCATTGCTTGTCTCTGTTTATCTGCGGTTATCTTCATGTGATGTTGCGATTTCTGTAAATTTTCTCTAAGTTGGTGTATGAGCTCATCCCGTGTCCTGAGGGTGAGATCCACTGCTTCGTTCTTTGAGCTTCCTGCACAATAAGAGAGAAGCCCAGGGGGCGGGCGACCGAACATGGCTTCAAAGGGTGTCATGCCGGTCGCAGAGTTAACCGTGGTATTGTAATGAAATTCAGCAACACTTAAATAATCACTTC
Source organism: Platanthera guangdongensis (assembly GCA_039583875.1). NCBI lineage: Eukaryota > Viridiplantae > Streptophyta > Magnoliopsida > Asparagales > Orchidaceae > Platanthera > Platanthera guangdongensis. The sequence goes on along the minus strand of CM077162.1, from coordinate 5,054,405 downwards.
CATTTTTGGTCGGTCGTGTGTATACATCCGTAGATATTGTTGTAGACTCCTGTTTGTACGTTCTGTCAAACCATCCGTTTGGGGATGGTATGCAGAGCTGTAATGCAGGGTTGTGCCTTGCATTTTAAACAGGTCTGTCCAAAAGTTGCTAAGAAAAATGGGATCACGATCGGACACTATGGAAGTTGCAGACCATGCAACTTTCCAACCGTCTCCCAAAATACCGCTGCTGCCATGGGGGCAACTAAGGGCGGGGTCAGGGGGGCAAAATGAGCCGCTCTGGACAAACGATCTACAATTACCATGATGATTGTATAGTTGTTTGATTTTGGTAAGTGGGTGACGAAGTCCATAGTAAGATCCGACCAAATTTGTGTTGGGATAGGTAATGGCTGTAATAGCCCGTATGGCAGGTGGTTTGTTGGTTTGGCCTTCTGACACAGATCGCATTGGCTAATATAGGCAGTAACGTCTTTCTTCATATGGTGCCAATAAAATTGAGTGAGAATTCTGTGCATTGTGGCTTTTATTCCTGAATGTCCCCCCGAAAGGCTATCATGTGCATTTGAAATTATCTTGTGTATAATTGGTGAGTTTGCTGAAATAAAGAGCCTGTGTTTATAAAAAATGTTGCCGCCCTTCCGGGTCCATTCTGGTCTAGGATTGGCCTGGCCGTCTAGGTCGGAGACCACTTGCTGGGTAAACGGGTCGGTGGCGTAGTCCTGTGCCAGACCGTCCAGTAAGGAGGATGAGGGAATTGTATGTGATAGAACACATAGGTGTGTTGTTGGCTGTGGCAGTTGGGGTATTGTGTTGGTTGGGTTTTTGTGATGGATGCATGACCGTGATAGTGAATCGGCTACTATATTTGTTTTGCCTGGTTTGTATGAGATCGTATAATTATATCCAATCAATTTGGCTAAAAATATTTGCTGCTCTGGTGTATGAAGGTCTTGGGTGAGTAAGTTGTGAAGGCTTTTATGATCTGTTAGTATTTGAAATGTGTGTCCCAGAAGGTATTGTCGTCATTTTGCAACTGCCGACGTGACAGCGTACATTTCACGTACATATGTCGACTTTTGTTGCATAAGAGGTGACAACTTCTTGCTAAAGTAAGCTATTGGTAACTTTTGTTGACGCAGAACTGCTCCAACTCCACTTCCTGAGGCGTCTGTTTCTATAGTAAAAGGTTCATCAAAATTTGGTAGTGCGAGAATGAGTTTCGAAATTAAGAGAGTTTTTAACAGTTGGAAAGCCTGTTGGGTGTGGTCAGTCCAGGAAAAGGCATTTTTCTTGAGCAAATCCGACAGTGGGGCTGCTATTAAGGAGAAATTCTTTATAAATTTCCTATAAAAACCGGCCAAGCCTAAAAACGCCCGAACTTCCTTTGGGAGGTTGGGTTGAATAATTTTGAAGAGCCATGATATTGGTAGTGTTAGGAAAACTGTGCCATTTGTGATGCAATGCCCTAAGAATTCAATCTCGGTTCTAAGGAAAAAACACTTTGAATGTTTTATTTTGAGCTCGTTAGTATGGAGTAGCTGGAGGGTGAGAGTTAAATGTTCAAGATGTTCCTTCTCCGTAGAGCTATATATTAATATATCGTCAAAGAAGACTACAATAAATTTGCGTAGATATGGTCGAAAAATAGTATTCATGAGGGATTGGAAAGTGGAGGGGGCATTGGTTAGGCCAAAAGGCATTACCGTAAATTCATAATGGCCGTGATGAGTACGAAAAGCGTTTTATGAATGTCGGGTTCAGCCATCCGAATTTGATGGTATCCCGATCGTAAATCTAATTTTGTAAAAATTCTAGCATGAAACAGTTCGTCCAATAACTCATCAATAGTGGGAATGGGAAAACGATCTTTTATGGTGATATTATTTAAGATACGGTAGTCAACACAGAATCTCCACGTGCCGTCTTTTTTTTAACCAGAATGACGGGTGAACTGAAACTTGATGTGCTTGGGCGTATATAGCCAGCATGTAACATTTCAAGAATTAAGCGTTCTATCTCGTTTTTTTGAAAATGGGGGTATCGATATGGTTTTACATTGGCGGGCTTCGCATCTGGAAGTAATGGAATTGTGTGGTCCACTGTGCGGCGGGGTGGTAAAGCCGTGGGTTCTTGAAATAAGGCTTGGTAAGAGTCGATCAATGACACAAACGCGGTTGGTAATGTATCGTCAAGCAGTGGCCTATGGTTGGTGTTTGTGTGGGTGCAGTCGTTAAGACACAAAGTGCGGAGGCTTGTAATGTCATTAACGGGCGACCTGCGATGATGAAACCGAGGTAGAGGGTGCAGTGGACTGCCCCTGCAAAGTGATTGGGCCTTGAGCTGATGTATAAGATATTGTAAAGGTCGAGTAATCGGTGGTGACGGGACCTAAGGACCTAAGCCATCGTACTCCCAGTACGATATCAGCCTCATGTAATGGGAGAACATATAAAGTTATTGTATATGTGATGGTTTGAATGAGCAGGGGAAGATCAACACACTTGCCGAAGCAGGTTAATGACATTCCATTGCCCAGAAAGACTTTGAACGGGTGGATAGACAAAATGGGCAATTTTAAAAATTTGGCAATCCGTTCAGAAATGAAATCGTGAGAGCTTCCGCTGTCGATCAAAGTTTCCAAGGAGTGATTAAATAAAAGGGAGGTGACCCGAAGGCAGTTCCCTGGAGGTTCCCCAGTGAGGGCGTAGAAGCATATTGAGCCATCTGGGTCAATGGCCTCTTGAACTGGTTCAGCGACGGTGTCGTCAGTGTCATCGGGTTCATCCGATCCTTGAAAGTATAATAGTGTACCCGCGCCTTTGCAACGATGGCCGAAGGTGTATTTGTCGTTACAACTGTAGCACAAACCGAGGTCACGTCGTCGTTGTCGTTCGGTAGCGGAAAGACGCCTAATTGGATATTTAGGTGCTGCGGGTTGAGTGGCGCTGGTGCGGTGGGGGGCGTGTGCCATTGCAGGCGGGGAAAAGGCGGGCGTGGATTGTGGTCGGTGGGCGTGGTGCGGTGGATACTCGGGGCGCGAGATAGGACCCTGGCGAGGATTAAATTCCAAGTCTTGATCTTCGACCATGCGTGCTAAAGCGTAGGCCTCGTGTATCTCAGAAGGTCGTTGCATGCGCACGGCACTGTGGATATGGGGTTTTAAGCCGAAACAAAAACGCTGCATAAAAATCGTGGAGTCAGACCGGAGTTCCTAGTGGAGAGTTCCTCGAATTGTGTTTTGTAGTCCAAGACGGTGGTGTTTTGTTGCAATTTGGCGAGCGAGCCGGCGGGGTCCTCGTAATCTGACGGTCCAAAACGTTTATTAATTGCTTCGACAAAGGTTGGAAAGGTTAGGGTCGGCTGGTCACGAATTGTTGCTTGGAACCAACGAGAAGCGGGGCGGTCAAGGTGACAGGCAGCTAGTAAAAGAAAATCGCGGAGGTTTGTGTTATGAAATTGAAAATAAAGCTGCAAGTTATAGAGCCAGTCGGTGGGATCGCCATCGCTAAACTGCGGACATTGAAATTTAAAATCAGAATTTAAAGGGGAAGAAACGACCTGTGTAGAGGCGTGTGGAGGTGCTAGTCCAAGAACGCTAGAGGTGACAGAAGGCTGGCCCGGATCCATGTACGTCTTTTGGACGTTAAGAAAATCGAGCGATTGTTGGATTTTCGTGAATTGCTCCAGCATGTCTTTTCGTGTGTCCATGATTTGCTGGATGAGTATGGCCTCCTTGGTATGCAGATCCTCGCGGAGATCAGTAATCTGCTGCGTCGTTAGAGCTTTCTCGGCGGTAAACGATGTTTGGAGATCCAAGATTTGATGGTGGACATCTTTGGCGCGGGTGTGATCCGCCATGGAGGGAGGAGAGAACAAGAGGAACGAGAGCACCAAATGTTAGGCGCGTGTTGAGTCAAGAATCCGAAAACATGTTTCAAGGCGACGCCGGAAGGCCGCCGGAGATGGAGAAAGGGTACATGAGAGTTAGAGAGAGAGTGGGAGGGAAGGGAGAGTAGAAATAGAGAGAGAGAGAGAGAGACGGGAAAAGGAAGAGAGAACTTTATTCATTAATCCATCATAACCAAAATTACAATCACTAATCTATTTATAGGAATAGATTGACATATTAACTTGAATAAACCAAATACAAAAAACGGCTATAAACCAAACGGTGCCTGATCATCCACGTGGCATAAGATCCCGGTTCCCATCTTTAATACTTTGCAGGAGATGTGTACAACTGTCCCAATAACCACCGATGGATCTACACGTGTAAGAGGATCCTAACACCTAGCTCCTCCAAAGCCGGACTCCAATCTCCAGTCTGCCTTGTCGCCAAAGGCCAAGCCGCCAAGACATCACCAAGGCCGGACAGCATACCAGTCTGCCTTGTCGCCAAGGGACAAACCAGGACCACCACAGCCGGACTCCGCAACAGCTATGTCCGCCAATCTGCGGACAAGGCATCAGCCCGCATAACCCGAGCCCGCAGCCTCGCCAACAAGGCACCTGCTAGACTCAGCGGACACTCAGCTTCCGTCCGCACATCCCAAGTCCATTGCCTCATCTCCAAGGCACCGCCGGACTCAGCGGACACGCCGATCCAGTCTGCTTACACATCAAACTCCAGTCCGCATTCCTGAATTCATAACCTCATCACAAGGCTAAACCAAACTCAGCGGACTCTAGCTCCAGTCTGCACGCTCTTGCACAAGCAATCCTCCAGTCCGCATATCCCCAAGCTAGCAATCAAGGCAACAACACTTCTACTAGGTTTGGCTGACTGATAAAGCAGCTCGCGCTCCACTGTGCGACCTCCCCGTACTGAGCCAACCTGGACTTGGTTCAGAACCCACCAAGTCCAGTCCACTGGCCACAAGGGCCAGTCCGCACTTACTGGCGGACACTGGATCTAGCCCGCCATACCGGGCGACCTCCAGCTTCTGTCCGCACTGACCGGCGGTCTCCGCGGCTTCCACTTGCCGCTGCACTAGAGCAAGACCAAGGCAACTGCCAAACCGGTCTGCTGAGCTCCAGTTCATCAGTCCGCTTCATGCCGGACTCCGCGGATAGGATTTCTATCCGCCCGGTTACTTCCTGGGATCCAACTGCCTGCTGAGTATTCGCCGGCCTGACAGACCGCTGCTGATGTTCGCGTAGTCCGCGCGAATAGACCGCCCAAGCCGTCACAGTGCAAACCGCCTGCAACATCCCTGCCGACTTAGCAGTCCGCCAACCCTGTCCGCGTAGTCCGCGCGGATAGGTTGCCCAAGCCTTCCATTCACTCACTTTCACGTCACAATTTTCAACACTCCCCCTTGAAGTGAGAAGTGGTGAATAACTCCAGCAGCTCCCGTAACCTTGCACCTGTTCCCTCCTATAGCATCTACGAAGAGATGTCCAAGACATAGTTCTCACCCCGCATATCATGGACCATGAGGGAGCCCTCCAGCATCTCCAAAAAGGAGCCATGCTTCCCTCTGTCTTCTTCAGCTTCAACCTCCACTCATGCATCACAGGAGTATCACCAACTACCTTGGGTACAGAAGCCCAATCCTTGTTACCTATGAGAGAAATCACCTCTTCAGCCTTGGTGTCAACCACCTCCTTAATTCTAGTGGGGTCATCACAGCCAGAAGTACCTTGCTCGACCTGAGTGCTAACAAAGAAACACGAGACCAAATCCGCCGTGTTCCCTTCACTATATCGAGCTGGTGGCTTACTGATCCTCTTCGATCTCCGAAGAACCTGATCATGGCTAACCACCTCCGCTGCTTCTGAACCAGCTCCGTTCCCGGGCAAACCTGGAATAATGCTCCCCCTGCTTTCTGAACAAGACGCCTTCTTACTGGAACCAGAAGCACCTGGAGCAACGCTCCCCCTGCTACATGAACCAGAAGACTCCCCTCTTGAACAAGAACTGTCTGGAACATCGCTCCCCCTGTTTTCTGAACCGGAAGCCTCTGCCTTCGAGTCAGAAGTACCTGGAGCATCGCTCCTACTTCCTGACCCTGACACCTTTGCCCCGGAGCTAGAACAACCTGGAGCTCCTGGTGACTCAGGCAACTCCACTTCCTTAGCAACAGCCTCCTTCAGCCCACCATCTGACCTGCTTATCTCTAGCTCCACATGAGAGCTACCCCAATACGACGTCAACTCATCGAAGACAATGTCTCTCGACACTATGAGTTTCTTCGTCGCAGGATCCATACACCTCCATCTTCTCCTCTGCTCATCATACCCAACAAAAGCTAGCTTTGTCATGAGAGCACCTAGAGAGTGTATGTAGCAGGTAGATCCAAACACCCGAAGATGTTTCACGCTGGGCTTTACTCCGAACATCAGCTCATAAGGAGTCTTCACTATGATTGGACTAAGAGGCATCCGGTTGATGACATGAGCAACACAGGCCATCCCTTTCTGCCCAAAGGCCTTCAGAACGCCTTTACTCTGAAGCCAACACTTGCAGGTCTCCGTAACCAACGGATCATCCGAGCTGCAATACTACCTTGTTGTGAAGTATGTCCACAAGAAAGCTCCTTCCGGATCCCTTGCTTCCTGCAAAAGTGTGAGAACTCGGTTGAGTCAAACTCACCACCGATACTTGTCCTCAACACCTTGATCCTCCGGTCAAGCTGGCCTTCCACAAGCTTCTTGAACTCCACAAACAAGCGTACCATGTTGGACTTATTCTTCATGAAGTATACCCATGTATACCTTGAATAGTCATCAACCAATATCAGCATGAACTTGCTGCCTCCAAGACTGGCTGTGACGGTCGGTCCCACCAGAGCACAATGGACAACCGCCAATGGTGTTTTACATCTGGATTGTGCTTTATCAACCATGAAGTCATAGGCTCCACTTTCCTGACATCTCACACACCCCCAACCATCGTCATAGGATGACAACCTCGGCAGCCCTCTTACGAGTCTTTTTCCTGCCATTGCTTTCAGCTTGTCCATCCCTACATGCCCCAGTCTTTCATGCCAGATAGCTGCACTATCACTGACATTCATCCGATCAGCTCCAGAACTAGTTGATGTCCCAACTACGTTCTTCTCCTTACCTCCGACATGAGCTACGTTCGCCGATAGCAAGACAACCTTGCACTCCTTTCGAAGATGACCTTGCTGCTTGCATTTATAGCACCTTGGTCCTTCCTTCCTCTTCCCAACACGCCTAGGAGAAACACTCCTTTCTTCCTGATATGAAGTAGAGGGACCATCGTCAGCAGCAACCTTCACCTCCTTCCTGAACAACCCATCAATGGAAGTCCAAACCTCCGCAAATAACCGACATCCACTGATGTGGTCCAAGAGCTCCAATGAGATTACCTGCTTGAGAATAGGCTCCGCTTTCACATTTATCTCCTTCCAAGCTCTCATCGCCTCAGCATTGCCAGCAGTAGCCTCTTGTCTTCCTGCTCCGCATACAACCTCTCAAAGGTCCTCGCCAAGAAGAAAGCTCTTCATACATGACTTCCACCTTTCAAAGTTCGTCTCTGTAAGAAGATCAATTCCAGGACAACTTGCATCCTCCACTGCCATGGTTCTACCACTGGTCTCCTCTACACAAGAGCAACTACTTCCATTGAGCACTGCTTGACCACTCCAACCTCTCTCTGATATCATGTTAAAATTCAACAAACCCGCAGACGCCACCTCAGATATCCTGTTGAATTTTAACAAACCGGAGGAGGATACGTCCACTTATAATGTTGAACGTTTTCCCGAATCTTGGAGTTAGCGGGGGTTATCTCAAGAAAGCAGTAACAACCAGCAACACATGCAGCACAAGCGTCTTTATTGATCAAGAGCAAACATCTTTACAAGGCGAGACATACATGACGAGACATGCTTCACCAACACCAAACCAGGAGAGCAGAGACAGTTACAAAGACAAGAAACAAAACAAGCCGCGCGGACTCAATCAACAAGTCGCTGGTCTACTGCTGTGGAGTCCGCTCAGTCCGCCAGGTCGCCAGTCCGCAACCCAAGCCGCGCGGACTACCCCTTATTCCAATGCTTAGCTCTTCACCGCCGATCTGCAGGCCGCCTGACCGCGAGGTCGCCTAGCCGCCAGACCGCACACGCTGCGATACCAAATGGAACAGTCTGCCTGAAGCAGGCGACTCCCTGAACCCCGAACCAAGTTGCCAAAGATAACACTGCCTAGTCGCTATCCGCGACTTGATGTTTACCGTCTGTTGCTTAACCGTAGAGTCCGCACTGTCCCTGACCGCAATCAGAGCCAAATCCTGGCTTTCCAGCGCTATCCGCACAACCTGCACAGCACAACCCAGTCAAATCTCAAACCGCGCGGACACCAAGGTCCAGTCCGCAGCAACTTACGCGAGCTCAAATACTGTTCACTTACTTCGGTTAGGTTCTCTCGAGGTTTTTTTCCATTCCTGATGTGACATGGGTCTTATTTATAGGCACGATGATGAGTATGGTCACCGCCCTAGCCGATAGGATCATCGCCACATCCCGCAGCAAGAAAAAGTGTATCCGCAAGTACGCGGATACACACACCAGTCCACCGCTCTCGTGCAGATAGCCAGCTCGCCTAGCTCCTCCAAAGCCGGACTCCAATCTCCAGTCCGCTTTGTCGCCAAAGGCCAAGCCGCCAAGGCATCACCAAGGCCAGACAACATACCAGTCTGCCTTGTCGCCAAGGGCCAAACCAGGACCACCACAGCCGGACTCCGCAACAGCTATGTCCGCCAATCTGCGGACAAGGCATCAGCCCGCATAACCCGAGCCCGCAGCCTCGCCAACAAGACACCTGCTGGACTCAGCGTACACCCGGCTTCCGTCTGCACATCCCAAGTCCATTGCCTCATCTCCAAGGCACCGCCGGACTCAGCGGACACGCCGATCCAGTCTGCTTACACAGCAAACTCCAGTCCGCATTCCTGAATTCATAACCTCATCACAAGGCTAAACCGAACTCAGCGGACTCTAGCTCCAGTCCGCACGCTCTTGCACAGGCAATCCTCCAGTCCGCATATCCCCAAGCTAGCAATCAAGGCAACAACACTTCTACTAGGCTTGACGGACTAAGAAAGCAGCCCGCGCTCCACTGCGCGACCTCCCCGGACTGAGCCAACCTGGACTTGGTTCAGAACCCACCAAGTCCAGTCCACTGGCCACAAGGGCCAGTCCGCACTTACTGGCGGACACTGGATCTAGCCCGCCATACCGGGCGACCTCCAGCTTCTGTCCGCACTGACCGGCGGTCTCCGCGGCTTCCACTTGCCGCTGCACTAGAGCAAGACCAAGGCAACTGCCAAACCGGTCTGCTGAGCTCCAGTTCATCAGTCCGCTTCATGTCGGACTCCGCGGATAGGATTTCTATCCGCCCGGTTACTTCTTGGGATCCAACTGCCTGCTGAGTATTCGCCGGCCTGACAGACCGCTGCTGCTGTCCGCGTAATCCGCGCGAACAGACCGCTCAGGCCGCTACAGAGCAAACCGCCTGCAACATCCCTGCCGACTTAGCAGTCCGCCAACCCTGTCCGCGTAGTCCGCGCGGATAGGTTGTCCAAGCCTTACATTCACCCACTTTCACTTCACAATTTTCAACAACCATGGATAATTGTGTTGAACTTAGTATTAATTCTGAGTACACTCAACAAGTTTCAATCAAAATGACAACTTATAATGTAGAGTGTTCATTGTTTTCAAACAAGAGAAATTTAACAATTCTCTTGGAACTTTGGAGGAATCCAATATTTGAATGAGATGGTTGGTTTGAGAAGGCAACAATCTTGAGCTGATGGCTCATGTGATGATCCTGAAAGAAATCCATTATTCCATCACTCACCTCTCTCTCTCTCTCTCTCCCTATCTCTCTCTCTATCTCTATTCATTACTCGTCCCCGATCCTTTTAAAAGCAATAATCTATCCCCTCTCACTTTAGGCAGTCGAGTACATGTCCTCATTCTCTCTCTCTCTCTCTCTCTAAACAAATAAGAAGAGGAAGGAATCCATGAAGGACATCGACCAGTATTAATCCCACCCACCTCATCTCCCCGCCATTTCCAATGAAGACATAGGAGGACCAACCACCGAAAATGGAGATTTGGCAAACTCTGCGAGCACAAACTGCAATTTTGGAGCTCGGTCCAACCCTTTAGCCACCTCTTCCCCTACAAGTAACATGAACTATTATAAGCATTGATTTATGGTCTTGGCTGAGAAATCACCTTCTCTGTCCATTTTAAGGCGTAGATCCAGGTGGTTGTTCACTCCTATATCACAGTTTGATGCAAGCTTGTCGGTGATCCAACAACCGATCAGCTACTGAATCGTCACATAATCGGTCACCAACCTTCAGTGATCCAAGCGAGCGGTGTTGTGCCCCACCTGACAACCTCACATCCATTAGCAACCTCAACCGAGAGGAAGAAGAACCAGTGACATTTTTATTCATGACTGTCCAATCTAGGGCACCCTAGAAGTTTGGTGTCACCTCTAGGTGTCCTAGTGAGCCCTAGGAGGACTCATTGCACCACTAAGACCTAGAGTACTAGACCATGGGTGTTTGAGTGATAACTTATGATATCAGTCCTCTATGAACTTACAATGCAAGCTATCATGATGCACCACTATAACATATCCCAACATGTAAAAACACTACATAAATAGCTAAAAAATAATATTCAACATTGCCAATATAGGATGGTCCACAAGTGGGAACCACTCGAGACACTTGACCTCATGTCCAAAGAATTTGACCCCGTAAGTTTATGAAGGGTAAAATATTGGTGACACCCCTATAACATAGTGAAAAGACATTTGACCTTCTGTAAATTTTAAAATGACTTTTATAACTTCAATTTTTTTTATAACTGAGACATTTGACCATCTGTCAAAAGAATTTGTATGAGTTTCAAATGTGCATTAAGGGTCAAATATATTTCCTATAAAACTTAGGGGCGTCACATGTACTTTAACCTTTTATGAACTATCCAATTAGAGAAGATTCAATTTGAAATTAATGTGATTATATTATTATTATTAAAATATATATACAATTTGCCTTCTCTTGTTTCTAAATTCCCTTCAAAATTTTCTCCTTCCCATAGAAAAAAATTGATAATCCTAAATTATATTCAACAAGATTTTCAAATCAATCTACCAACTTTAAAATATATGAAAAAAAAATCATAATTGACAACTTAAAAATGCACTCATCACAACTCCCAATTAATTCCTCTCCTCCATTTTTTCTTTTCCCATGAATTAATTAAACTTACAAAGAATCAACCATCAATACCCTCAACATATGAACATATATCTATCCAACATTAAATATATAGAGAGTATAGTAGAAGTTTGCATAATTACAATTTACAGCCTTATAACTTTCAAAATTACAATTATCCCCCTCAAAATTTATATTTTATAATATCCATGCACAGGAAAACTCCTTCAAGATCTACTTCAAGGAAATACTGCATGAATGTTATGAAATGTAGACATTGAAGAGGAGGTTTTTGTAATTTCAAAAATTAGATAAGGTGCAAGTTGTAATTACACAAATTTATAGGGGATTAATTATCATTAATCATTAATTATTGAACCTCGACCGTCAAATTAAAGGTCTGTTTGACAACCCAGCGCCGCTTCGTTCCGGCATGAACGGCCCGACGAAATCATGTTGGCGCGCTCCGGCTGAGAACGGCCGGCGTGAAAGGGTGTTGGCCCGGTGTTTTGCCGTTGGTGGGAGGAGCGCCAGTCGACCGTTTAGAACAGTCGTTTTCTCTCTCCTCCCCGGCCTCCCTCCAGACCGAAATGTCAAACAGAGACTAATTTAGCTTGATCACCATCCGAGACGGAGCTCCAAATCCGGCTCTTCACACACTGCAGGCACCTGATCGTCTTCCTCTTTATTACTACTGGTTGTTCTCGACGATCCAAGCTTAAGCAGACACGACGAATTCTCGTAGCAGGAATCTGATGGAGCAAAGTTATAATTATTAATCTGATGGGAGAAGGTAGACGACGGCGCGCCCAAGGCGGCGGCCGGTGTCGTCGGCACTAGATTAGAGCAAGGCGTGGTCGGTCGGTCGGGCGGGAGCAGCATCCGAGCGCGGTCACGACGGTGGACGTTCATGTGGCCGCCGAGAGCCTGGGCGGAGCGGAACTCGCGGCGGCAGAAGACGCAGTTGTAGAACCGCGGGGGCCACGTGGTTCCCATGGCGCTGCTAGTGTCCTCGGCGAAAGCCCTCACCTCCCATGAGTCATCGTCGGCCACTGCCGGAGGACGGCTGCTAGCATAGCTCCTCATGGTTGATATAATTATATCTTCTGGAAATGTGCGGTGTGTTGCATGGAGATGGAGTTCTTGGAGTTTAATGAAGAAGTGGGGAGGAGAGAAGGCCTTAATTCTGTGGATTTAATTAGGCGATTGGGTCATATACAGGCGGTAGTAAGTAGAGCATAAAGACAGGTAACCCGGCCTTAAGCACATTTATTACTATTGTTATTATTATTATTATTATAGTACAAATTATAAATGAAAAGAATGCATGCATCATTCTGTTGGCAAGTAAACAGAGAGTTAAAGCTTTATGGGTAGTTAGATTTTTATATATATACATATATATAATTCGAAAAAAAAATATTATATATTTACTTGGAAAGAAATGAAATGTATGATGACATTGTTGAAACATAATTTTTGACCCTTTTCATTTTGAAAATATGAGGTTTTGATATTTTAAAATTTGAATTTTTAAAATTGACATTTTGCACTTCAATTAATAATTTCTGATACCTTACACTTCTATGTCAAAATTTCGTGTATTTAGATCCGGACAGCGACAAATATGCTCATTTTGACATTTTGCTTCCTGGATTATTGGTGATGCCTAGACCAAAAAAATCATTGAATTAGCATTTTTGGTACTGCCCGATTAATTTTGACATGGGGTGTAAAGTGTCATAAATCGATAATTGAGTGGTGCAAAGGGATAATTTTAAAAATTTGAGAAGCAAAATGTCAAAATTAATATTTCGAGAATACAATGTGCCAAAAAGCCTCTTATATTATTGAGATCAGTATTAGAAAATAAATATTTTAAACTAATTCAAACAGCGGCTAGTTAGAAATTGAATTAGGCAAAATTCTTCTAAGTATTAAGCTTTTTAGATTTCAGTCCTTAAACTTATTTTTATTAGTTTTCAGTCTCTTAACTTCTCTAAATAGCTGAAATCAGTCCCCAATATCAATCACACTTTGTCCTTAAGATTTTATCTAGGAATAAATTTCTTCGAAGTTTTATGCATTATAATTCTCATGCAAATTTTGTTTTTAAATATACGGTATATATGTTTCGGAAATCGGATACAAAAAAGGCTATTTTAAATTGTGTTATTTTTAAAAAAATTATGCAGGTTTTAGTTTTTCTAGAAAATATTATAATAATACTATCATAAAAGAAGACTATTTATTAGAAAAATCAGAGTTTAACTGGTTAATCCAATGATTTAGGATTCCTTTGAGGGGCGTTTGGACTCGCCGTTTGCGGCAAACACCGCCGTATGGCGGGTAACCGATAAACCAAATGCCGCGCGGCGGCATTTGTCACGTTTGGACCTGCCGGGCTCTCGGAAATGGAGCAAACTGCTCCATTTCGAGCTGGAGCCTCACCCTTTGTTTCAAAAACCCACCTGTCTTCTCCCGCCGGCTGTTCCAAATACCGGACCAAACAAAGTCTTAATGAAAAAAAAATGAAAGAGACATATTTTTTGCAATTAATAAAATTGAGAGGCTGAAATCCTAATAAAAAAAATATATGAACCGAAACCTAAAAAGTTAGAAAAATATAGGGACTGATATAAAGTTTTTGTCACTGAATTAGGCTTCGTTTGGACGACTTATTTTCACCGGTCAAGTGGTTATGACCGCATGAACCAGACATTAATTAAGCCTCAGTTCATGCGATCGTAATCGCTTGACTGGTAAAATAAGTCTCGCAAACGGAGCCTTATACTCAAAATTGAAAAAGAAAATTGTTATTCACACCTCACAATTGGATATTAAAATTCAGAATAATACAAATTTTAGCATATTTTTCCTCTAGAATTATCTTATATTTGTACCAAACACAAACTCGGTTTTGTTTCTCTCGAGCCTTAAACTCCCGCAGCTGAACTTTCACCTCTCCGCTCACAGTCTCTCGTTCGCGGTCCGATAATATCTCGCCGTCCGTGGCGCCCTTTATTCCCTCTCACCTTCCGTCCATCTCCTCGCCGCCAGTCAACCTATAAATAGTTCGTTTTAGGTCGTATGCATATGTTCTAGCATAACAACTGAGTAGGGTAAGTCCAATAATAACCTACTCCCAAGTCCACGAGTTAGAAGCCGAAGACACATGATACCGGTTGGCGCGGCGGCTGCGATGACGGTTGACGCGGAGGCGGCGATGGCGATTTCGGTGCGTCGTCGGCGATGCCGGTTTGCGGCGATGACGATGACGGTTTGTGGCGATGACGACAGAAATGACGGTTTGCGGCGGCGGCGGTTTCGGTGCAGCGTCAGCGATGTCGGTATGCGGCGGCGGTGGTTTCGGTGCAGCGTCGGCGATGTCGGTATGCGGCGGCCGGCGGCGGTTTCGGTGCAGCGTCGGCGATGTCGGTATGCGGCGGCGGTTTCGGTGCAGCGTCGGCGATGTCGGTATGCGGCGGCGGCGGTTTCGGTGCAGCGTCGGCGATGTCGGTATGCGGCGGCGGCGGTTTCGGTGCAGCGTCGGCGATGTCGGTATGCGGCGGCGGCGGGGTGCAGGTCGGCGGTCGGTATGCGGCGGCGGCGGTTTCGGTGCAGCGTCGGCGATGTCGGTATGCGGCGGCGGCGGTTTCGGTGCAGCGTCGGCGATGTCGGTTTGCGGCGGCGGCGGTTTCGGTGCAGCGTCGGCGATGTCGGTTTGCGGCGGCGGCGGTTTCGGTGCAGCGTCGGCGATGTCGGTTTGCGGCGGCGGCGGTTTCGGTGCAGCGTCGGCGATGTCGGTTTGCGGCGGCGGCGGTTTCGGTGCAGCGTCGGCGATGTCGGTTTGCGGCGGCGGCGGTTTCGGTGCAGCGTCGGCGATGTCGGTTTGCGGCGGCGGCGGTTTCGGTGCAGCGTCGGCGATGTCGGTTTGCGGCGGCGGCGGTTTCGGTGCAGCGTCGGCGATGTCGGTTTGCGGCGGCGGCGGTTTCGGTGCAGCGTCAGCGATGTCGGTTTGCGACGACGACATTGACGGTTTGCGGCGACGGCGATGACGGCTTGCGGCGACGGCGATGGCGGTGCCGCGTCGGCGCTGGCGGTTTGCGGCAACGGTGATGTCGGTTTGCGGTGACGGCCGTTACGCCGGGGAAGGTTCGGATATCCGCACCTCATGTATGGTGTGCGGGCACGACTAACGCATCTCAGGAGACCTCATTATTTTTCTTAATATTATTATGTATATGAGTACAAATATAATTATGAGTACAAATATTTATTTTGGATACAAATATCTACGGGTTACAAATTTGAATACCAATAACAATTCCGTTGAAAATTCATGACATGTGCAAACTTATGCGCACGTGCCAAGGAACTCCAGCTGGCGTCCGTCCCCCATGGAAGTTGAATTGGAAAAATGAACACTGGATCGAGGCATAGAGCCATAGACTCATAGGAAAGGGTCCGCTGGCCGCTGCTCACCTCCTTTCTCATCCGCCCTCCCGATCTGCTGGCCAGAAACCCTCACTAGATCTGCAGAAACCCAGATCTTATGTCTAAGATCGATAGCGATTCACTTCCTATTCCGAGCAGCAATCTCTCCCATTTCTCCTTGCTATCGTGAGCTAGGGTTTTTCGAAGGATCCTGAAGCTGCCCCTTTGTTCAGCGCATCCAATTGCTGCTGCGAAAGAGATGCCGGTTGCAGCATCTGCTATATATTTTCTCAATCTCCGAGGAGATGTTCTCATCAATCGCCTCTATCGCGATGATGTTGGGTAAGAGCCATTTCCCCTTCGTCTTTTAAGATCCGGAACTGTAGGGATGTGGATGCCTATCTTACTCTGTTGACCTGAAATACCTGATATGGATGTGTGATAACTTTTCATGTTTGGTTTAGGAAGCTGCCAATGTAGATGGTCTGTTTTTCATTGCAAGTCATATGAATTTTGGAATCAAATTGAGTAATCACATCTGGAAAGCTGATTCATGAGTTGGAAGTTACTATTATCCTGTAGTTCTTGGCTTGCTGATTCTGATGGATATGCTAAGTTAGAGTCGTAGTTATTTCCTTTAGTTTCAGACAGCTATAGTGCTAATATTTCGTACTTCTGATATATAATTTGTTTAATTATCATTTCTCCAAAGTCTGTAAGCACTTGTAAATGTGGACTGAACCCAATCCACTTTGTTCAACTGCTGTTTCGATCCAATTTTATGGTGTGTGGCAATTTTGCAAGATGGTAGCTGTGTTGGTTTCCTTTTGGTCCGGTTTAGCCTTGGGATCGATGCATATAGATTGCAGTGATAGCCTCTTTTTTGAGAACTTCATTCCTGCAGCCACTTCAACGAGGTCCACTCCTACTCGCTTGATACTTGTCTCCTCTCATCCGAAGTCCCTCTAAGTACATGAGATGATATCTTTGGTGTAGATATCCGGAAGTAGTGAGGTTGTCCTTTGCCGTTACCTGCATCATGTTCCCTTCCTTCTCATGATATAAACAACCAAAAGGGTAGAAATTCCCGCAAAGATGAACTCTAACATCAATTTGAAGATATCCTAGCCATCCGCTCCTCTTCTCCCTTGCATTCCTTGCTCTTATCTCCATGTCCCTTCAATTTGATCTAAGGATTTCCACCAATAGTAAGGAGATCCTAAACCACAGTGAAGAAGTTTCCCCGGTGCAAATCTTCATTCACATTTATTAGACATGTGAACCCACCATTCTTGTATATTTGAAGAGGTAGAATGACGTGGACGTGCTCTTGAGAGAGATTATTAATGCATGTAATGTATATATTGTATCATATTAGAAGGACGTGGGCATGCACCAATTCAAAGAAACTTGATTTCATGATTATAACGGATTGTTCCCTAGCAAACCCATGATTCATTTAATCTTTGTTTAAGGTTCTGATGTAAATCTGTGTTTGTGTTTGTTTTTATATTCACCGCAACATACTCCGTGCTATTTTATTTGCAAGATAAAAAAATGAAATATCATTTTTATGCTAGAGGGAATTTGTTGGACTCATGGAGTATATGTTGACATGAACATCTCTACGGATTCACTCGAAAATTCATTGATGATGGTCTTCTTAATCATGTGTCTGTGGATATGCATGCTAGAGCCATTACACACTACAACCTTGTGGAGTAAACAAAGTTATATACCAAGAAGACTAAATATAATAAAATGTAATCATCAAAAAGTTGATATCTATTAGCCAGGTACAAACAAGGTCTTTTTAATATATGATTGCCTCAATGAGTACCATTGTATTGTCTAGGAGATTTCGAGCATGAGAAATTGAGAATAAACTTTGATGACGAGATACTTGGCTCATGTTTACTTTGTTCTTTACCGGATTTTTTGAGACATTTTGATTGTCTCGTTGCAATTCAACATCTAATGGCATGCAACTTTACAACTCGCAAGATGTAATAAATGATGAGGTAAGAGGAAATTCACCAAGGTTTCATCAAGGTCAAATGTTCTATTCACTCAAAACACGCTAGAAGCTAGCGCAGAGGTCTAAATAACAAGTGCAATTTTTAATGGAGTTCAGGGGTAGATTTTCTAATATAAAATTTAATCATTATACTAAGAGGGCATATTTGTCAATTCTACGAACTCTTGAAAAAAAGGAACAATAAAGTGATAAGTAGAAACTTGCCATAAGTCATTAAACTGTGTTCTAGATAGGTTTTGGACCGACAAATATGTTTCTGATTATTGTGGTGCATATTCTCAAAGATAAGAGAACAACAAATGCAATCAATGCATATTCTTGGATGAGTTTCGTCCCATTCAAAAGAAACTTGCCATAAGTCATTAAATTGTGTTTGCTGAGGTCCATACTTTTAAAAATATTATGAAAGACGGATAGTTCTTTGATATAATGATGGTATTATTGTCTTAGTTTCATTCAGGCGACGTTAGACAATGAGGATACTGACAATGTACATTTTCCTGCAGATACTGAGATGCGTGATGACTAAGAGCATGTTTAGACACCAAAGTCAACGAGTCCTCGAAAATTCCAACAACATCTCCATTTAGAACTGCTTGAGATGGACATTCTTCCACAAAATATCTAATGATTGATGATGGAGTTCGTGAAATTTTCGAGGAAATAGTTAAAGACGAGTATATGGGTATGTTTAGGTCATGAAAGATAGGATGTCATATCTGTATGTCAATGGCAGTTTTGAGCTTGTTAGATTGCACAAGGGCGAATTAAATTTCAAAATCTGATGGATTTACTGATTGATGCAAGATTGTACCTCACTTCCTCATATTTATAGGTAGATTATTTATCAAGGGATTAAGTCTGAGAAAGAAATTGATTTTGAAGAAATATTTTTATTGTGAAGATGTCATCGGCTCTAGTGATTCTAAATTTAACTATTAGTCTTGATTTGGAAGTTGAACAAATGAATATAAAAGTGCATTTGTAATAGTTACCTTGAAGAAGAGATTATGTGGAGTAATCACAAGGTCTTGAAGTTCAAGGTAATGAAGACTTTGTGTGCAAGTAGAATAGAAGTCTTAATGGTTTGACATATAGACTTATACTATGATAGAAGAAGTTCAAATAAGTTACGAGTAAAGCTACAATGCCTTTATGCTGATTGAGAGAACAAATACCTGAAAAGAGTTCCTTATGCTTCAGCTAGTAAGCTTGAAGCATGCAAACCGGGGATAACTCATTTGGTGTATTATCTACCCATGCCAAATCTAGGAGGAGATCATTGGGATGCAGTAAAATGGATTATGAGATACCTCTGCGACACTTATGGATAAAGCTTACTTTTGGTTGAAAGACACATTTTTAATAATCGACTTTCTTGTAGTCCATCATGGGATACTTGAATGTATTTAATAAAGAAGTTGTGACATGATAATCAAAGCGACAAGACTCTGTTTCACTTTCAAACATAAAGGCAAAGTTCATTTCAGAATATGTGCACACAAAGAGTTATCATTGGACGAGGAAGTATCTTGAGGACTTAAATTCAAACATGATCATTAGGCATTGTTTTGTGATAGCCGAAGCATGATTAACCCTCGTAAGAATTTTCGTTTAATATAAGTTCGAAACATATTGTTGTGAGATATTATTGGATAAGATACATTGTGAATTTTAAGTTGTTGGAGTTACATAAAACTCATACAAATCTCATTGGTTCAATTATGCCCGTGAGGCTGGGAAAATGTTTTCAAGGGAGAAGCTCGAGACTTGTTTGATTGTTGGGCTGACTGACTATACCCTTATAAAAAGGAACAATGGAGGGAGGGGGGATTGTTGGGTCCTTTTACATAACAATTTCGCCAAATCAATTGGTCTCCCAGTGCTGTGAGCGTTGCTTCGAGCTCATAACAACCTTCTTTTCTTAGGATTTCATTTGTGCAACCACTCAGTTGAGGTCCTCTCCCACTTGCAAAATACTACTATCTTCGTTCAACCTAAATGCAAGATGAAGTTGTCGATGTTGCGATCCCTTTTAGATCATGAGTGGTGAGGTTGTCTTTCGCAGTTACTTCTATGGTTTTAACTTCTCTTTGATGATATAATTTTTTTTTTGTGAAAGGGCAACATTCACTCAATTGGGTAAAACCCCAAGAGAACTCTAACGTGCACATCAACTTTGAAGAATAATTCTAACAACAATTCGTGGAAGTCCATGTTGTTCACTACCGCCCCCTGCGTTCCTTGCTCACATCTCCATTGAATTTGAGTACCGTCATTGGCAAAGTAGATTCAGAATTGTAGCAAAGAAGAAGAAGAAGAGCAAAAAAATTTCCTGTCGCAAATCATCCATGGTTGTGGGCATTTGATCCTATCTCCATGCATATTTGAAGACTGAAGTGGTGGAATGCTAACAATGTGTTTCCGAGGGGGATTATCAAGGTATTTAGATATTCACCCCAAATAGGCAATTTTTATAGTACATCGCCTCTTTTGGTATTGTAATCCTCAAGTTTAGGAAGAACTTAAGATCATTTTTAATTTCATCATTGTAATGGATTATTCGTTGACAGACCTTAATTCCCCCTCTCCTTTGTTTAAGGTTTCTGTAGAGTTATTGTATGGTAGGATACGAAACCCAAATAAGGGTATTCAATGTAATTAGCTTTGGGAATTAGATGTAAAGGACTAAATAAAGCCTTTGGGATTGTAATTGAGGATATGAAATGAATTTTAAGTCTTTTAATGATGTGTTCTTATTTTATATTAAGGGTATTTATGTAATTTTCCCAACTATGGCTTCTATAAATAGTTGGGCTTAGTTAAGGTTAGCATGTTGAATGACTTGTGTGTGTTTAGTGTTGTTTTTAGTGGCTGAACGGGAACTCCTCCCCTCACCGAAAGATCAATCCGTTCAGGGATGCCCTTAGGTGAGATCACTA
Source organism: Platanthera guangdongensis (assembly GCA_039583875.1). Taxonomy (NCBI): domain Eukaryota; kingdom Viridiplantae; phylum Streptophyta; class Magnoliopsida; order Asparagales; family Orchidaceae; genus Platanthera; species Platanthera guangdongensis. Next base: position 5,033,770 of record CM077162.1, on the reverse strand, counting down.
TCTTGTAACTCTAATTATTCCAAGTTGTAATCATTCCTATCAAAATTACTATCCATTTTACATATTTCTCCTTAAGATTAATTTGGATCGTATCAAAGGTATCAGAGGCTTCCTTCCTCTCGCTTGTGCACGTTGTTCCCTCCGCCTCCACCCACAACCACTTTTGCTGCAACCTCCGCTCCATCACCTGCCCGCAGATCTTGCACCCCGAGGCGTCTTCCTGCAGATCCCACACGCTGCGACATCTTCCCGCAGATCCCGTCCAATGCAGCCTCAACCACCCGCAGATCCCGCATCTCGCGCCGTCATTGGACATCACCGGCCACCACAACTGCTCACCGCTTGGCTTCCACTCTTCTATCCAGCGTGGCCAACACCCCTTCCGCTTCTACGCCGTCTCGAAGACGAACCACTGCTGCCCCCTTTCAATTGCAAGCTGTTGTTCATCTCCCTCACGGCTCACCAACATTCCTTACTTCCTCGACGCCAAGATCTACCTGTCTTCAAAACCACTCGTCCAGCAGCCCCGTAGTCGCCAGGTCTCCATCCTCCTCGAGCCACTCCCCGCATGTTTTCTTTCTCTTTCTAATTCTCTCCCGCCTACTGTTCTCGACCCTTCTTTTATATTTTATTTCTCTCTCCCTTCTTTGTCTTTAGTCACATGTAGTCCTCGAGCTCTCCACCAGTTCTTTTATATTTTAATTCTCTCCCCAACTTCTTTTTTAATAATTAATTAAGCCTTCCCTTTAATTAATTATTAATCCTCCTTCAACAACGATGGCTGCTCCTAATCACCACCGGTGGACAAGAATATTTACCCTGATCACCAATATTAATGCACAAGTCGCGCTCATTGGCGTCTTGATCGAGGATCTTAACGCTCAGTTTCCACCACATTCCATCAGTTGTTTCTTCAACATTTCATGGACACATCCTCTAACTGCGGGTGACTTCCCCATTATTCCTCCATTATGTAAGCAGCCCGCGACAACTCCACCGATTTCACTGCCGTCGTTGTTAACCACCGATTTCACTGCCGCCGCTGTTAACCGCTGATACCAGCCCTTCCACCGTGGTGCCCACTCCGACAATTTCACCACCATTGCTGTCTCCACCCCTACAGCCAACCATTACTCCGTCCACCCCGACGCCGCTTGCTACGACCATCATGTCGCCGCCACTATCAGAGCTTTCTCTGTGGAGTGGTTCGCCCCTTATTTCGACAGCCCGTTCCCCACCGATTTCTCCGACCACCTCACTGTTGACCGTTATCCCTTCAGTTCCCTTGCCTCTGCGGCATTACCCGTACTCTGCTGTCGTGACAGCCATTCCGCCGCCACTACCGCCGTCCACCCGACCGCCGCCTCTGCCGGCCGTGACCTCTTCATCCTCCATTCTGCCACCCACCACCACTCCGTCGGCACGATCAAACCCGTTCCTGCAAGGGGGCATTGTTCCTCCTGACATCTTACTCATGCTGCCACTTACCGCTTCACCAATACTGTCAGGCCCCGTTCCTTCGGGGGATATTTTTGGAGGGCGCCACGTCTGCTAGTCGAAGCTCCAGCTGTCGCGACTCGTTATCGGGAGTTGTTCTGGCGCGAAGTTATGTTGCCAGACAACTCGATCACCCACGCGACGTTCGAACTTGAGGACAAGCTCGATTTGGAGGAGGGAGTAATGATGTGTTCTTATTTTATATTAAGGGTATTTATGTAATTTTCACTGCTATGGCTTCTATAAATAGTTGGGCTTAGTTAAGGTTATGCATGTTGAATGACTTGTGTGTGTTTAGTGTTGTTTTTAATGGTTGAACAGGAACTTCTCCCCTCGCCGGAAGATCGATCCGTTCAGGGCGGCTCTTTTGTGAGATCAGTTATCTTGTAATTCTAATTATTTCAAGTTGTAATCCTTCCTATCAATATTACGATCCATTTTACGTATTTGAGATTAGTTTGGATCGTATCATTTAATCCTCTTAGTTCTAATCTTTCTTTCCTTCATCTTCTTTAAGATTCACTTCTCTTAGTCTCTCTCCAATGGCTCCCCTTCTTCACTATTAGTCTCCTTCACATAGGATTCCACCCATCTTGATTATTACATTACCATAACCCATGAGGTATTGGAGTTGCAGGTATCATTTTTCCATTGAATTATATTAAAAGCCAACTTCAGGGTTCTTATTGTTTCATGGGACTTCATTTCTTGATTTTCAAGCCAAGTTTTTCTTTTATTATTAATTTAAAAATTGAAGTAATAAATCATGTAATCATTTCACTATAATTTATCATGACATAATATATATTCTCAAGAAGTCTTAACTAATGTAGCACGACGCGTAGGTTTTGCACGGCTGTCGGTTTTTTCTAGGAAACCCTAAATGCGTGCAATGAAATATGGATTATACAAAAATAATTTGAGCGGGAGTTGCGCAGACTTTATGAAAGTAAGCAACGTTTGTTTTTTATAAAGCGCACAAAAAAACTCTTTTGCTAAGAAATGATTTTTTTAAATAATGGTTTGATTCTGAATCCGGGGAAGGAAGTTCACAACTTTCATTCCGTTCCCCTTGTCGTAACAAAACGAAAATCGTGAACTCCAAATACGTGTCCGTTTGAAGTTTTTGACGTAGCGTTCGCTGACAAAATCCAGGGAAGGAAACTCGCAACTTTCGTTCCGTTCCCCTTGTCGTAGCAAAACAAAAATTGTGAACTCCAAATACGTTTCCGTTTGAAGTTTTCGACGTAGCGTTCGCTGATAAAATTCGGGTGAAAACCCAACAATGAATCTAATTATCTTAAGAGAAAATGTAGACACACACAAAGAAAGAGTAAGAAACAAGTTACCCACGAAAAGAACCGTCTTTCTGTATTCGAAGTTGACAGCGATCACGCGAGGAATTTCTCGTCATCTTTGAGCTTTCATTCTGAGTTCGGCCGCTATCGTACACGGGCACCAAGGAGAAATTTCACTCACTCTCACACGAAAGTGGTTCAACGAGATCTCAAACACTCAATAGTGTAAAGAAATCAAAAACTAAATAACCTAAAATTCACTCACTCTCACGCTTGAGTGGTTCCACGAAATTTCTAATTACTCTAACAAAGAGGTATCACGTAATCTCTAAGCACAGGAATGAGAATTTCACTCACTGTTTTCTCTGCTTACACAGAATCAATAAGCTAACTAATCTCATTCAAACAAACAACACTCCAAAACGGGATTCAACACAGAACAGTACTCCCACTGGAGAACAAATTAACAACAAATCAGATCACATTCATCTCACAGAAGTAATTAGGAGCAAAGACAACAACTCATCCAGAATACAAAGCAACCAAATCCATCTTTAACAACATCCTAAAACTGGAGGCAATCACACTAACTTAAACAACAAACTAATCACTCCTAATCAGTATTCATCAACTTCTCAAAGAAGGCAGCGACTACACACATCAATTCAACATTTTAATCAATATTTTTCATCATTTTCACCAACAAAATAAACAGTAGCATCTCCCTTTTATAGGGATTCAAACACATAGGAACCTGCAAACGAGCCGACGGTTGCTGGAAGATGGCCATGACGGAATGAACGGCAGTAGCGCCTGCGTGGAGGAGAAACGAGGCCAGGTAGTTGCAAAGGAGACGCGTGCGTGGGTAGCTTCGTGGATAGTTGCGGCGACATCGAGAGGCCACGTTCCAGCGCGCAACGACAAAGTCGGGGAAGAATAACTGTGCCCTAATAGTGCGGAAGAACTCCGTGCGGGATCAGGTGGAAGATGAACAGCGGGATCAGGTCGGCTCCTTTAATGCCTGGCTGGCTGAACCTGGGAAGGACACCGTGCCTGCTGGACCGGCTACTCTTAACCTAAGCTTATAGTTAAAATGAAATTAAATTGCATATACATATATATTCATAAGGTTATATACATATACATATATATAGATTTTTCCCTAACAAAACACACCAAGATTACATGTTTTGCAAAATTACAAAATATGCAAAAAAATGTCACACAAAAATATGCATGACTCATGGACGATAGAGATCCGGTCGGGTGCGGCGTCGGACACTTTTGCGTCGACCTGATCGGGGTTGGTCTCCACCATTAACCCCGATGGAGTCCAAATGGAAGGAAGTATTTTATTATATCTGTTTATATTTTTGTTGACATGAATTTATTCACATGTGATTTCATGGACATGTGTGAAAAATGTGCATCAGTGTCGTTTTATTACATTGAGAAATCTACAAGGATGCTCCCTTACTTCATATATCTCTCATTTTTATGCTTTATATTTCCAACACTGCTATTTTACAGTGGCAACATGGTGGATGCATTCCGAATGCATATAATGCAGACAAAGGAACTTGGTACATGTCCTGTTCGTCAAATTGGAGGATGCTCTTTCTTTTACATGAGAATCAGCAATGTCTATATTGTGATTGTTGTCAGCAGCAATGCTAATGTTGCTTGTGCTTTCAAATTTGTTGTTGAGGTACGATTTGTATTCTCTTTCCATTTTTACCAGTTCCTATGTTGTCATTTCTTGCATAGTGGAAAATTACACTTAATTGCTATGTACATTGTATTGTCCATATGCAAATATTTATCCCTTGTTAAAATAATCTGAAGTCATATTTTTGATTCCCTATATTTTTGGAGCTTCTTCATTGTAGTGGGAGAACTAGAGCTAATAAGAACATCAACATAATCTCAAGTCACAGCCCTAAAATTGTTTGCATGCAACTTATGAAGTAGATTATGGATTCCTTCAATGCTTTTGACTCAAGTTTTTTCATAGATTATGATAGGCCTTAACTTATTCATAGTTAAATAATATATCTTCTAGCAGGAAAGGGGGTATCCTATGTGTTAGAAAATCCCATTTAATCTAGACCCATTTTGTAACATTTATTGTTTTTTCTCTCCTCTCTTTAGTCCCACATCTTGTATAGGACCTTTTTCTCTCTTTCTCTCATCTATATATTTGTACTCATTTTTTGTATTTTACACAAGTGAACATATATACAAGGTTGACTTTTACCCTCTCTACATGGTATCAGAGCCAGGTTCTCCTTGAGCGGCTTCCCCTTTCTTCCCGCGCGGTCTGTTTTCTGTCCGCTACCCGCCCGGCTTCTTGCGGCCTGCCTGCCTGACCGCTCCGCTCCTCTTCTTCCGCTTCCTCTTCTTCTCCGTGGTTCCACCCCTCCCCTCCGGCATTTTATAGCCCTCCCCTTATCTCTCTCTCGTCGGGTCCACCTTCCCTCTCTCTCCTACAGACCGCTATCTCTTGCGGCCTGTTGTCTCTCCCTCTGCGACCTGTCCTTTTGGCCTGGTACAGCTCGTTGCGGCCTGCTGATCTGCCTGCCTTGCTCGCGCCCTGCTCCGGTTCGCTCCGGTTCACTGCGGCTTATTCTACCTCGTTGCGCCCTGCCTTTCTCCCGCCCTCCTTCAGCTCGTTGCAGCTTGACTTAGCTCGCAGCGGCCTGCTCCTCCTCGCTGCGGACTACCTCTCATGCGGCCTGCTCCGGCTAGCTGCGGCCTGTCTCTTCTGCGGCCTGCCTCTCCTGCGGGTTGGTCCCGGGCGTTGCCGTCTCTTCTCTCTTTCCGCTCGAGTCTCCCTACTCGCGGTCTCTTCTCTCTAATCGCCGCCGACCTCCTGTTTCTTGGACCGCTGCGGTACTCCGCCAGACCGTGCGGCCTCCTGCCTTCCCGCATTTTGGTCGCGGTCTTCTCCTCGTTCCTTTCTTCGCGGCCTCTCTCTGTCCGCTGCGGCCTCTCTCTCTGTCCGCTGCGGCCTCTCTTTGTCCGCTGCGGCCTGCTCTCTCTCCCGGCCTCTGACTTTGGTCGCGGGCTCCTCTCGCAGTTGGTGCCTTCCCATCGTGGCTAGCGGTTTCTGCTCCGGTCGCGCGGTCTTCTTTGTTGCCCGGTCTGTTCTCCTAGCCGCCTCTCTTCTCCATGACCTCCTCTGCTGATTCCGTTGGCACGGCAGTTCCTCCTGCTGACCGCCCGGCCTCTCTCCCGGAAGTCCGCGATGAGCTTCGTATTACCACAATTTCTCTGACCGGCAAGAAAAACTGTGGCATGGGCACATTCTGTTCGCCGTGTCTTGCAATCCAAGGGGTTCCTTCATCACTTGACTCAGGACGTTACCGGTACTATGGTTACGCAATGATGGTCGGGTGCAGACTTGGCTTCTTAATTCTCTTGATGGCGAATCTTATCGCCTGACCATGTACCATGAGACGGCCAAAGGCATGTGGGACGAGCTCCACACCCTCTACTCTGGCAAGGAGAGTCTCCACCATCTGTATGACATTATTACTGCTCTCCAGGCCCTTGATAGCAGTGACGCGACCGATCTGACGTCCTTTGTTGCTCTGGCTCGGTCTCTGGTCGAGGCTTGGATCCACCATCAGCCTCCTACTCTGGATCTTGCTGCCCAATGTGCCCAGAAGGAAGCTGTGAGTATCGCCATGATGATGGCCCGGGTCCCGCATCATCTTCACAGTGTACGGGCTCACATCCTCTCCTCTACTGTTACCCCATCTTTCTCTGATGTGTGGTCTATGCTTCTCAAGGTCTCCCCGCCTCTGGATGTACCCGGGCCACCTTCTCCGGCCCTTGTTCAGCAGGCCCCTGCTCCCTTATTGCCTCTTCCATCTTCTGCTCGTGGAGGCCGCTCTGACTCTCGCGGCCGGGGCCGGGGTGGCCGGCCTCGACCTAAGTGCTCGTTCTGCGGCAAAGATGGGCATCTTGAAGCCACGTGCTACCGCAAACATGGCCGCCCTCCTCGTCCGCAGGTCGCTGTTGCTGCCACCAACTCCTCGTCCACTCGTCCTGACCTCGACGAGGTTCGTCTTCAGCTCCAGCATCTTCATGGACTGCTTAGCCGCCCTCCTGCCTCGATTGCCTCCGCTGCCTCCATCTCCAATGAAGGTATCGCCTGCCTCTCCTCTGGCCCGTGATGGATCCTCGATTCTGGTGCCACTCATCACATCACCTCTGTTCGGCCGCCTCAGTACTTGTCTTCACCTCACCCGAAGTACATTACTGTGGGCAATAGGGCATATGTTATTGTCTCTGGCTGTGCTGATATTCCCCTCACCTCTCCTTCTGCGCTCGGCTCTTCACATTCCGGGCTTTCCTTTCAATTTACTTTCTGTTGGTCGCCTTACTACTGATTCTAATTACTTCGTGACATTTACTTTCTCTTCTTTTCTCATACAGGATCAGCAGACACAGACTATCATTGGTAGGGGGCGGATGCAGAATGAGCTCTATCTTCTTGACGACTCTGATGCAGACCCAAGGTTTCTACAGATTAAACTACGCGTTCTTCTGTTCGACAATTTAATTAAATATCTAGTGTGCGGTTTCTCTACTTAGTACTATCAAATACTCAAACATTAAGAGGCACAAATTCCACAACCATCAACGCAAAGGGACGCAACCCCTTTTATAGATTGAACAAGGGCTATAGGCCAATGTTCGCTCAAGCGAAAAGGACCCACACGATCCGGACAGTTAGCTATTCAAATTAGATTATGCGCAAGCAATTCACAATTCACAATTCCAATAAAGAAAGTTACATGCTAAATTAGTGATTAAAATGAAGTCATAATTTCAATCCCAAATTAATTAAAATGAGGGTTTACCAAATCACTTGAGCGCAAGGGGAAATCAAAGGTGATGAACCCGATTTCTTCAAGTGTTGACGAGATCTACCCGCTCCAAGTTATATGAAAAATATTCGGGAAATATATGCTTGAAAATTCAGATTTTATTAAACGCTAATTTCAATATAAATCCGGACTAAAAACTAGTTTTCTAATTCCACCAAAACCTCACAAAATAAGTTAGAAGAAATCACACAAAGAGGTGTAGGAATCGTTACCCAAATCCCAAGAAAACCTTCCACAGAGATGAGTGGAGGAACACACGTTGACGGCGGTATATTCTCTATTTCCACGCAGAAATCCTCAGATCCACACCGGACGATGAAGACGCTCGCCGTTTTCTCCTTTTGACAAGCCCTTGGAGAGGGAGGAGGAGGAGGAGGGGAGGGGGAAGGTGGCCGAGCCACTAAGAGTCGGAGAGATAGAAGGCCGGCGGCCAAGAGAGAAGAGAAAGGGGGGAGAATTTCTCAAAGAGGAAGAAGAAAGGAGGGGGAAAATTCAAAATTTGAATTCTTAGGATTTTTTTCTTTTATTCTCTAATTATTCCTTCATAACCATGGCTATATATAGCCTACACCACTCAATCATCATCCATTCAAAATTCAAAATTCAAAAAGAAATTATGATGGTTATATGCACCCATCATAATACATGAAATGAAAATACAATACATGAAATTAAACAATTCACTAACTAAATAAAATGCATGAAATAAAGTACTTTTAAAATAGAATTGCTTAAAATAAAAATTGATAAAATATATAATTATAATTATGTAATTTATAATTATATATTTTATTTATTGGCGGCGGCGGACGTCGAGCAAAACATGTAGCGGTGACGGCGTTGCCGAAGAAACATCGTGGTAGACTCCCATCTTCGAGCTTGCAGCAATGACCGTCCCAATCCACGAACTCTCGATGTCGTAGATCCACGGCCGCATCAGCATCGTCGCCATCAATCCTCCCCCGCTCAAAATCACTCATCACCGATGAGTGACCCGTGAGGGGGGAACCGTCGAAAGCAGCAGCAACATGAGACAAATATGGCCCCGCAATCCGTGTCTTCGTAGCAGGAACATCCCATAGCACTGAGAACCTGTCTGGCACACAAACAACAAGACTTTCGAGAAAACTCGAAAGGGTGTCAATCTTACCGACCGGTTCAAGAACCAAGGAGTCAACATGGAAAATAGACACGACAATACTAACACTCCCCATCCCAAGAGAATATTTAGTGGTAGGAAGAGACGACGGAGAAAGGCGCTCAAGTGGAACAGAGACGTACAGTAAAAAGTCCGGAAACTTGAAATAAAGTGAAACACCATGTGCTATATAAAAATCTAAAGTAAAAGCATAAAATCCAACGTTCTTCATAATCACGGATGGGTCGGCGTTCCTACATATTAATTTATTAACAGAGCCAGAAGGCATCTGCTCGGGGACTGACCAGACTAAACCCAAATCACTATATCTAGCATCAGACAGTCTCAAAAAGGAGTAGAAGTGCATGCGATAAAACTTAAAATGAATCACTAATGGCCTAGATACATGAGGAGAGAATCCATGTGCTACATGACTTGACCCAAGAGCAGAAGATAAGGGGGGTAAGTCAGGTGGTACGAGAGCCTTGTAATCAGAGATAATTTTTATGGGCACCGACACCGCAGTCTTAATTTCAATTTTAATATTTTCACGCTTGGCATGAATATATGCCAAGGAGAACCGCACATCATAACCAATATAGTTGGATGCCCCCGAATGTGCAAAGGTATGCGAACGAAACAACTCAAGAGACCCAACTATAGTCGCTAACGTGGGGAAATGAGGGTCATCAAATGGCGGCGGGTAAATGCGTGCGATCGGGTGTGGTATATAAGTATGTATAAGGGACACCACATCCAGAGGCACAGTCGCCAAAGAAATAGAGTCATTCGTAGTAGGGGACGGAACCGTAGACGGACACGCAGAAAAAGGAGCTGCCAAAAGTGACACGTAGTCATGACTATGAGGTGCGGTGAATAGTCCAAATACTAGTGCGCGCAACATAGTAATATCTACACACTGAGTTAACGTCAAAGTAGGAGCTAATAAAGTGGGCGTGACACAACAACTCAGACTAGGGATACCGGTTCCACGTCCTAAAAAGTCATCTAAGATAGGCAAATAAATAGGGGGAAGTGTTGGTAAAATCAAACCCGGGATAAAATCCGAATCAGTAAAAATTTCACCCGACGTTGACGACATCAAAGAAATCTCATCCGGGTGTACAACCACTGAATCGTCCAAAAATACCCATCCCTTAGATGGTAACTCATCCAAAATAACACTTGGGACATCCTCACTCTCAGACTCCTCAGATAACTCAGATGTAATCTTAGTGGGTGCGATCATAGGATCTAACGCGATGGGGATCGTATCATGGAGAGGGCACTCAATACTAGGGTGAACAGACACAACTCTAGTAGGGCACGTAATAGGCAACGTAATACTCTCACAGATCGGAACGTAATCATCCCATACACCGTCTTCCAAATCACTAGGGTATCCAATCTCAATTTCAGACTCAGTAGAATCGTCGGTCACTAACGTATATGATGGAATACACTCACCTAGTTGGTCATCCTCAAGATCAAGAGATACCACATCTACATCAGCATCCTCATGGCTATCAGTCACTACATTAGGAGGCTTAGGCGTCGAGGATAAAGGAGTCAAAATTCTAGGAGTAACATCTTTTGAGTCCAAGACATAAGATCTATTAGGAATGGTTTCCCTAAAGGTGGTAGTAGGTACACTAAGAGCAGGCCGACCTTTGGGGACAAATGATCTAGCGTTAGGTATATAATCATTCCTATAGGCAGGTATGAGACTAGCACCATAACGATACTCTCTCACAAGCTTGGTGTTAGTAGTGCGGAGGTAGGCGGGATCAAATTGATCCGAGAGTAGGCTACGCATTGCCGGCCAAGCATGTTTATAACTACCAACACGACGCTCTTTATTTAGCCAAAACACGCGGGCTTGACCTACTAATCGATCTCGGGCTATGTTAACCTTTTGGTGGTCGTCCCATAAGTGACAATTAAAATAATTTTCTATTCCCTTAAGCCAGTCTCTAAAATTTTGGGGATACCCCAAACCGTCATAAGTAGATGCCTCAATTCTAGTGGGAGGATGAGCGTGAGGACGGTTGGTATTCCCATGGTATGAAGGCAAGGCTGGGTTGTGTTTAGCCATGTGATTAACATACCAGTAATCTAAACGGGAAGCATAAACATCATAGGCCAGAATAATGAGTACCAGAGAGAAAACTCACCTGGAATTGGTGCACGTGCAATAAATAATGAACCTGACCCTATATAAAATGCAACAGATGTATTTGTTCCCGCTTAAAAACTAAGGCAAGAAAATATTTTTTGGGATTTTCTTACTGACAATAAATAAGAGATTATTAAAATATTTTTTTGATATTATTTTGCTAAAAAAATAAAAATATAGGACGCTATTGGCAGACCAAATTTAAAAATTGATTTATATGTTGTGCAATGAAACGGGAAAGTGCGTGTCGACGTGCTAAAGAAATTTTTCCTAGGACGGTACTAATTAAGAAATTAGTACAACCTCGCTTTGATACCAAATTGATGCAGGCCCAAGGTTTCGACAGATTAAACTACGCGTTCTTCTGTTCGACAATTTAATTAAATATCTAGTGTGCGGTTTCTCTACTTAGTACTATCAAATACTCAAACATTAAGAGGCACAAATTCCACAACCATCAACGCAAAGGGACGCAACCCCTTTTATAGATTGAACAAGGGCTATAGGCAAATGTTCGCTCAAGCGAAAAGGACCCACACGATCCGGACAGTTAGCTATTCAAATTAGATTATGCGCAAGCAATTGCAATATCACAATGTCCACATAAGGTTTGGGAGAAAAATGTTCCATAGCTAAATTAGTGATTAATTTTAATTTATTATTATTTATTAATGAAGTCACTAATTTCAATCCCAAATATAACTCTAAAATGAGGGTTTACTCAAATCACTTGAGTTATCTGCAAGCTCGCTGGAAATCTCAAAGGTTGATGAACCCGATGGTGGCTGCTATCAAGTTGCTTCACGAGATCTACCCTGCTGCCTTATTAGTTATATGACAAATTAATCATGATCGGGAATGTATATCCATGCTCTGAAAATTCAGATTTTAATGCTTAATACTTTACGCTAATTTCAATATAAATTCTGAAGATCTAACGATCTAATGAAGTTATGGACTAGCAAGAGACGATTTAGTATTTGTAAAGTTCAATAAAGTTCCATCTCAAAACCTCACGATGATGAAGTCTTTCCTGGCGAAGTTAGAAGATCACAAGCAAAGAAGTGACAATTAGTTATCAAGAGGTGTACGAGGGAGATCTAGGAATCATATTCTATCTACTCTGCCAACTTACCCTACATATAGATTTTAATCCCATTTAATTACAAAAAAACCGATATATGAGATGAGACATGGACGTGAACATCCGACATCTGTTAAGCAATTCGGTTTCATGGTGATTATTCATAATTTCAATTTCCAAATCGAGCGCAAGAAATCCTCTTCAAGATCTACCCGCTCCACGGGACCAGGACGGACTGAAGTTAGAAGAAATCGCGTTACGCCGAGATTTTGACGGTCTCTATTTGCACAGAGGACGATGAAGACGCTTGGCCCTTGGAGAGGAAGGAGGAGGAGGAGGGGAGGGGGAAGGTGGCCGAGCCACTAAGAGTCGGAGAGATAGAAGGCCGGCGGCCAAGAGAGAAGAGAAAGGGGGGAGAATTTCTCAAAGAGGAAGAAGAAAGGAGGGGAAAAATTCAAAATTTGAATTCTTAGGATTTTTTTCTTTTATTCTCTAATTATTCCTTCATAACCATGGCTATATATAGCCTACACCACTCAATCATCATCCATTCAAAATTCAAAATTCAAAAAGAAATTATGATGGTTATATGCACCCATCATAATACATGAAATGAAAATACAATACATGAAATTAAACAATTCACTAACTAAATAAAATGCATGAAATAAAGTACTTTTAAAATAGAATTGCTTAAAATAAAAATTGATAAAATATATAATTATAATTATGTAATTTATAATTATATATTTTATTTATTGGCGGCGGCGGACGTCGAGCAAAACATGTAGCGGTGACGGCGTTGGCGAAGAAACATCGTGGTAGACTCCCATCTTCGAGCTTGCGGCAACGACCGTCCCAATCCACGAACTCTCGATGTCGTAGATCCACGGCCGCATCAGCATCGTCGCCATCAGACTCTCCAACTACCCTCGCGTCCATCTCCTCTTCGGATTGACATCGCCGCCTGGGTCATGCTCCTCTTCCAGTCCTCCGGAAGGCTCTTTCATATCTTTCTCTGCCTGCATTTCAGTGTGACACATGTATTTTGGGCAAACAGCCCCGTTCATCTTTTCCTTCTCATTGTACTCGGAGCTCCGCTCCTTTTATTTTGGTACACTCCGATATATGGGGTCCGTACAAAATCACTAGTATTTCTGGCTACCGGTATTTTCTTACTTTTATTGATGACTACTCTCGTATGACGTGGTTGTATCTCCTTCGGGATCGCTCTGAGCTTCCCTGCGTCTTCCGGGCCTTCATACTCGAGACTCGCACTCAATTCTCTGCCTCCATCCGTACTATTCGTACTGACAATGCGCGTGAGTACACCGGTCATATCTTCGCGACTCTCTGCTCTGAGTTCGGCATTCTTCACCAAATCTCGTGTCCGTATACTCCACAACAGAATGGTGTCGCCGAGCGCAAGAATCGTCACCTTCTTGATGTCGCCCGTTCCCTTATGCTCCAAATGCAGGTTCCCAAACCGTGCTAGAACTACGCTCTCTCCACGGCTTGTTTTCTCATCAATCGCCTCCCTTCTTCCGTCCTCCAGCATGCCACTCCCTTCAGCCTCGTCTTTCCCTCCACTCCGCCTTTTCTCGTTCCTCCTCGGGTCTTTGGGTGTACCTGCTACGTTCACCGACTTGGTCCCTTCATCGACAGAACCACGTGCCGCCAAACATATCTTTGTCGGCTACTCGCGCACTTAAAAGGGTTACGTGTGCTATTCGCATGCTACCCGCAAAGTTACTGTCTCTGCGGATATCACTTTCCGTGAAGATCTTCCCTTTTTCTCTGATCTGGATATCGCTCCTAATCCAGACCCCGTCGTTTGTCCTGTCATCCCTGCTCCCCGCTCCTCATCTTCTCCTCCTCCGGCCCTACCTCCGGTCCGTCCACCACCACCAGTTATCCGGGTCTATTCTCGTCGCTCTCCTCATCCCGTTGCCCCTCTGCAGTCGGCTTCGACCTCTGGTGCTCCGCTACCCGCTGCTCCCGCTCCCGCATCCACCGCTCATCCGATGGCAAATTACGTGTCTCTCCATCGCCTTTCTACACCTCTTCTTCACTTTGCCACTTCTTTATCCTCTGTTTCTGTCTCTAACTCTTTGCAGGAGGCACTTCAACATCCAGGCTGGCGGGCGGCCATGGACGAAGAAATGGCGGCCCTTTGGGCCAACCAGACCTGGGTCTTGGTTCCCTTACCTCCGGGTCAGCACCCGGTTGGGTGTAAATTGGTTTTCATCATCAAGCATGCTCCAGATGACACTATTGCCAGACTGAAGGCCCGTCTTGTGGCCCGTGGCTTCACGCAACAGGAGGGCCTTGACTATGAGGAGACCTTCTCTCCGGTGGCTAAGCTCAACACCGTCCGTGTTCTTCTCTCCGTGGCGGTGCACCGCCACTGGCCCCTTCATCAGCTCGATATCAAGAACGCCTTTTTGAATGGCGACCTTCAGGAAACCGTCTACATGCGCCAACCGCCCGGGTTTGAGATCACGGGGGAGTCTCGGGCGTGTCTTCTCAAGAAATCCATTTATGGTCTCAAACAGTCCCCTCGGGCGTGGTTTGACAAGTTCAACAAGGTGGTTCGGGACATGGGGTTCACTCGGAGTTCTGCAGATTTCTCCCTATTCACCCGACACCGGGCCACTGGAACCATCCTTCTGCTGGTTTATGTTGATGATATACTACTCACTGGGGATGATTCAAAGGGGATTCACGAAGTCAAACAACATCTGAACACTGTATTTCAGACTAAAGACCTGGGGCATCTTCGCTACTTTCTTGGTCTCGAGATCGCGCGACGGTCGGACGGGCTGGTCCTCTCTTAACGGAAATACTGTCTCGATCTTCTCAAAGACGCTGGTCAGTCCGGTTGCAAACCAGCTTGTACACCGATGGAGGCAAATCACAAACTGTGTGTTCATGCTTCTGATGACGATTTGCTTCTTCAGAACCCAGAATACTATCGACGTCTTGTGGGCAAGTTGATCTATCTAACGGTCACGAGGCCGGATATATCGTTTGCCGTTGGGGTTGTCAGTCGGTTCATGCATGCCCCCCGGGTTTCTCATCTCTAGACGGTTGAACGGATTCTCCGATACCTTAAGGGAGCTCCGGGTCAAGGGCTGGTTTACAAAACCTTTGACTCGACTCCCGCATTAGTCGCGTATTCTGATGCCGATTATGCCGGTTCCCTGGACGATCGGAGGTCAACAAGTGGGTTCTGTACTTATTTTGGGGGTCATCTCATTACATGGAAAAGTAAGAAACAAGTCGTGGTCGCTCGTTCCTTTGCGGAAGCTGAATACTGATCGATGGCCTCGGTTGTCTCAGAACTCACATGGCTTGAAAGTCTCCTTACTGACCTGGGATTAATACTCCCCTCATCTGCTGTTCTATTCTGTGATAGTCAAGCCGCCATACACATAGCAAAAAATCCGGTGTTTCACGAGCGCACAAAACATATCAAAGTTGACTGTCACTTCATTCGAGAGAAAGTTCAATTGAAGAAACTTGAGTTAAAGCATGTTCCGGTCACTCATCAAGTTGCTGACATTCTCACAAAGGCCTTATCAAGTACCCTGTTCTACCAGTGTTTGTCCAAGCTGGGTGCATATGACCTATACGCTCCAGGTTGCGGGGGAGTGTTAGAAAAATCCATTTAATCTAGGCACATTTTGTAACATTTATTGTTTTTTCTCTCCTCTCTTTAGTCCCACATCTTGTATAGGTCCTTTTTCTCTCTTTCTCTCATCTATATATTTGTACTCATTCTTTGTATTTTACACAAGTGAACATATATACAAGGTTGGATTTTACCCTCTCTACACTATGCATAGAGCTCCCACTAATTTAGTGCTTGTGGAGGGGTTGATGTATGCGACCTTACTCATAAATTTGCAGAGAGATTTTTTTACATGGCTTGAACCTACAAACTTTAGAAAGCACTAGATACAACTTAACAACTGCTCCAGGACTGTCCTCTACTTGTTATCCTATGATTGCATAGATTTTGTATATTTTTTAGTCGATGGTTATTGACATATTGTTCACAAGAGTCAAGAGCAGATTCTCTTGGTTGTTGAAGTTGAGTATTGGGGTTAGAGATTGATGACTTATTTCATCATCTGAACTATTTGAAGACAATGAAATACAAAAAATCTCGTGTCAACTAAAATTTTTTATGAGAAGATTTTCTTCAAGTACTTGAATTTTTTGTTGATGTCAGGCTGTGGCACTGTTCAAATCTTATTTTGGCGGGGCTTTCGATGAAGACGCTATAAGGAATAACTTTGTTCTGATATATGAGCTTCTTGATGGTATGCATTATGTTTTCAAACCTTATGATTTATTCTTTATTACTAACATTATTCTTTTAGCATTCCCAGTGTAAATCATCTGATACGTTTTAAGTAATTATAATATAGGTAGATATAATCAATGTAACACTGTTCCAATCATTATTTGCCTTATCCCAACTCCCAAGTACTCAGTATGGCCTTTATGACATGTAAATGTGTTGTACTCTTTATTACAGTATTCTGGCTTCGAGTTTGATTTTAAATGAGAATAGTTTTTTAGCTTTTACTACCACCTTATTATCTTTTGGCAATAAATAATATCAGAATGTCTGCAATATTTGATATCCAAATGTACAAGTAATTGAATTGATTAATGTAATATGCATGCAATTGCTATATTGGTAAAATCATAGAATAATCACACTCAGCTTATGTAATTAAAATACTTAACCGTGGAGCAAAATAAGTACAGATATCCAAGCCGTCTTGAACAGTTTGTCACCAGTTACTTCTGCAGCTTTTCACTAGCCAACTAAGCAGCATCACTATAGTTTGTTCCTTGTGACCCCATATCCTTCTGAAATGATCCATGATGTTTTAGCCATTATAAATTAGTTTTGGGGATATCTTAATGACCAGTGGGGCAAGATTTATCATACTGCGGACGAATTCATGTCAGACGTTAAATAATTTTCTTTACTGTATGAAACTATACGAGGCAAAACAACAAAAATAGCTAAGCACCCTTTCGGCAACTAGTATGCTTTTCTTGCCATTTCAGTTTTCGTTTATTTATTCCGGTTCCAACTTGTGCATTTTAGGGACGTGATTTTATGAAAATATTCACATATTGTTGTTTCCCTTCATTTTCATCGAATATTCACCTAAGGGATGTTTTGGTTGTTGTAGGTAGTAGTAGAGAGCAACCATATTTGAAGGTCAATCTTTTGGAGTTTACTACTTGACCCCTTTACGTAATAGTCATTTTCTGGAATCAGATAGGTTTATTTTATGGATAGTTGTTGATTCACGTCATACTTTTGTAGAGCCTAGAAATGTACCCAGCCTACGTTACAATAGTCAATAGCCATGAACTAGTCAATTAATTATCTCGTATTTTGAGCTTTACATGGGAATCAAGCCATTTTCCTGTATGTGATGCATCAAAGTGGAGAATTAGATCAACCTGTTTGAGGTTCATCTTTCTAATTGTTATTTGTTAGAACATATAGATATATGTGCTGTCAACCTTGTTTAACCTCACCTTGTGATCATCGCGATTAAAAGTCGCTACCGCAAGCTGTGCAGATTGATAGATATGTCTGGTTATCCGTGTGTAACCGAACCTTGTAAGGATCGTGGCTGAATGGTGGACCGCAAGCTTTGTTGATGAAGACCGACAGATTTATCCTTTGTTCCTGTTGCTGTTGTTATGGACGGTTACTCGTGTGTAACCGCACATACCTGTGCAATCAAGTCATATTTGATCGCACTATCCGCCCTTGTCGCACTCCTATAGATTCTTTTAATTAGTACAACATCGTCAAATTGTAAATTCTTTCTCCTCTTCTCTTCTATATAAATAAGGGTGCACCCTTGTAATATTCAATTTTTTTGGAAATAAAAATTCAATTATTTTCAATTTCATGCGTGTTATTGTTAATTTTTGTGAAGTTATTTTCTAAGTTCTCACATGGTATCAGAGCTAACACTGATCTTTTGGTTGTGAACTCTGTTCACCTTCATCGTGGCCTTCTTATGCGGACTTTCGGTTTTCTAATCACCCTCCTCTCTGTACTTCGTGTGTGCGGACATCGGTTGTCTAACCGCCCACCTCCGCTCTTCTGCACCTTACCCTTCGCTGTTTGCGCGGTCTCCATTTTTCTGACTTCTCGTTTGCTTGTTCCTTGTGACTTGTGTGACTTGTGCAATCTCTGTTTCGGCTTGTGCGGTTAAGGCTTTCTGACCTCACCTTCTCTTCTCAATGGCGGTTCCGGATGTCCCTTATTCAGCTTCACATCCCACTTCTTCAACTTCAACTCCTTCCGACAATCTTAGCCTTGTCTCAAAGTCGACCAGACCGAACTACCCAGTCTGGAGTGTCTCATTTACCTTTCTGTTGAGGTCTCAACACAAATGTCATTATCTAATTGAAGACTCTCCAACAAAAGGATCTGCCAATTATGATGACTGGGACGTTAGCGATGCTCTAGTTCGAACATTGCTTGCTAACAGTTTCTCTGACAAGTGTCTGCCCATCATCCGACATGATGAAACCGTTAAGGCCACTTGGAATCATCTTACTGCTTTCTGCTCGAAGCTAAAACTTCTCGCATATACATATTATTTGCCGATCTCTTTACCCGCCCCTCCATGAACCCCATTGCAGCTTACCAAGAAGTGCAAGCTCTTGGTGCATAACTTCTTCAACATCGACCACTCTCCGCTGATCTTGCCAAACAACACAAACACTTCCAGGAACTCCTGGTAGTGTGTTATATTTTTCGCCTCCCAGACTCCTATGATATGATTCGTCAGCAAATTCTGGGTGAAGCCGACTCTCCAACTCTTGATGCCACAATTGCTCGCATTTCGGCTGTCACGACCCTTCTTCAACGGCCTCTGATTCCCTCCCCACCTACTTCTGACAGTTTTGCTCACCCTGCTGATCGTAGTCATTTTAGTGGACGCGGTGGCTACCTCAGTGGAAGAGGACCTAGCAGGCACATCTACTCCTATTATGGTAGGAGGGGTCAATCCGTGGAACGTTTCTTCGCCATACATCCTCATCTTCGTCCACAAGTTGCTGAAGCCCCTTCTCACACCTCCAAGCCTTCTGCCTCCATTGCTACCTCTTCAGGTAGCACATATATTCTAACTCTGGGTAAGCGGCTCATTGACTCCCGTGCCACCAATCATATGACAGACGATCCCCTTTTATTCTCATCTGGGAAAACATGATCGGTCACCACCGGAGTTGATTGTGGATGGCTCTCCATCCCCTGTACGTAGGACCGGTATGGTTCAGGTCACTCTGTCTATCCAACTTGCGGATACTCTCTATGTGCCAACCTTTTCATGCAACCTGTTATCTGTTACTGCTCTTTCTAAACAACTACAGTCCTTTGTTACTTTTACCTCTAATAACTGTTATTTACAGGATCTTCGCTCGAAGGAGACATTTGCTATTGGGACTGAAATATGCGGCCTCTACTTCCTCGATAATGTCTCTGCTCTCTCTACATCCACCACCTACGACTCCCTCTGTCAGTGGCATCTTCGCTTTGGTTATCTTCCTCCTCGCTTACTTTATCAGCTCCTGCCCGAACTTTAGAAAGACTCCTCTCCTCTCAACTGCGAAGAATGTCAATATGGTAAACATCATCGCTTCTCCTATCCAGCCAAAAACAGCCGTAGTTCGACTCGTCCGTTTGGTCTCGTTCACTCAGACATCTGGGGTACCCGTCCCACCAAAACTGTTGGTGGTGGAAGTTTTTATTTTGTAACTTTCATTGATGATTTTTTAAGATGCACTTCAGTATATCTTTTTAGAGATCACTCTGAACTATTCTCTGTATTCATTATCTTTTTTAATGAAATTCACACTCAGTTCGATGCTTCTCTTAAAATTCTTCGCACTGATAATGCCAATGAGTATGTCAGTCGTCATTTTTGGGACTTTTATATGAATCATGGTATTACACATCTCAACAGAACGACGTCGTTGAACGCAAGAATTGCCACCTCCTTGAGGTTGCTCGCACTCTACTCTCAGATGCAGGTTCCTCACAGCTATTGGGGTCATGCCATACTCATCCCCTGCTACCTCATCAACCATATTTCCTCAACCATTCTCAATATACAAACCCCCACATGTCTTCGGCTGTACTCCATTTGTGCTCCTTTCCCTGGTCGGGACAAACTTTCTCCTCATGCAGTAAAATATATCTTCGTGAGTTACTCTCAAACTCAAAAGGGTTACCGATGTTATGACTCATCCTCAAAAAACAATATGTCTCGTTCGACGTCACCTTATTTGAGTCCACCCCTTCTCCATCAATCATATTCAGTCTCCAACTACCACTCTTCCTTCTCTTCCTGTTATTTCTACTCCTCCGGCTGAGAGTCCTCCACCTTTCCTCCCTACCACACCGTCTCCTTCTCCACGCACCAGCTCGTGTCCTCCAACTCTGAGGCCGCCGTCGCCGGTTCTCAGGTCAACACTCTTATTCTGATGGATTTATTGAGAATAACATCTTGGAATTTGATCTCCGTAACTCTTCAAATGGGAGTTTGTAGTTGTACACAACATTCTATTCATAATGTTGTGCCCTACGATCACCTTGCTTCCTCTGGACGATACTTTACTCTGTCTCTCTCAACCACTGTCATCCCGACCACTTACCAAGATGCTCTTACCATACCGCACTGGAGAGCTATCACGGATGAAAAAATTTCCACCTTAACCGAGAGAGGTACTTAGAACCTTATCCCTACTCCTCCAGGGGCAGACATTGTTGGTTCTCGTTAGGTCTTTGTGGTAAAATATCATGCTGATGACACTATAGATTGCTACAAGGCTCAGTTAGTTGCCAAGTGATTCACTCAAACCTATGAGGTTGACTTCTTCGATACATTTTCCCTGGCAGCTTGCATTACCACAATCTGAGTTTTTTTTCATAGCTGTCAATATAAGGATTGACAGGTGTCTCATTTGGATGTCAAGAATGTTTTCCTCTATGTTGATCTTCAAGAAGAGGTGTACAAGAGCAACCTCCTGGGTATGTTGCTACAGAGGAGTCTCAGGTATGCAAGTTGCGGAAGGCGATATACAGACTCAAGCAAAGTCCTCAGGTTTGGTTCAACAAATTTAATGGACTCATCTCCATCATTAGTTTTGTTCGTAGCTTTGTAGATCACTCCCTTTTCATACTCAAGATGTCTCATGGGCTGATTGTTCTTGTAGTCTATGTTGTTGACATCCTTCTTACAGATAATGACATTGCTAGTATTGTCCTGACAAAGAAACATCTTCTTCAACATTTTTTCATCAAAGATATGAGACCTCTCAAATACTTTATCGGCATTAAAATCTCACGTAAGCACAATTCCGTCGTCCTCTCTCAACGCAAGTATGTTATTGATCTTCTAAAAGAGACTGGTCTACTTGGTGCTAAACTTGGTCGGTGTCTAATGGTGATTGGCGATGATAAATTTTGGAATGACTATTCACCTTTGTTGTCTGATATCACTAGGTATCGTCACCTAGTGGGCAAACTCATTTACCTAACAGTAACAAAACCTGATATCTGTTATGTCGTGAGCAAGGTCAGTCAGTTTATGCAAGCTCCCAAGGGAGTGTCTTCTACAAGCAACCCTTAAAATCTTTAAATATGTCAAAGGGTCTCCGTGGAAAGAACTACTATTTTTAAAAAATAACAATATGAAGATAAAAGCCTATTCTGATATCAACTATGCTAACGATAAAGGAGATCAAAAGTTCATATTTGAATTTTGTACTTTTGTGGGGGAAATCTTGTTAGCTGGAAGAGCAAGAAGCAAGTTGTAGTATCCAGATCAAGTTTTGAAGCTGAATATAGAAGCATAACTCAAACCACTTGTGAATTAAAGCGGTTACGAACACTTCTGTTTGACTCGAGAGAAGTCTGTTACTATCATTTACCGATGTTCTGTGACAACAAAGTCGTCATCTACATATCAAAGAATTATGTCTTTCATGAGAGGACAAAACATATTGAAATTGTCTGTCAGTTCATCAGGGAAGAAATCTTCAAGAAACAAATCTGCACTTCGTTCGTCACCTCCAATAAAGAGTTAGCAGATATCTTTATCATACCAATATCTTCATCTTTTTCTAACATATGCAACAAACTAGACATAATCGACATATATGCGCTCCAGCTTGAGGGGGAGTGTTAGAACATATAGATATATGCACGGTCACGTTTTTTTGATCAGTGGGAGAATAACTTAAATATCCCTTATGAGTTCAAGAGTGCCAAACAAAGATATATATGATGTCTCATGGTGCCTGTTTTTATGAAGGAGGATCAAAATGATGAACAAAACGAACACCTAATACTTGAGGGGTCATGATGAATGGAGATGTGGACAAAAATAGGATGAAGAAAGTAGACTCAGTTCAGGATAGTTGATGACATTTGATTAATAAAATAGCATGCAATGGTTATTGTTAAGTTCCAAATCTTTGGAACTTGATTTTGAAACATGAGAGATTTAACTACCTCTAACATGTGTCAGTTCTTCTGTTCGGCCACATCATTTTGTTGTCGTGTGTAACACCCTTTCCCAGTATTACAGAAATCAGCCGTCCGGCCGGGTCAGCGATATAAAGAAAACTAGGAAACAGTATTAAAACTAGTAGCAGTAGGTAATAAAAATCTATACTAGTCAGATTTAAGACTTACAACGGAAGTAAAAAAATAAACTAAGGGTAAACACATACCTGCTAACTGGATTCACAGAGCCACTAAACAAGAATTAAATTGTAATAACTGAAGATCTGGTAACATTAATAGTCTGATACAAGTTATATAAAATTAACCAGGTACATTACATGCTGAAAAAAAGTAAACTGAAAGAAAAGTACTACAAACTGACACTACCATAACGCTTATCATAGACGTAGTTTCCCACCTGGATCACCTGAAAAACATTTCCCATGAAGGGTCAGAGTAAAGAAAAACAATTCTCTTAGTGACACTAAAACAAATTTACATATGGATGCATGCATGTCTTTAAAACTAGTCTCGTGCACTGAAAACATTTTATGCTATATGTTATGCATGTTTTTTCTATACTTCCTGGTGAACACACTATTAGTTATATATTCATGACTTTCCGTTCATTTACCCAAGTCCTGACGTTTACTAACTGTTGTACTGTCTCACATCAAGTCTGTACTTGAGTTCTAGGTGGCTTCTAGTCTACACATTTACTGGGAAGGCTCTAGACAGAGTAGCTCCTAACGCGCAAAATCTGAAATTGACGACCCGAGACCATCTGACGAACTCAATTGTTCTAGTGTCGCGCGGACACGGTCTCGAACCTACTAACTGTCTCAAGGGGATTCAACTCCCAAGACTCTGAAACTCATAGGATATCATATGCCCTATGAGGATGGTAGTGCGCCTCTACCAAGCACGAAAAGACTGATGTGCTACTGACCTTTTTGGTCTGACGCTACTCTGCATGAGATATCTTTTCTGGTGTACTACTGAACGACCCTTGATTTTCTCGTGGTCGACTTGAAAGGACCTTCGCGCCCTTGGTTGGACAATCTCTAAACTTAAGTACACGGGTATAATTTCGTACTTGAATAACTGTTCATGATTTTACTAACGTGGTTATGGAAGAAGACGTTAACATACGGTTTTCACGATTATTTTTCTACTGCCACACTTTTCTATGCATGGTTATGATGTTTGTACGAAACCTACTCATGCGTATAAAATATAATTACTTAATATGTCTAACTAAAAGAAATTAGGATTTCCTTACCGAAGTGCTGCGACGCTCGTATACTCGGCGCGGCGACATTTTCTCTTTCAAAAGTAATCCTACTGCTGGGGACCTTCAAAAAGCTGCCCCGACCCCGCCAAAATCCTGCAATTTACCGTATCCCTAATTTCAGAATTTTCCCCTCTACGATAATCCCATAGAAAAATATATATATAACTAGGGTTACAACATTCATGAGTTAAACTTCAGCTATTACCTTTAAGTATAGCGATTGAGGCTCTCAATGCGTTCCACACAAAATCCGTGGTGAACTACGAACACCAAAACCTAAAATAGGGCAAACAAAATGAAAACCTAGGTTATACTACTCCGAAATCGAAGGATTTCTGAGAGGAAATGGAGAGAAGGAAAAAATAAACTCACCGGAAACGAACGATTCCAAGTTCCACCGGTTAGGGTTAAATCCGACACTTCCATGGCCAAGGAAGGAAAAGGAATGCCCACCGATGCCAGTAGAGGAGGGAAGAGAAGTCGGAGATGGAAACCGGAGGAGGATTGGTCGTCGGATTGCGGCGGGATGCGTCGGCTGGCGTCGTCGCTGCGTGCGGGAGACGGAGATGTCGCGGGGGCCAGGATTCACAGAAAGGGGCGTCGGGCTGCTTGCGGTTTTCTCCCGTGAGGAAATAGAGTCGTGCGGGATTAATCACTGGCTTGCGGTTTTATGTATTAACCGCAAGAGAGACGGGGGGGGGGGAGAAAAATGCTATTGGCACCCCATTGAGCTAATTCACATTAATTCCTATGAACACAATTAATCTTATCGCGCATCGTTACTAAATTTAAAAGAAAATATTTCTCACTAATGATGACAAACATTATAACATAACATTTTACCTTGACGGCGCGCTGCCTCGATCAAAAACTATCGCGACTCGACCCTACAATTAAAATTAAATTTCTGCGTCAAATTTCGGATGTTACAAATCTCCCCTTCTAACAAAATTTTCGTCCTCGGAAATTGTAACCATACCTGAATCGAAGAGAAAAGAATAGTCTGCATTGCTCTGAAGCTCATCCTCTCGCTCCCAAGTATACTCTGGCCTGCCACAGTTCATCCAAAGAACTTTGACCATGCGAATCTCTCTATTTCTGAGCTTCTGTATCCTTGAATCCACTATTCTGACTGGTCTAACCCCAATACTAAGATCTGTCTCAATTGGTGCTTCCTCGGTACTGATGATCTGACTAGGATCTCTGACTGGTCTCCTCAGATAGGAGACGTGGAATACATCATGTACACCACTCATTTCCTCAGGTAAGGCCAACCTGTAAGCAACCTCACCGACTCTTTCCAGTACCTCAAAAGGACCAACGAATCTGGGGCTCAGCTTTTTCATCCGCTTTATTCTAGAGACTCCTCTGACTGGTCTGACCTTCAGATAAACATAGTCTCCAACACTGAACTCTACTGACCTGTGCTTCTGATCATGATACTTGGCCTGGCGATCCTGAGCTGTCTTCATACGCTCCTGAATAAGCTTGATCCTATCAGTGGTCTTATCAATCCATGACTCCCTGATGGTGGATCTCTTTTCACTTTCAGCCCAACATAACGGTGTCCGACAACGTCTGCCATAGAGGGCCTCGAACGGTGCCATCCCAATACTCGTCTGAAAACTGTTGTTGTAGGAGAACTCCACAAGAGTAACATATTTCTCCCACTTTCCTCCAAAGTCCAAAATGCACATCCGTAGCAAATCCTCCAAAGTCCTATTTGTGCGCTCAATCTGTCCATCGGTCTGTGGATGGAATGCGGTGCTGAAATGTAATCTGGTACCCAACCGCTCCTGTACGTATCGTCACTCTCTGGAGGTGAATCTGCCGTCTCGGTCTGAAACTATAGTCCTGGGAACACCGTGAAGCCGAACTATCTCGTCTAAATATAACTGTGCCAGCTTCGGACCTTGATCCGTCTTCCTAAGAGGAATGAAATGGGCGACTTTAGAAAGTCGATCAACTATAACCCACAAGGAATCATTCTCACTCTGCGATCTCGGCAAACCATGAATGAAATCCATGGATATATCTTCGAATGTCCACTCAGGAATGGGAAGTGGCTGCAACTTGCCTCCAGGCTTTTGACACTCGGCCTTAACCAACTTGCACGGCTCACACTTCCCTACGTAATCTGCAACATCTCTCTTCAAGCCTGGCCACCAGACTACCTTCTTGAGATCTGCATACATCTTCGTGCTACCCGGATGTATAGAATATCTGGAATTGTGTGCCTCAAATAGAATATCCTCGCGAAGGCGACTAACATCGGGGATACACACCCTGCCATCAAACAACAATAAATCATCCTGAATAGTGAATCCCTCCTTCTGGCCTGTCTGCACTGAGCTCCAAATCTCTGCCATCTTTGGATTCAACGGTAGAGCTGTCCTGATTTTATCCTTGATATCACAGGTAATCTCCATCCAACTCAAACTTGCAGAACCAAAACTAATGCGTGGCACAACGGTAATATCCAGTCTCTCTAGCTCTCGCACTAACTCCTCCTGCTAAGTGAGAAGGGCGAAACACGAACCTCTACGGCTAAGGGCATCAGCTACAACGTTCGCCTTTCCTGGATGATACTGAATGTCTACGTCGTAGTCTGATAGAAACTCTAACCATCTGCGCTGTCTCAAATTGAGCTCTCGCTGATCAAAGATATACTTGAGACTCTTATGATCAGTGAAGATCTCACAACGCACTCCATAGAGATAGTGCCTCCAAATCTTTAGAGCATGTATGACTGCCACAAGCTTCAAGTCATGCACTGGATAGTTCCTCTCACGAACCTTTAATTGTCTCGAGGCATAGGCTACGACCTTTCCATGCTGCATGAGAACACAGCCTAAACCCTGACCAGACGCATCGCTATAAATCTGAAACCCGTCAGGCCCTGAATGTAAACTCAAAATCGGTGCTGTCATCAACCTGTCCTTCAAGTCCCCAAAAGCTAACTCACACTCCACCGTCCAATCCAAGCCCTTACCCTTCCTAGTGAGGGAAGTCAGTGGTAAGGCTATCTTCGAAAAATCCCTGATGAATCTCCTGTAGTACTCAGCTAGAACCAAAAAGCTGCGAACCTCTGAAACTGTCGTCGGCCTTGGACAATTCTTAATGACCTCTATCTTCTTCGGATCAACACTAACCCCTTTCTGACTGATGATGTGGCCTAAAAATGCAATCTCTGAAAGCCAAAACTCGCACTTTGAAAACTTGTCAAACAACTGGTTCTCCCTGAGTGTGCTCAAAACAATCCTGAGGTGTGCTGCATGATCTTCTGCACTCTTAGAAAACACCAAGATGTCATTTATAAAGACGATGACAAATCGATCCAAGTACTTCCGAAATACCCTGTTCATCAGGTCCATAAATACTAAAGGGGCATTGGCCAGCCCGAACGGCATGACCACGAACTCAAAGTGTCCATATCTGGTGCTGAAAGCCGTCTTCTGAATATCCAAGTCACGAATCTTTAACTGGTGATAGCCTGACCTCAGATCTAACTTGGAGAAAGTGTTCGATCCCACCAACTGGTCAAACAAATCATCAATCCTGGGAATCGAATACTTGTTATTTACTGTCAGCTTGTTCAACTCACGGTAGTCTATACACAGTCTCAGACCACCATCCTTCTTCTTCACAAAAAGCACTGGAGCACTCCATGGTGAAGTACTGGGGCGTATGAAACCCAAATCAAGCAATTCCTGCAACTGACTCTTTAACTCTGCTAGTTCCCTTGGAGCCATCCGATAGGGAGATTTGGCTACGGGTGTAGCCCCAGGCTGCAAGTCTATCGGGAACTCAATCTCTCTATCTGGAGGGGCACCAGAGAGCTCTTCCGGGAAAACATCGGGGAACTCCTGCACCACTGGTACCTCTACCAAGTCAGCCTTAGTCTCTGCATTCATCAGTACTACGAAGGTTTCACAACCCTTACTGATGCACCTTCTCGCTTGGACTGCTGATATGATCATCTTCACTACTCACTTCAAGCCTTGAAAAGAAAATGAAGTCTGATTAGGGCCCTCAAACTGTATCTGCTTCGCCCTACAGTCAATTCTGGCGTTGACTGCCGAAAGCCAGTCCATACCAAAAATCAGATCGAATCCTGCAATAGGTAGCTGCAAAGCTTCCACGATAATCTCGGTGTCACCAAACTGCACTGACACCATGCACTTATCTCTGATCTGCAGAAGGGATCCATTCGGCATCATGACTTCCAGCGGTACTGCCTCTGGGACGATTTCTAAATCCAACTTACGCACTAGAGATTCCGCGATAAACGAGTGCGAGACACCCGTATCAAATAGAATCTTGGAGGGTAAATCACGAATCATAAGAATGCCTACATGAATGAATTTTTTTTTTTTAAATATAAAAAGAGTGTCACTACGGAGGATTAAATAAACTTGTCAGACAAAGTAAACACTTACCTGTCACTACATCCTCCTGCTCCTTAGCCTCCTGCTGACCAAGCCCATAAGCTCTGGGCTGCACCAAATCTCGACCCTGCTGTGGTCTTCCATCAGTAATCATTAAAGCTTTGCCCTTGTCTGGTCTGCTAGGGCCACCAACCTCATACTTCGACTGTAGGAACAAATTACACTTGTCATCTACAGTAATTTCATAAATGTAAATTACAACTATGTTTTATTACCTGATTCGCTCCAACTTCCTGGCAGAAACGAGCAATGTGTCCAGGTTGACGACACTTGTAACACACGCCCGCGCTGGCCAAACACTCTCCTGGATGGCGACGCTGACACTTGGGACAAAGGGGGTAGTCCCTGCTCCTGTCACCAGATTGACCATTCTTCCTCGCATCAGGCTTCTGCTTCTGGCTCCAGTTCTTCCCCTGGTCATTCCTGCTCTGCTGCGCCTAATGCGAATCTTGAGATCGCTTCGCACGGAAATTACTTCGCTTTTGAATCTTCTGCTTGTCAGCCTCCAGCCTGCGAGCCGTATCCACTAAGCTCCTGTAATCAGCATTGACCATAGTCATCAGCGGCTGTCTCAACGAGTCATGTAAACCATCCACAAAGCGGCTGCACTTCTCAGTCTGGTCTCCCTGCATCACGCCCGCATATCGAGCCAGATGGGTACGCTCTCGCTCGTACTCAGCAGCAGTCCTGTCCCCCTGGAAAAGCCTAAGGTATCTCTCCTGTAGACCTCGTCGTGCGGAAGGAGGCACGAACCAACTCGCAAGGGCTCTAAAAAATTCGCCCCACGTAAACATGTCTGGCGTACGACCTGGCCAAAGGCATGGTCATATTATTTAAAAAGGGAACATATCACTTCCAAAAAAATAAAAGGAATTTTCATAACCATTTACCTACGGGATCATCTGCCCGGTACTTGTCCCACCAAACTTTTGCCTCACCTCGGAGGAGGAAAACTGCCAGAGGAACCTTCTTGTTCTCTGGGCACTCCAAAACATCCAGCAGGTCTCTGGTGTTTGCCACCCAATCATCTGTGTCCATCGGGGTCTCATCCCCACTGTAGTTCGAAGGTTGTAGCTCTCTAAAGTTCCTCAAATAGCGCTCCAGGGTCATCTCCACGGGTGCTGAGGCAGGAGCTGGTGCAGGGGCTGGTACTTGTACTGGAACTGGAAACCCTGCAGCCAGTCCTCTCTGAAACTCCATCAAGGCAACAGTGACCGCCTTGGCAATCTGAGACGCTATGTCAGTGCCCTCTGAAGCTGCTGGAACTGGTGGTACCTGCGGCACGGCAGCATCTCTCATAGTCGCGTTAGGAACAGGGTCCTGACGTGAAGATTCACCCGGTTC
This sequence comes from Platanthera guangdongensis, assembly GCA_039583875.1. Lineage (NCBI taxonomy): Eukaryota > Viridiplantae > Streptophyta > Magnoliopsida > Asparagales > Orchidaceae > Platanthera > Platanthera guangdongensis. The sequence goes on along the minus strand of CM077162.1, from coordinate 5,004,023 downwards.
ACTTACTCGAGTTGCCTGATAGAACATATAAAAGAAAATCTGGTTATTTACCAAACATCTGCTAAAATCTGGCTTAGCAACTTTATTTCGTACTCTTGCGAAAACTAAGGTTTAAACGCAACTTAAAATACTCTACTAACAAGAGTTTACTCTTACACAATCCTATGACTCTGTGAAAACCTTCTAGGGTCCAGGGATCCTAAACCTCGCTCTGATACCAATTTGTAACACCCTTTCCCAGTATTACAGAAATCAGCCATCCGGCCGGGTCAGCGATATAAAGAAAACTAGGAAACAGTATTAAAACTAGTAGCAGTAGGTAATAAAAGTCTATACTAGGCAGATTTAAGACTTACAGCGGAAGTAAAAAAATAAACTAAGGGTAAACACATACCTGCTAACTGGATTCACAGAGCCACTAAACAAGAATGGAATTGTAATAACTGAAGATCTGGTAACATTAATAGTCTGATACTAGTTATATAAAATTAACCAGGTACATTACATGCTGAAAAAAAGTAAACTGAAAGAAAAGTACTACAAACTGACACCACCATAACGCTCATCCTAGACGTAGTTTCCCACCTGGATCACCTGAAAAACATTGCCCATGAAGGGTCAGAGTAAAGAAAAACAATTCCCCTTAGTGACACTAAAACAGATTTACATATGGATGCATGCATGTCTTTAAAACTAGTCTCGTGCACTGAAAACATTTTATGTTATATGTTATGCATGCTTTTCCTATACTTCCTGGTGAACACACTATTAGTTATATATTCATGACTTTCCGTTCATTTACCCAAGTCCTGACGTTTACTAACTGTTGTACTGTCTCACATCAAGTCTGTACTTGAGTTCTAGGTGGCTTCTAGTCTACACATTTACTGGGAATGCTCTAGGCAGAGTAGCTCCTAACGCGCAAAATCTGAAACTGACGACCCGTGACCATCTGACGGACTCAATTGTTCTAGTGTCGCGCGGACACGGTCTCGAACCTACTAACTGTCTCAAGGGGAGTCAACTCCCAAGACTCTGAAACTCATAGGATACCATATGCCCTATGAGGATGGTAGTGCGCCTCTACCAAGCACGAAAAGACTGGTGTGCTACTGACCTTTTTGGTCTGACGCTACTCTGCATGGGATATCTTTTCTGGTGTACTACTGAACGACCCTTGATTTTCTCGTGGTCGACTTGAAGGGACCTTCGCGCCCTTGGTTGGACAATCTCTAAACTTACGTACACGGGTATAATTTCGTACTTAAATAACTGTTCTTGATTTTACTAACGTGGTTATGGAAGAAGACGTTAACATACGGTTTTCACGATTATTTTTCTACTGCCACACTTTTATATGCATGGTTATGATGTTTGTACGAAATCTACTTATGCGTATAAAATATAATTACTTGATATGTTTAACTAAAAGAAATTAGGATTTCCTTACCGAAGTGCTGCGACGCTCGTATACTCGGCGCGGCGACATTTTCTCTTTCAAAAGTAATCCTACTGCTGGGGACCTTCAAAAAGCTGCCCCGACCCCGCCAAAATCCTGCAATTTACCGTATCCCTAATTTCAGAATTTTCCCCTCTACGATAATCCCATAGAAAAATATATATATATAACTAGGGTTACAACATTCATGCGTTAAAATTCAGCTATTACCTTTAAGTATAGCGATTGAGGCTCCCAATGCGTTCCACACAAAATCTGTGGTGAACTACGAACACCAAAACCTAAAATAGGGCAAAAAAATGAAAACCTAGGTTATAGTACTCCGAAATCGAAGGATTTCTGAGAGGAAATGGAGAGAAGGAAGAAATAAACTCACCGGAAACGAACGATTACAAGTTCCACCGGTTAGGGGTGAATCCGACACTTCCACGGCCAAGGAAGGAAAATGAATGCCCACCGATGCCAGTAGAGGAGGGAAGAGAAGTCGGAGATGGAAACCGGAGGAGGATCGGTCGTCGGATTGCGGCGGGAAGCGTCGGCTGGCGTCGTCGCTGCGTGCGGGAGACGGAGATGTCGCGGGGGCCAGGATTCGCAGAAAGGGGCTTCGGGCTGCTTGCGGTTTTCTCCCGTGAGGAAATAGAGTCGTGCGGGATTAATCACTGGCTTGCGGTTTTATGTATTAACCGCAAGAGAGAGGGGGGAGAAAAATGCTATTGGCACCCCATTGAGCTAATTCACATTAATTCCTATGAACACAATTAATCTTATCGCGCATCGTTACTAAATTTAAAAGAAAATATTTCTCACTAATGATGACAAACATTATAACATAACATTTAACCTTGACGGCGCGCTGCCTCGATCAAAAACTGTCGCGACTCGACCCGACAATTAAAATTAAATTTCTGCGTCAAATTTCGGATGTTACATCGTGTATATGTGCATGACGTTGCTGAATATTTACTCAAGGTGTTGTAATTTTTTTGAAATTCGTGACTAATATATCCACGAGCATTATCTGTCCGAATAATTTTAATATTAGTAGGAAATTGATTGCGAGTTTCTGCAATAAATGAGCGAACGATATGTATTATCTCAGATTGATCGCGAAGTAAATATACCTACGTCATGCGCGAATGATCATCTATAAAAGTTGCAAAATAATGATATCTAGATAAACTACTAGTTTTATATGGATCTCAAATGTCCAAATGAACTAAATAGTATGTAACATCACTCTTAGCACAACGAAGGGGGAAAGTTGAACGATGTTGTTTTCCATAAATACACAATTTACATGCAAAATTAAAAAAAAGAAAATCCAGAAGACTGAAGTGCCTTTTGTAAGACTGGGAGAGGTACATGGCCAAGACGCTGATGTCTGTCGGTTGAAGTGATGGAAGAGAGAGTAGAGGAGGATAAATCCATAATGCAGAGCCTGTTCAACAATCGTCATCTACTAATGATACTCCATGTTCGTCGATCTTGATTCTTGCATCATAAAGAAAGATGAGGAAAAAGTTATGGAGCAGTGTTCTGTACAAAACATGCAGTCATGATCATGAGTGTGACAACTAGCAGAGAGGAGATTAAACTGTGAACCAAAAACATGTAGTGCAGATTTTAGAGAAATAGGAGGTGAGAGGCACGTCTCCAAATCAGTTAACAAGCGTGATTTCTCCATTTGCAATAATGGTAAACTTGGGGTTAGTTACTCAAACATTTGGATCCATTGTCTCTACTAATGATATCCCGTGTTCGTCGATCTTGATTTTTGCATCACAAAGGAAGATGAGGAAAAAGTTATGGAGCAGTGTTCCGTATGTGACAAGCAGTCATGATCATGAGTGTGGCAACTAGCAGAGAGGCGATTAAACTATGAACCAAAAACATGTAGTGCAGATTTTAGAGAAATAGGAGGTGAGAGGCACGTCTCCAGATCAGTTAACAAGCGTGATTTCTCCATTTGCAATAATGGTAAACTTGGGACAAATATTGGCCATGTACTGCAAGGGTTCCTGTAGAGTAGTGTGATTTGTGGCTACAGTGTCTACTATTCAGGAGGCGCTATGCGAAAAACACAATATATCTTCGTTTGATGTCGAGGCAATGGATCTAGATGTTCAAGTAACTAACCTCCGAAGACACTGGAGTTTCTCTCACAAGGTGTTAGTTTTAGATAGGACATGCTAGGAGTGATAGTCACAAAAGAAGATTGGTGAGGAGGATTTTGTTGTTGTGGGGAGTCATGTTTTCTATAACAAGTTGCCTCAATGTGATTGGTCTGATCAAAATTGTACAACCCCATATTCGCTGAGTCAGATCAGGAGGCGCAATGGTCACAGTTAAGCTAGCCAAAGGAGTTCCCGCACAAAAGGAGGTCTCGCCCAAGATGGCGGGAACGTTCGCGTCAAGTCGTCGAATGGAGATCAATGGGCCGAGATCGTCGAGCGCGGCCAGCGCGGGAGCGCTTACGCTAGCGCCAAGTTCCAATTTTAAAGGGGCTCTCGCCTGTCAGACGGCGAGACCGTTCGCGCCGTCTCTGGGTAAGAGGCCCTCGGTTCAGAGCTCTCGCCGAGTGGGGCCCAAGGCCTAGGGTTAAATGACCAGATTGCGCTTAGGTAAATTTACCCCATGTGCCCTCAGAAAAACAGCGGGATTCGGCTATTGGCAGACCAACTATGGGCTTTTCAGTAATTTCAGGTCAGCACGATGCTATAAATAGACCCATAAGGACTCTTTAGAAGGCAAGCTGTCATTATCTCTCAAATTGCAGTGCTTTCTGAGGAGCTCCTAGCCCAGCTTTGGCTTTGGAGGGGAAGCTCTCAGAGATCTTCCGGGTGTGAGGTGAGACCTCCCTGCTGAGGCTTTGGGTCAGTCTTAGGTCCTTTGAATCCAGTCGAGGGTTGAGGCTTGAGAGAAGTAGGTTTTGGCTGCACCCCCTTTTCTTTGAACTCCGGTTGAGGTCATATTTGACTTCAACAGTTCTGGTGCGGTGAGCGTGGAAGACAGCCGATACAAGAAAGCCTTGAGTTTTGTCCCATAGCTGGAGGTGAAAGTGAAAGGTCAGGTTCTGGATGCTCCCCCACCCGGGGAGAGGAAGCGACGAAGAGGATGCTGGATGAATTCAGGCGAGAAGTCCTGCAGACGATCAGTTTGGCCTTCTCGGCCAGAGGCGAGTGGGCCACCCCTCAGGTCCCGATAGAAGAGGTCCCGCTCTTGGGCGAGAACGCCCCAGGACAGCGCCCGGGAAAGGAGGTCCCGGAGGAGGCGGGCGAGAGAGATGTGGCGGCGCGGGAACTCTTCCCGGGCCAGAGCCAGCGCCCGGGCAAGGAGGCGCTGACGGATCCGGGCGAGAAGGAAGCGACAGTGTGAGAGCTCTTCCCGGGGTACGGTCTCGCGGATCGGGCCAGTCAGCCGAGGCCGCGGGACGTACCCTCTCGCCAGGCAGGAGGCGAGAGCCCGTTCAGCGAGCTCATCATCTCAGCTCCGGTACCGGAGGGGTTCCGGGAGCCTGACATGTCCTACTACTCAGGGAAGGATGACCCGGTACAGCACGTACAGTGGTTTGAGGACGTCGTATCGATAAGGCAGATGACAGATGCCTTCAAATGCCGGCTATTTGCCATCACGTTGAAGGAGAAGGCTCGGGACTGGTTCCACCAGTTGCCAGCAAGATCAATCTACTGTTTTGAGGATCTGCGGAGAAGTTTCCTGTTGAGGTTCTCAACCTCGAAGAAGCGGAAGAAGGAAGCGGAGTGCCTGTTTGCGGTGAGGCAGAAGCCGGATGAGACACTGGGTCACTATGTCGACCGGTTTCAGGAAGAGATCCTCCTGGTCCAGGAGGTCCCAGGGTACGCACTGATGCTAGCCTTCACCCTGGGGCTGAGACCGGGATTCTTTAGCATGGAATTGAAGAGAGTGCCTCCCCTCTCCTTTGAGGAGCTCATGGAGAGGACGACAAAGGAGATTGACTTCGAGAGAGCAAACCCAACATTCGCCAGAAAGTTGGCCAGGCTGGCGGAGGACGACGTGAAGGAACCAGCAGCAGGAAGACAGAAGGAGCCAAGGGAACAGAGGGAGCAGAGAGAAGAAAGGAGAAGGGAAGAGCCCCGGAGGTTTGGGCAGCAGCAGGGTTGGGGGGCCCGGGAGACCGAACAACCGGTTAGGTTGGAGGCCCCAGGAGGGTCGCCCCCAGGGCCAAGGAGGAGGCTACCAGGGGAGAGATAACCTACGGGAGCCCCGGAGGTTCGACCAACCGGCATGGAGGCAGGAGCCGAGGGGTCGTGCCCCACCACCGCAAGAGGCAATGGAAGTGGGAAGAGGAAGAGGAGCGGGGAGAGGAGCTCGAGGAGGAGGGAGAAGAGGGAGAGAAGGAAGAAGGGGCGGGGAGGCGTTGCTTTTTTGTGACTTCCACCAGGAGGAAGGTCACGTGACGGGCACCTGCCCGGAGTTCTTAGAGATAAGGGAAGCAAGAGGAGCAGGGAGGCAGGATCCACCGGTGAGGATAGTAGAGGTGCAGCAGGGCGAGGTGGAAGATAGGTGCGAAGATCGGGTAGATGTAGGGACCCGGGGAGGAATCAGGGTGATTCACGGAGGAGTGGGGATTGAGGCAACCCGCAAGGGGAGCCTGCAAACCATGTACCGAAGGGGGGTCGCCTCTACCTCCCAGGTTCCCCCACCAGAAGAAAAAATCACTTTCTCGTCAGCGAACATGCCAGACTATGAGGATCCATTCTGTGACGCCTTGGTGATCCAGACGGCGGTGGAAAATTATACGGTCTCGATGATACTAGTGGATAATGGAAGCTCGGTGAATGTCGTCTTCAAGAAAGCCTTTGATGAGATGAGGGTTGAAGGGAAGAGGATCCTGGCCTCGGATGGACCGTTGTTTGGGTTCTCCGGAGAGAGGAAGGAAGTGGAAGGGGGAGTAGGGCTGCACGTGAAGTTGGGGGGCGTGTCGCGGAACTGCAGGTTCGTGATCGTGGATTCCCCAAGCAGCTATAATGCCATCTCTGGGCGCCCCCTCATCAGCGCCTTTCGCTGCGTCCCCTCCTCGTTCCATCAATGCCTCAAGTTCAATAATGGGGGGGGGGGGGGTGCAGGTCAGGGTAAGAGGGGACCCGAAGGTGGCAAGACAATGCTACGTTACAGCGGTCAACACCATTTCGTGGATGGCAGAAGCAGAGGAGTTGGAGATAGAGATGGCGGCACTTAGGAGGTTGGTGAGGAAGAGGAAATGTGCCTAGAGGAGGCAAGAGAGATAGTTGAAGAGGAAGTCGGAGAAGAGGAGACTGAGAAGCAGCAAGGAGATGTGCAGGTGGTCCGGGGGGGCGAGGAGCAGGAGAGCCCAGAAGGGGCGATGGAAGTAGGAGAACAAGCGGCAGGAGGAGTTGAGGGAGAGACCCCGCGGGGCGTGGGAGCCGAGCAGCAGCAGGAGGGGCTAGTAGAAGCGATGGGGATCGAGGAGGAGGTAGAAAGGGGAGAGCTGGAGCTGGAGGAAGAGGCAAGGGTCGGTTGGGAGCAGTCGCGGCTGGAGCCGGCCGAAGAAGTGGTGGAGATGGAGGTCTTCACCAGCGCAGGGCAAGTACAAAGGGTGCGGATCAGCGGGGGCTTGAGTCCCGAGGCCCGGGAGCGAGTGCTGGCTTGCATTCAAAGCAACGTCGACATCTTCGCCTGGAGCACGGCGGATATGCCGGGCATCAACGCAGACGTGGCCTGCCATCGCCTGAACTTGGACCCCCGCACTCGCCCCATACGCCAGAAGATGAGAGCCATCGCCACCAAGCTGGAGGAGCCCATTCGTGAGGAGGTCAGGAAGCTCCTGGAGGCCGGCTTCATCTCGGAGATCCAGTATCCGGGCTGGATCTCGAATGTGGTAATGGTTAAAAAAGGAGGTGGTAAATGAAGATTTTGTATTGACTTTTGTTTGTTAAATAAATCATGCCCTAAGGATTGCTACCCCCTGCCTCGGATCGACGCGCTGGTTGATTCAGCCGTCGGTTTTTCTGTCATGAGCTTTTTAGATGCTTTTTCAGGTTATCACCAGATTCGGATGCACCCTCCTGATACCAAGGATGTTTCCTTCATCACAAGAGAGGGATGCTTCAGTTACAAAATGATGCCCTTTGGGTTGAAGAACGCAGGGGCTACCTACCAACGCATGATGGATCGGGTCTTCCGGGATCAGAGAGGGAGAAATTTGGAGGTCTACGTCGACGACCTAATGATCAAAAGCAAGTGCATGGATTCGCACCTACAAGATCTGGAAGAGACATTCGCCACCTTAAGGAGGTTCAAGATGAGGCTGAACCCCTTGAAGTGTGTCTTCGGGGCCAGCCGCGGGAAGTTCCTCGGGCATCTCCTGACTCCGGCAGGGGTGGAGCCCAACCCGGACAAGGTAAAGGCCATCTTGGATTTGGAATCACCTCGTGACGCCAAGGAGGTCCAGCGCTTGACAGGCAAACTGGCTGGGCTGAGCAGGTTCCTCTCCAGGGCAGGAGACAAGTGTTCTTCATTCTTTAAGGTGCTGCGAGGGAATCAAAGGTTTGAGTGGACCACCGAGTGCGAAGAGGCCTTCCAAGGGCTGAAAAGACAACTCTCTCAGGCTCCTCTGCTTCAGAGCCCAAAAGAAGGAGAGGACCTGACCTTGTACCTCGGCGTAGGGGCGGAGGCAGTGAGCTCCGTCCTAGTGAGGGAAGAAGGGAAGAAGCAGCTGTCCATCTACTACGTCAGCCGGATATTGAGGAAGGCAGAGCTCCGCTACCCCATCCTCGAAAAGCTCTCCTACGCCTTGGTCATCTCTGCAAGGAAACTCCGGCCGTACTTTCAAGCACACTCGATTAGGGTGGTGACCGACCACCCTCTTCGCAAGATCTTCGAAGGAGTGGAGCACTCGGGGAGACTTGCTAAGTGGTCTATTGAGCTAAGCGAGTTCGACATCTCTTTTGTCCCAAGACTCTCCATCAAGGCGCAGGCAGTGGCGGACTTCCTAGCAGACTACATTGTTGAAGTCGAGGAGGGAGAGCAGCAACCTCGAGAGGCGTGGAAGTTGATGGTTGATGGGGCCTCAGGAAAGCACTCCCTCGGGGCAGGGGTGGTATTGACAAGTCCTCAGGGGGTAACCATAGAGCAAGCAGTCATTTTGCATTTCCCCGTGACCAACAATCAAGCGGAGTATGAGGCCGTGATCGCCGGCCTTCGCTTGGCAAAGGAGCTGGAGATTCAAGATGTGGAAGCTTTCACTGATTCAAAGGTAGTAGCATCGCAGATCCGGGGAGAGTTTGAAGCTCGGGAGCCTACCCTCATCAAATACCTCTCCAAGGTAAGGGCGATCATCGGAGGGTTCCGGTCATTCTCAATCCAACATGTTCCAAGGGAAGAAAGTATAGCTGCCGATCGATTAGCCAAGTTTGGACCTCGGGGAGGAGGGACCTTGACGGACCTATTTCGACCGGCTATCGAGGAAGGAGAGTTGATGGTGGTAGATCGGCGACCCTCGTGGGTGGATCCATTTGTGACCTTCCTAACCACCGGTGAACTTCCTGAGGGGACCAAGGACGAGAGAAGCTTCAAGCGCAAAGCAGCTCACTACCTAATGATGGAGGGGGGCCTGCATCGTAAGATGTTGTCAGGGCTCCTAGCTAGATGTGTGACCGAAGAAGAGATCCCGAAGATCTTGGGGGAGGTGCACTCGGGCGAGTGCGACAGTCACTCTGGAGGAAGGACGTTGGAAGCAAGGGTGGTCAGGCAGAGGTACTTCTGGCCCACCCTAAGGAAGGATGCCACGGAGTTTGCAAGGAAGTGTCAAAAATGCCAGCTCTGCGCCCCCCTTCAGCTCTTGGCAGCTCAAAGGCTCCAAAGTATCACGGCACCGTGGTCGTTCGCCATCTGGGGAATGGATTTAGTTGGGCCCTTTCCTCCGGCTAGTGGGCAGAGGAGATTCCTCTTGGTCATGGTCGATTATTTCTCGAAGTGGCTGGAGGTTAAAGCCTTGGCCAAGGTCACCTCACAGGTCATAAGGAACTTCGTCTGGGGGGAGATCATTTGCAGACACGGGTTGCCCCAAGCAATAGTGACAGATAACGGCCCCCAGTTTGCCAGTGAGGAGTTCATCAGCTTCTGCGCCCAACTAGGGATAGATCTCCGGTTTGCCTCTGTCCACCACCCCCGGAGTAACGGCCAGGTGTAAGCGGCGAACAAAATCATTGTGAATCTACTAAAGAAAAAGGTGGAGAACTTAAAGGGGAATTGGGTGGAGCAGCTCCCCTCGGTCCCGTGGGCCCTGCGAACGACCCCGAACACGGCCACCGGTGAGACCCCCTTCAAGCTCTCTCATGGGTGTGAGGCCGTCCTACCAGTGGAGTTCGAGGTCCGGTCCCCGCGAGTCACAGCCGCGGGCGAAGGAGACGAGACTTGGAGGTTGGAGAATGAGGAGGGGCAACGCCTCTCGCTAGATATGGTGGAAGAGCTGCGAGACGTGGCAGCTATCAGGCAAGAAGAGATCAAGCGACGAATGGCCATGTATTTTGATAAGCATGTCAGGGTCAAGCAGTTTACTGAAGGGGATCTGGTGCTGAGAAAGGTTGACGCGGCAGGAAGGTCGGCTCCCGTGGGCAAGCTCAACCCGAACTGGGAAGGACCGTACATAGTGAAGGAAGTCCTCGGAACGGGAGGATACTACCTCCAGGACGTGGAGGGGAGGGCCCTAAGCCACACCTGGAGCGGTGATGATCTAAAACGCTTCTACCCATGAAGGGGGGAGGATGTAACCATGTATCTCAAAAATAAACTTATTATACTACATCGATTGATTTTCTCTTAACTATTGTCAAATTTTTCATAATATAACGTAATTATGTGTTTTGTAACACCTCGAGCTCGGCTCGGCCCCTGGTAGACCCGCTGCGCAGGCTCTCATCTAGCTGGCAGGTCCGAAGGCTCGCCTGTGGGGGATAGGTTTGGTTGGTTTGAGATCTTCATCGGCACCCCGAGCTCGGCTCGGCCCCAGGTAGACCCGCTGCGCAGGCTCTCATCTAGCTGGCAGGTCCGAAGGCTCGCCTGTGGGGGATAGGTTTGGTTGGTTTGAGATCTTCATCGGCACCCCGAGCTCGGCTCGGCCCAGGTAGACCCGCTGCGCAGGCTCTCATCTAGCTGGCAGGTCCAAAGGCTCGCCTGTGGGGGATAGGTTTGGTTGGTTTGAGATCTTCATCAGCACCCCGAGCTCGGCTCGGCCCCAGGTAGACCCGCTGCGCAGGCTCTCATCTAGCTGGCAGGTCCGAAGGCTCGCCTGTGGGGGATAGGTTTGGTTGGTTTGAGATCTTCATCGGCACCCCGAGCTCGGCTCGGCCCCAGGTAGACCCGCTGCGCAGGCTCTCATCTAGCTGGCAGGTCCGAAGGCTCGCCTGTGGGGGATAGGTTTGGTTGGTTTGAGATCTTCATCGGCACCCCGAGCTCGGCTCGGCCCCAGGTAGACCCGCTGCGCAGGCTCTCATCTAGCTGGTAGGTCCGAAGGCTCGCCTGTGGGGGATAGGTTTGGTTGGTTTGAGATCTTCATCGGCACCCCGAGCTCGGCTCGGCCCCAGGTAGACCCGCTGCGCAGGCTCTCATCTAGCTGGCAGGTCCGAAGGCTCGCCTGTGGGGGGTAGGTTTGGTTAGAGCAAGGCAGGAAACGTGCCCGGGACACGAAATAGAAAGAGGTAAAGGTAGGAAAGGTCTCGGCCGGAATAGATCTCGGCGGGGAAATCCCCGTCAAAGAGGTCTCGCAGAGGGGGGGCTTTCGCCGAGAAGGCTCCTATTAATATTCTCGAACAAACAGGCGGAAGCGTTATGCGACAGGCCTGAATGGATTCGCGCAGGCTAAAGGGGGACGGTTCCGTCTTAAGGGTTCGTGAGCCACGCTTCCGGCTGGCAGTTTGCAGCAGGTTCCCGCCGATCCGTCGCTAAGGAAGACTATCCTAGGGGGGCCAAGGGCCTCGGCGGAAGCATACGTAGGAAACACTCGGCCACAACAATTACATCAAGCACATTCACAATAACAAGAGACATTTACAATGGAACGTTTGCGATATATATTACACAAGTACAAGTTCAGAGCGTCTCGCTCTTTACACTAAGACAAAAAGAAGAAAAAGGGGCCCCTCAAGGAGACAAGCTATACCCCTCAGAGCTCCCGCCTGAGCTACCGCTGGAGCTTTCGCCAGAGCTCTCCCCGGAGGTCTCGCCACCCGCTGCAGGGGATTTCGGGACTTCCGAGGGTGGGGTATCAGGGGCACCCGGGGGCTTTGGAATGGGCTCGAAGAGCCAGGGAACGAGCTGTCGTGCGGTGATGTTTTTGCCCCTCCCATCCCAGCAGTCGACATCTCGCAGCGTCTCCAGCGTCAACCTGACTGTAGCCTGCGCGTTGGCCTGGAGAAGCTTGTCGATGTCATAAACCGAGTAGTAGCGGCTCTTCAGTCTTTCATCCAGCGGGGGGGCCGCATTCGCCTCCAGGCGCGCAATCTGCTCCCTCAGGAGGACGTTGTCGTATCGCGCTTGGGATAGCTCCTCGCGAAGCGTGGCTTGGGCGGAATCCTGAACAGCGAGAGGTTAGCATAAAAGAGAAGAGTTAAAGTAACGAGAGCAAGCGTTGTAAAAGATCTCGCTTACCCCTTCCGTCTGGCACGAAGATAGCAGCTGCTGGGCCTCGGCCAGCTCCTTTGCCAAAGTGGCCGCCTGAGCCACCGCATCATCCCTAGCCTTGAACATATCCTGGATATTGCGGTCTATTGTGATGCTCCGGCGAGCACACATGTGCGCAAGCTCCAGCCCGCGCATCAGGGCGCGAGTAGAATCATAAGCCAGCAGCCTGGTCGACATCCTGTCGTAGACACTGGCATCCTCCCGGCTGTAGAGGCAGTAACCTAAGGCGAAAGCCTCGCTGGTAACCTCGTCTCGCTCTGCCCAGCTAGGCAAGAGGGACGAGATCGAGACCTTGTTGGCGTCGGGATCCCACTGTAGCAGCGACTTGTTCTCCACGTCCAGGCACCTCATGCCGAGACCAAAATTGCGGTGGCCCCGCGGCACCTCTCCGGACAGAGGCTGGCCGGAGGTCTCGGCGGCGGCTCCCTCCCCCTCTGCAACACCAGGGGCCTGAGGGTTCTCGGCAGGAGCCTCAGCGCCGCCCCTAGTGGCTGCGATCTCGCTGACAGCTTGCAAGATCTCCTCAAAGGAGCGGCCTGCAGGGAGAGGTTGGGAGGGCGGCACCATAACGGCCTTGCCCTTCTCGGTATCAGTTGTCTTGGGTCTCTTGATCGGTTGAGGCGCAGGGGCGCCGGGCTTTCGCTTCCCGGCACCAAGTGAAGGAGGCGGGGCCGGCTCTTTCCGGCAAGCTTGAGCAGCGGCCTTTGCGAGAGCCAGCGGGTCTTTTGGAGGTTGGCTCCCGCCAGCGCGAGCCTCGTCAAAGGGTTGGCGTAGGGGGATCTCGCGCTCTCCTGCGAAAGTGGCAATACTAAGTTCAAACCTTGAAAAGGATATGAATTAGCAAGATAAAAGCGAGACCTTACATTCGCCTGGGAGCACGGGGAGGAGTGAATCAACGTCTCGCCGCAGAAAGAGGACGTCGAAGTCCTTGGTTCCAAAGAACTCAAGGAGGGCGCTCTCGCGCGAGCCCAAGGAGGGGGGCTTGTAGGCGGCATCCTCGTATTGGATAGGAGCGAGAGGCACGTTCCCGAAGTCGCCGGAAACAAAGATGAACCTCTCGCCCCAGTGATGGTGCTTATTGGCGAGACCGATCGTCTTGAGCAGTTGTCCTGAGAAGAAGATCCACCCCTCCTTTGGCGCGGAAAGTGAACAGCTTGCGGAAAATTGGCAGGCTGAACTCGATCCTCTCGGATCGCATGTAGCATATGAAAGCCACGAGAATTGCAACCGAATTTGGATTCAGCTGCGCGGGAACCACCCCGTAATACCGGAGGGCCTGGCGCATCTCGGGCCACAGCGGGAGGCGGAAGCCCACCTCGAAGTGCTCGATGGGGATGGCGAGCTCCCCCTCCCCCGCGGTGTTTACCTTATCATGGTTGCCCGGGTTCCGCGCGGTGAAGCTGGCGGGAACGTATTGAGTCTTGATTAGGTTGAACTCGTCCACGGTGAGGGTGCAGGATGGAAAAAGGTGCTTCTGAAAAGCTTCCGCACAGTTGGATCGTCCCTCACCTCCGCCCGGCATCGTAATGAAGGGTTTGACGGCGAGAGCTTCAAGAAGAAGGCGAGAGCTAGAACCGTACGAGAACGGAAGGAGAAGGCGGAGACGAGCGAAAGCTTTTGAGAGACCGCGAAAGCGACAGAAGAGGAGAGAGATTGGGATCGGAGAAATGAATGTGGTAGGTGAGCTTCCCTATTTATAGAAAACCGTGCTCATGATGACTGTTTTCAAAAAAGACGGTGGGGGTATAGCTGGCACGTCCAAGGACAACGACGCTTCGTTTTCCCGCCCGAGTTCGATAGTGACTGATTGACCGAATGATAAGCGCAAGCGTTGCGACATGACAGGCGGCAAGCAAGATAAGCGGAAACAAGGCTGCTCTCGCCAACCAAGAGCCCAGGATGATAACATATACGCGCATACAATAGTAATATTAATGACAAAAGCAGAGTTATTACTCTCGCTGAGCGAGAACTGGATGAAAAGTAAGCAATAATAGCAGGGTTATTAGCTACGGTAAATAAGGGTACATCTGAGAAGGGGAAGGCCTGAGGAAGAGAAGGGGAGGTCTCGCGATTCAATAAGGCTCCCACCGCCATTTCCCTTGCTCTCGCAGCTTGGTCCGGGGTGGCGCCTGCGGGTTGAAGTAGGACGACAGAACAGTGCATCCTAGGTTGACCCGGCGAGACAGATCCCGGATCCGCTCTATGCACCTTTCGGGTGAGGATCCGACGGTAGACCCCCCCGGCCGGTCCATCTCGCTGATAAGATAGTCCCGCTCCAGAGTCTCTAGCCTCTTTTCCACTGATTGGCGAAACTCTTTCTCCGCGAGGTCGCGGACCCGTTCTCGCCGGATGAGCTTCGATAGGACGGCGGCAACCTTCTTCCCCCGTCTTTTGGCGCTCCCGGCACCGGTCAGAATCTCCTCCATCTCGTCAGATGAAGGGAAAGGGGAACTCTTGCCGTCTTCCCCCTCTTTTTCTTCTTCTTCTTCTTCTTCTTCCTCTACCTCGGCTCCAGGCCGCGAGCCCATGCCCCCTGGCAAAAGAATTCCTGTTATAGCGAGAGCTAGAGGATTGCTGTGATAAAATTTCCACATACCTGCAACATGACGAGGCCCCCCGGTCGACGGCAGGCGAGAAGGCCCAGCCCCCCCTCAGCTCCAAAAAGTAGGTGGATCGACTTTCCTTTTCCGGGGGGGTAAATTTTGCGAATGGTAATCCCGGCTTGGTCGGGAGCGGGGGAGGGGGTATCCTCTCCCGCAGGATGGCTGGCATCTAGCGGAGGCGCGGAAGATTCGGCATTATTTCCTCCCGCCGGTAGGGAGGAATCAACCGCAAGGGCAGGCTGATTCGCGGCCCTCACTCCGCTCTCCCGGGTGGCGAGACCCGGCGGTGCGAAAACTGGCGCTGCGAGAAGACAGTTCAGCATTCAAAGTTTTGAGTTAAGGGCGAGAGGGGAACAGTTACCTGCAGTGTTCAGGTCAGGTGGAGGAGCCACCTCCGAAACCCGTGGTTGATCCTCGAGGTGGCGAGAGGATGGCTCCAAGGATTCGCGCGGGGACCTGACAGCGTCGGGAACCGTTTCCTGCGAGAGATATCGCGTCAGCTACTGAGCGGTTGGCGTTTTCAGTAATTGACAAGTCAAACATACCTTCCGCGGCGAGGGATCGTCCGCACGGCTTGGGGTTGGGGTGGGCGGGCTCCTGTTCTCGTGGGGCAGGTCCCGCTGAACCACCTTCGCCCTCTTCTTTTTCTTCTTGAGCAGAGGAGGCTCAGCGGCCGACGACCGTCTCGCTAGCCATGGGGCAACCAGGGCGCTGTTAGCCTTGGCTCACGCCTGTGCCGCGTTGATGCGGTCTTGCAGATCCTGCGGAAGCGGTTTGTCGGCGCGCTTGGAAGGCATCGCGAGAGGAAGCGAGAGCTCAGGCGAAGAATGACGACTCGAGGGAGGTGTTATGATCGTCTATCGGCACACGTATTTATAGACACGGTACGACCCTCCAAAAGATTCCCTGATGGTGACACGTGCTCAGTGAATATTTCTGGCTTGGACGTGTCTTTTCGAGCGCAGAGCTAGCTCAAAAAGAGCGGGGATAGTGTACAACTCCATATTCGCTGAGTCAGATCAGGAGGCGCAATGATCACAGGTAAGCTAGCCAAAGGAGTTACCGCCCAAAAGGAGGTCTCGCCCAAGATGGCGGGAACGTTCGCGTCAAGTCGTCGAATGGAGATCAACGGGCCGAGATCGTCGAGCGCGGCCAGTGCGGGAGCGCTTGCGCTAGCGCCAAGTTCCAATCTTAAAGGGGCTCTCGCCTGTCAGTCGGCGAGACCGTGCGCGCCGTCTCTAGGTAAGAGGCCCTCGGTTCAGAGCTCTCGCCGAGTGGGGCCCAAGGCCTAGGGTTAAATGACCCGATTGCCCTCAGGTAAATTTACCCCATGTGCCCTCAGAAAAACAGCGGGATTCGGCTATTGGCAGACCAACTATGGGCTTTTCAGTAATTTCAGGTCAGCACGATGATATAAATAGACGCATAAGGACTCTTTAGAAGGCAAGCTGTCATTATCTTTCAAATTTCAGTGCTTTCTGAGGAGCTCCTAGCCCAGCTTTGGCTTTGGAGGGGAAGCTCTCAGAGATCTTCCGGGTGTGAGGTGGGACCTCCCTGCTGAGGCTTTGAGTCATTCTTAGGTCCTTTGAATCCAGTCGAGGGTTGAGGCTTGAGAGAAGTAGGTTTTGGCTGCACCCACTTTTCTTTGAACTCCGGTTGAGGTCATATTTGGCTTCAACAAAAATAGGTGCGCATGTGAGTGCTTTTTTCCCTTAATACGATTTCGGCCATTTCGCCCGCCATTGCCTCAGAAACCCATGCAACTTCTCTGATGTCCGATATTGGGGCGATGCGATTCAGTAGAATATTGGAGAATGGCGGGAGATTTAGTCATGGAGACGTCAGTGGGCGGATTGAATTTTAGAACCATTGAGCAGACATTAAACAAGGATGGGATAGTTGGAGACGATAAAATATTGACACAAACCTTGTAAATATGTGGGGGTATTCTAGTCATTATCATTATTATGCATGTTGGAGCATGCGTTCCGCATTCCTTGATTTGAGAATAACAAATCTCACTATGTATTTGATCATGCTTGTTTATAGTGTACAAAACAAACAGGTAAATACCCCTATAAGTATGATGCGGAGTCAAAAAAATAAGCTCTGGAATAAAAAGATATTGCGGGTGATAATATGTCGATAGATGGGATGATGGCAGACTGACGACAAAAAAGCAGGACACTGACGGTAGACGGATCCTTAACTGATGACGTGGTAGTGCTATCGCAGGCGATATCAATATCACTGGGCGATAAACAACGATTGGCCACGTTCACTACACGATCTCCCACGCCATGCATGATCTAGGCCACGACGCGCATGTTTTCCCACTATCGCGGGGCGATATTGATATAGCCGGCGATAGTACCACGTTCGGCCACGATCTTTGTTTCAACCACCACGATCACCTTTACGTGGGCCACATGTCAGCACGACGTGCTTCCACCAGGCAATATCAATATTGCTGGCGTTATCCGCTGAAGTCTACTTAACGCCGCGATTTCATTATCCAAGGTTACACTTCTTGAAGCTTTAACTCCTACGTTCTCTCAGAGTATTCATTTTCGATTTTAGAGCACTTCCAACACCGTCCTTGGAATTCAAGAGTGAAAAAGGAGATCTTTGCACGCTTCAACTCCGACGATGTTCATGGCATTTCTTCATCTCCTTCAGAGCTCTACATCATAAGGAGTCTTTAATTATTGTTTATTAATTGTATTTTTACTTTTCATTTGTAACGGTAGAGAATTCGTCGTCTTGTGTGTGGCTACTAGGCCTTTTGTGGTTTATGGGGTAATTCGCCGCCTTGTGTGCAGCGACCAGGTCGAGGTTAGATCTAGGGAGAGGCTAGAGACTGTATCTGAGAAAGATAGGCTATAGCCGGCCGGTCCTTGGGTGTAGGTGTCTGCCTATGCTTGCACTCTGCCATATTCATTCCATGCTTTTGAGGACTTTCTCAAAGATCTAAAAGAAAATCAAGGTATGATCAATCAAATAAAGGAGTTCCCCACCAGCTTTTTCTTATAGCCTCGATTTTAAGCTCTATTTAAATCAAAGTTTTATGTATTCATCTTTGAGAAATAAAATCATCATTTTGTTAATTTTGAATTTCTAAATGTTTTACTCATTTATGTGTTTGTAAGAAAAATCATTTTTGGCAAATCTATTATCTGTGAAATGTTCTAAGTTTTTCTTAAAACTGAAAAAGCCCTTATTCACCGCTCTCTAAGGACGCCATGAGATCCAACAATACTCATTACTTCTTTTTGCGCTCCCTGGGTTGCTAAATAATGAGTAAGAGGTTGATTTTGAATTCATGCCTTGATGAGAATCAGATATTGCACCACAAATGATGTCAGATCACCATCCAGACTAGATTCAACAGTCTGGAGGTCCCGAGATAAATCAAATAAATTATGAGTCTATCTTTCCCAAAGTAAAGGAACATTAGTTCATCCAACGTAGTCTTTACAGTTTTGTGGTGTATAGTCATTCAATATGATTCACTTTTCATAGAGTTTTATATCCAGGACTGAACTCGACCATCATACTTAAACCATTGCTCAGTAGGCTCCGTCAGGGGTGTTGAGTCAGATGATGAAGGGGACCCTTAATCTGGAGTACTTGGTGCACTGAGTGAACCCACTCAACAAAATTTTCTACATTAGTAAGAGAAATTTTGATGATTTTTAGCTCGTCTTGAACTTCATATATGAGAGCAGAAGAGGGGGTGACCGGAATGGTAGACGAGGCTGAAGCAACATTTGTCCCCGTCTTATAAATTCAAGGAGAGACTATATTTAGCCAAGAGAGACGAGAATCTGCGAGCAAGGTCCTCCAAGATTCTGCGAGACTTGGCGAGCTTCATGTACATGAGGTCTTTTCGACCTCTCTGTGTGTTTCAATTGGTGAGGACCAAGCCAGTGTCTGTGAACTCTATGCAAGTGTTTGGGTACAGGAGATCTCATAAAGTTCTAGTCGGGGAGTTTTAAGCAAGTGTCTGCGAGTACAAGAGATCTCATCTGCATATCAATGAGCACAAACTAGTTCTTACGATTACAAGAATGATCGTCGAGCTCTCGACGAGTTTCAGTGAGAGTTGGTTCCTTTGAAGAATCCTCGGATTATCTGCGAGCAAGAAGATCTGACACATCTACGAGCTCAGATGAGCTCCAACACTCGATGTGTTTTCTAGATGGCGAGCTTCAGAAATTGGCGAGCTCCAGTCTTCTGTTGACGAGTTCTAGTTGGTGAGCGAGATCTTATGCAAAGAGCATTGCCAAAGAGTAGTTGAATCAATGCAAGCGAGCTTATGCGAGAGGAGTCTTCTGGACAGAAGTCGCTCTAATACCATTGAAAATGTGAACAATAGTTTATTACTTTTATATTATGTACAAACATAATGTACACATATTTATAGGTGTTGAAAGGTTAGTAAGGAAATACTTGAATGATTTATTCACCCCTCAAAGTGGGTTTTTAAACTACTTACACAAGACATAAAAATACTAATAGACGGTGTGGGATTAAACCCATACACCCTTAAAATCTCTAAAAGACTGACATTGACTGGATATTTCCAACACTCCCCTTTAAGCTGGAGGGGAAATCTTCAACTTGACGACATCATAAAAAGTAATGGAGTTTGGAGATGTGAGACAATTCATCTGACGAGCCACCGAGGGAAATTCCAAACTGGAGACATATCCACACACGACACAGGTCCCACACATGACGTGGACCCATTGAAATCAAGTCAACCAACATCATCTACACACAGGTGCATGGTAATGGATGATGTGGTGCTAGTTATCAAACAAGCATTCAGGGATAATCCGTCTGGGATAATCGCACAAAGAACATTTCCACACGACACAATCTCGCATAGTCGCATGACACAACCCACTGAGAGTAGGACAACCAACAATGATCGTACCAAACACACACGTATTATTGGAAAGAAAAAAATTTGGGAGAAGATAACAACACATGACATAAGCTTGAAGGCCATGTGCGAGAAAGGCGAGGTCAGAAAAATTTCATCCGGGTCAACATCATCATGAACACTCCCCCACACGTGGAGCTCGTGCATGAAGGCATATAACACACAATAGACTAAGACGACTACAAAAATAAAAAAAATGACAAACTATGACAACTTCAGCATTGACGAGAGAACAACGCCCCCAGAAGCGGGTGGAGGGGGCAGCAGCTGGAAGCGATAGAAACAAGAGGGTCAGCGGTTGGAGTCGTCTGTAATCATCAAAAAGGTGAGGGCAGCGTCTAATCCGGAGCAGCCAGAAAAAAACTCTGCCATTAAAGAGTAGATCTGGAGCGCTGATATCAAAAAATGAAGAATAGGAAACAACCGGAGCAGCAAAGGAATCATCGGCAGGAACGACCAAGTAAGGATCGACGACTGGAAGCAGAGGGAGTTGCATCGCCTATTGGAGAGAAGTAACACCGATATGCGTCGATGAAGGAGATTTGCCTCAGCTGATTCGACGAAGCTAGCGACGATTAGTGCTGCCAGGAGTCAATCGATGGGAGCAAGGGACCGCAGGAGGCGAGCGACGTGGACGTAACAAGAGAAGAAAGCGATATGCGAAATCGATCGGTGGAATAGATGCGTCGACGTAACAAGAGAGAAGGGGGAGAGCTTCAACGTTGGAAGAAGCAATGCAAGAGGGAATCCCTCTCCCTGCATGAGCACGAAGAAGACATCAAAAACACTCGGGGCTTGACTTCTAGTCCAGCAGATGGGATAGAGAGAAGGGATAGAGAGAAGCGGTTGTTCCTTTGACGAGCGGGAGCAAAATGACCTCAGGAAGCCCTAAGCCTCACGAGCGGTAGCGGGCAAAAAACGGATTACATTTTTGGCTCTGATACTATGGTGAAAGATTAGTATGGAAATATTTGAATGATTTATTCATCCCTCAAAGGGGGTATTTAAACAACTTACATAAGACAGAGAAATAATAATAGACGGTGTGGGACTAAACCCGTACACCCCTAAAATTTCTAATTGACCGACATTGACTCGATATTTCCAACAATAGGCACAAGTCACATTTTAACTCTAAACCAAAATGTGGGACTAAGCTTTACAAGATGAACAACACTCCTAATGGACTATAAAAACTAGCATTTAGCATTTGACTACATATACCGCATTTCTTCTTTAATTACTATGAGATTTGCTGGTCTTACCAATTTCTTTTTATCACCAATTAAAAAACCCCGGTCCATCCATTTGGTGCGCTTTACAAATTCTCTCTTTTGTTTGTTTATTGATAGAACTGAATTTAATGATTGTTCAAGCTTGACTATGTTTCACTTACATAAACCGTGCTTGTGGCCATTACAGCTTCCAATTTTTCACAAATTCCAAAGGATTCTCCAAGAACAAGAATGCACCTAATATAGGAATAGGCTGCTTATAACATGCTGGACTTTTTGAATAATAGTAATTTCTTTGTTAATCTCACACCAGAATCTTTTACAGCTCATTCTCTATAAAGCCGATGTTTTAATATTTATGTATACATTGCATGTTAACAACTTTCAAACTTGTGGAGACGGGAGGGTCTTCAATAAGCTGCTTTTTTTACTTTGGAATTTTTGATGTCTCTGTTTTACATCAATGAGAAAGGAAAAAACTTTGATTCATCTCCATAAAGTAATTGATGTGCAGTTACACTGCAGAAGCAAACACGATACTAAAACTGCCTTGTTGGTATGTTACCCTCTAGCTTCTTTGTAGCAGTATGCGGATTATTTGCATTGAGGATGTCTGAAAAATATTAAAACTGAATTTCCATTTAGTTCTTGTTGCTATCTCCTTTCTCTATCTTTGCATAAATGACATGATTAAAGGAACTGGGTATTGTGATTTGCTACCCTCACCCTGTGTAATAAGAAATTTCAATATACATTAGGCATGCAATGTAAGATATATAATTGATGGGTGCAAGTGAATATAATCCTTTTCATTACCTTGATTTAAGTTTAGAACTACTGGCAACATATCCTTTTGTTTACCTTTCAATTGCCTGTTCATATTAATATCCTTGCTCTACTAGGCATTAAACTTATCTTTCATTGACACTCTCCATATTATGCAGAAATCATGGACTTTGGTTACCCCCAGAACCTTTCACCTGAAATTTTGAAGCTTTATATCACTCAAGAAGGCGTTCGTTCGCCTTTCTCGTCAAAGGTTAGGCTCCATTTAGGCATTTTTTTAGATGTGTATGTTAGTGAGCTATGCTAGCCAGTTCAATGTTTTTCCAGTTGCCAATTTATTTGATGTGTTTTTCAAAAGTGTTACTACTTTAAAGTTTAAAGAATGCAAGTTTTATAGATGCATGGCCATTTGAAGTGAGAACTAGAAATGAAATCAAGTAGGTTTTTGTTATGGGCTTGCCGGAGTAGTGTCCAAAGGCATAGGGGATACTGTCGCGGGAGGAGAGAGCTGTCAATATCT
This sequence comes from Platanthera guangdongensis, assembly GCA_039583875.1. Classification (NCBI taxonomy): domain Eukaryota; kingdom Viridiplantae; phylum Streptophyta; class Magnoliopsida; order Asparagales; family Orchidaceae; genus Platanthera; species Platanthera guangdongensis. Next base: position 4,981,786 of record CM077162.1, on the reverse strand, counting down.
CTTACAAAAGCAATAGAAGAAGAATAATTTCTTGGATAACATTACGAAATCCAAGCGCCGCTTAAATAGACTTACAAAAGGACATAAATATAAATAAGTGGCACATTTGGACTTGCAAAAAAAAGGACGATTTATAACAATTGCGACACGACTATAATAGACGTGACATCAATAAAAGTATGAACTAGCTACGGATAACGAACAGAGTTGGGACCATAACATCCTTTCTATCTTTGAAATTGAGATTGCCCTCAAGCTTGAGTGTGGCCCGGTCGGTGCGATTCTCGGGTTCCTTAACTTCACGCCATAATAATTCTATTGATTGGGGTCATAGCAGATGCGTCATTGGAATGAGAGCGCATGACGTCGTCATAGATGTCATAACAGATGGTACTACTGGAAGGGTAGCTCTAAGGAATGGAGCGCCCCGCTAGCCGCAAGATAACTATCTGGCAATTGTTGTTGATCGAGGCGGAACCCTTAATCTGTGGAACGAGGACCACAATGGGTGTACATTGTGGAGACAATAGGTGAATCTCGCAAATGGAATTGGGGCATATAGCCGACAGAGGCTGTGGTTGGAGCAGAGATGTTGGATGGAGGTGGCTAGCAGAACGAGTGGCACAGAGCTCACAACCAAGGAGATCTGTGGTGATGAAGAAAAAAGTTGTGTCTGGAGGAGGCGCACAAGTGTTGGCAGTTGCATGGGTGGCGGTGGAACAATCATCGGGCTCGATGGTTGATGTTAGGCTTACGTTTCTTGGCCTCGGGATTCATCGGTGGCATAGTACACCATAACAATGGCCCATCTGATCCATAAGTTGATTGAGTTCGTCCGAGAATTCGCCCATGGCGAAATAATTAATAATTAATTAATTAATTGATTGATTAATTAATTAGATTGGATGGGCGGCTCTTTCTGACATGAAAATCCAGTACTGCTGGGTGCAAGGATCGAAAAAAGGAGCTGGGGCGTGCCTTCCTGTGTGGGCTCATCGGGCAAGAATGACGAGCGGTTGGCTTGAGACAACAGGAGGCTCTAGCAGACGAAGAAGGCATATGCATACATGCAAAGGTGTGCATACATAGTTATTAAACGCTCAAGGCGCATCAAGGCACCAAAGGATTTTGGAGCCTATGCGCAAGACTCAAGGCGCAGGTGCGCACCTAGCAAGGATAAGGCGCAACCACATCTATTTTAAGTAGTCTGCATCAAACATTAGTTCATCTTCTTTATGCGATTTTTCATTTATTCTACTTATGAATCATTCGCTACTATCAATTATATCTCTTAAAAAAAATCAATGTGGTCACTTGCATCATATCTAAATCTCAATGCTCGATTATGTTTCATAAACACTTAATTTATGAAAAAAATATTGAAGGTGCAGACCTCTGAGCCTGATGAGTCTTAGGTGCGCCTTTAACAACATGGTGTGTATGTCAACACAATCGATGGGTCGGTCGATCAATTCGAGCAAAGATGAAGGCAACAGAGTCTAATCGAATCTGCGGCTGGAGATGATAGGGTTGCAGAATCAAACCAGAGGGCTTGCAGGTCGACGCAATCGGTAGGCCGGTCGATCTATTCGATCGAAGATGAAGGTAGCGGGATCAGAGAGCTTCAATAGGTAGAGTCTTGGCTGGAGACGATACTCACATCTGCGGATTTTGGTGCAGATGATGGGGGCGGCCAGTGCGGCTGACCGTGGAATCACGTTGGAAGGATGGAGAGGGGATGTGTATGCTCTGATACAAAGTTGTTATGGGCTTGCCAGAGTGGTGACCAGAGGTGGAGAGGATAATGTGAACCCGGAACCGCGACTACCTAGGCATGACGTGCTTGGGGGAGAGCCTATGAAGCACCGACACTTCAAAATGCCCAACGTGTCAGTGTCGGACTATTCGACACTCGTCCGACACTCCCCGACACGCGTGTCAGAAGTCCGACATGCTGGCTCACGCGGGACTCGCGTGTCCCGCTCTATCGGATACACGTGTCCCAAAGCTAGCTAATCATGGTGAGGCGGGAGACAATTTGTCTTGAAAGTGTAATTCTTGTGAAAAATATTTTATAAGTTCATATACAAGAGTGATAGCACATTTGTTAATGATTGATAGAAAAAGAATTGAAAAGTGTGTAAAAATCTCAAGTAGTGATCTATTTGAGATGAAAAAATTAGAAGAAGAGGTGAAAGCTAGAATAGTGAGTCTTGCTTCTAAAAAAAATGTATGTCTCCTTCTATTTCAATGGTGAAGGTGGATGTACTAGTGGCCGGGTAGATATTTTCTCTAGAAAAGGGAAGATTGAATATGGGGAAAAAAGGTTTGCTTGAGAACTCATTATTTTTACTGATGATATATAATGGTAATGTGTTAATGTTCTATCATGTTTTGACTTTTTGTTAAATTTTACATTGAATATTTGATGAGTAATATTTAAACATGACGTAGTTTATTTGAATATTTGTTAATTGTTAATTTTTTTGTTAAATATTTTAGGATTTTCATAATTATATAAAAAAATATTTAATACAGTGTCCCAGCGTGTCGGAATATGTTATTTTTTGAGAATTTACGAGTCGCGTGTCATGTTGTGTTGTGTCGTGTGTCGGGTGTCGGTGTCGTGCAACATAGGGGAGTGCTACCAATATATCATACAAAAGATGAGAAGGAGAATAATTTCTTGGATAACATTGCAAGTCCCAAGGGTCCCTTAAATAGACTTACAAAAGGACATAAATGTAAATAAGTGACACATTTGAACTTGCATAAAAAGGACGAACTATAACAGTTGCGACACGGCTATAATAGATGCGACATCAATAAAAGTATAAACTAGCGAAGGATAATGGAGTTGGGACCATAAAATTTTTTTTTGTTCAACTTTATTTCCATATTTATACCTGAACTTGCACTTTTTTTAAACATATGCTTTTGGATGGTGCTAGCTATAAGTCTACAGTCTTCCATCTCCCTTTCAATTTCCCTAGGCGAATATTTGGTTTTTTTGTTCTTATTCAATTGTAGACTTCGGACAAGGCAGTTCCAAATGCAACTTTGCAAGTTACAGGTGCTGTTGGTTGGAGGCGTGAGGGTCTTGCATACAAGAAGAACGAGGTTTTTTTTCTTTTATCATCTTCTACCTCTTTAAAAAATTTCAACTTTTTTTCTTTACACTTTATGAATGGTATTCTTATCATAGTACTTTTTCAGGTTTTTCTGGATATTGTGGAAAGTGTCAACCTCCTTATGTCTTCCAAAGGTATATACCAATGTACCACTTTGTTTTGCTCGTTAAAAATAATACTCATTAAAAAACAATATCGTCATCAAAAAATTATATGCTATGCACAATGTTTACTCTCTTTTTATTGGTTTAGGTAGTGTACTGCGTTGTGATGTGACCGGGAAGATTCTCATGAAATGCTTCCTCTCGGGCATGCCTGATTTGAAATTAGGCTTAAATGACAAAATTGGTTTGGAAAAGGAATCACAGCTTAAATCCAGGCCTATGAAAAGGTACACGTGGAATGCCTTTTTTGAGGAAATTCAGAAAACATTATTCAGTTCTATGCTTCTAGTTTATTTTCAGTATGATCGTTTTCATGGTTGAACTGGAATCAATATCTTTTGATGTAGGGAAGGCTAAGTGGGTGTGCGACTAACATGCAATTCTTAGTGAGGTGCGGGAAGATCATTTTATTACCCCTTAATACTGTAACACATGTGAGATCTGATGGCGTATTCAAGAAATAATAATAAATGATTAAACCACATGAAAATGATTTTAGCAAAAGCAAATTAATTCTTTTTAGGCTAAACAAACTTTGGCTTTCCTCCGCGTGGAGTGGAGGGACAAAAGCGAGAGCTTGCGGCGAATAGCTCCTGCAAATCACAAGATATCCGAAGCAAAAAACTTTAGAAGACCCAAGCAAGTATGAAATCACATCATCACAGATTAATTTGAAAGAAAAAAGATCCATACAACAATAAGACACTCGAAAAATAAGGGGGATTTCCATGCAATGGAGATCCGGTGATTCAAGGCAACTTGGTGGCTGTTCGGAGGTGGAAGATGAAGGATTTGGGGCTGGAATTGAGTTTTCGTGGGTGGGGAGGGCTTGAAGTTTATTGGTTTGAGAGGTGATGTGACGTAGGTTTTCTGGAGGGGAAATAAGGATTCTGTGGGAATTTTGTGGCAAAAACAGTGGGGACTGGGGAAAACAACGGTCTGCTGGTTGCAGATTTTGCAAGGAGAAATGAGGAATTCCTATGGGAGAAAAAAAAGCTGGAAATGATTTGTTTCATTTAAGACAGTGAGGGTTTTTCTAGGATGGGCGGGGGGGGGGGGGGGGGGGGGGGATTTTGTGGGTTCTGCGAATGAGGGGGGAACCTTGGGATTGTTTGGTGGAGGGAAAACATGATCTGTTTTTTTAATGATTGTTGTATGAAGGAGTTGAAGGGGTCTACTAGGACTTGGGAGGGGGAAAACGAAGGCTGGGACACAAGAGGGATGAAGGAAAATGCTTAGGAGTTATCAACTAGGGTCTCACAGAGTCGTCATCATGAGGGGGATGTTCTCCAAGATTTGCAATAGCTATGATAGCTGCCCCCACTCTTTTATTTATAATAAACATGACTTAGGGAAACCATCTTGGATGGCTGTGATTGACCATACACGATGGTTGTCCGATCTCACTAAATAAAACTCAATAAAATAAGATAAATACATGAAAAATATCGAAAACGCCAATCTAGACGCATCCATGGAGTTGGATCGTCGATCCGGAGACGCATATATGGCAGGTGGCCAATCGGCCCCAAAACTCAATGCTCCAGCGCGGGTCCGCATCTCCGATCCCCATCATTAATCTTGCGGAACAACGACGTGAACCTTTAGGTTTGATTCCACATTGAGAGGCTCCCTCAGGAGACTGCTAAAAATTTGAGCATCAGGCAAATGAGTCCTTATACAATCATGAGAAGGACCAAAGCAAAACCCCAAAAGCTTGATATCCTTGAGAGTATGGATATCCATCCCATATCAAATATTGAGGAACTAACGTCATGCTACGAGCCTCCCGAGTATGTGGATCCGTATTGTGGACACCTCCCGAATCATATACCACCACATCCCCGACCCTATACCCTGCCCACTCCTTAGTCCCACCTGCCTTTGGGTCAGTCGCCTATGGTTTCACCACCTACACTGGATATTGCACCGAGACTACCAACGCATCTTTGAATTCTTGAGAGCATTATTGATATCGTGGCCCACACATGCATAGCCGCACTTGACAGCCAGACACATGAGTACCATTAGAGAGGATTCCCCATGATCGACGATTCTTAGAAGATCCCCGATGTCCCTCATCTATTTTGCCCGTCACACACCGAGAGAATTTTGATCTTCATTCATCGGGAGATGAATTCTTTCAAGTCAGGGAGAATTATGCAGAACGGCGCCACGAACCCGCATTGGAGTACAAGTTTTGGGTCCGATTGGCCACCTGTGAGATTTAGCTTCTTCAGATCGACAATCCGACTCTGCCTATTCCCGTTGTTGTGAATCCTTCTTATTTTTCCCGTAAGAATCAGCCCAGCAGTGCTATTCGTAGTCTCCATGTACCAACCAGCATAGTTATTATTCGCCTTCTTTTTTACCTCCAGGAAACCCACCTCCGCCTCACTTTTCTCCCCCCCCAAAAATAGAAGAATAACTCCTTGCCCTATCCCATGTGCAAAAGCCCTCTACCGAGCTTTCCATAGAAGCCCTTTTGAATTCTCCTCACCGTAAACTCTGTGCAAACCCCTCCACTCTCCAGAAATCCAGCCAGCCCTCTCCTGTATCGCTACCCAACGACAATTTTTCTCCCCCTTTTAACTCCAATAAGCATTCCCAACAGTCCCCTTAAAGCCCCTTAAATTCTTCTACTGCTGAACCCGATCCATAAAACTATCCCTAGCTTCAGCTCTCTCCACTTTGAGTGTCGGATTCCAGCCACCATACAACAGTTGTTTTCTCCCGCACAGCCACCAAGCACTCATGAATCACCGGATCTCTACACTACGACCTCCCCCTATTTTGTGAGTTTTATTTTATTGTTGTATGAAGCATTTCTTCAATATTAATATATGATTATGTGATTACATACTTGGATCAAAAGTATCATGGTTGTTTGTGTTGGGGTATTCTGTGATTTGCAAGAATCATTCTCCGCGTGCTCTTGTTTTGGCCCTCCACAAAGAGGAAGACCGAAACTTGCTTTGCCTAAAGGAAATAATTTTGTTGTTGTTAACATTATATGTGTGTGACTTAATTATTTATTACTTGTTTGTTCTCTCCATCGCATCCTTTTTGCATGGTACATATATCAGAGCTACTTATTTGCACCTCACTTTGGGTTGCTTGTTAGTCACACACTCACGTATCCAACCCTTTATTAGATAGTGTTTAGGTTCATTGTAGTCGTGACATGAATTTTGATATTACATATTGGGCTAGGACATCGTTTATCCGTCACATATATATATATATATATATTATATATATAAGAGAATATAGGTATTTGGAAGCACACCATAGAATGAATATTAGTCATTGGATCATGAGAGAGAATATGAGGGGATTTGGAGGGAGAGAGAGAAGAGAGAGAGGGGGAGAGAGGGGGCGAGAGAGAGGAGAGAGAGGGTGAAGTGATAAAGAGAGAGGGAGAGATGAGTAATAATTATTTTTATCGATTAAAATTTGTAAAATTTTATAAAATAAAAATAGGAATAATAATTCATATTTTTTGCGTCATTTTAAGTACTCATATGTATATGTTTTGAAAAAAATAAGATTTCGGGTGCGTGTGCAGCCCGCTCATAGGCGGGCGCAACCCGCAGCGACGCATCGAGCACAGGCGAAGACAGTGCGCAGGCGGGCGAAGCCCGCCTGGATGCGGCCGAAGGCCGCCCGAGAGCTTCGAGCACGGGCGTAGCCCGTGCGAAAAAGCTCGTATATACACACACACACACACACACACACGTGACAGTGCACGGGGGACCCCTCGTGCCCCGCACGACAGTATCTGGCCCGCGACAGCTTCGCCCGCCTTCGACCGACGCGCTCCTCCGACAGTCTGCACGGAGCCCACCGACGGGATCGCCGAACCCCGGTGAACCCGCCGAGCGTTGTCCGGTGGCGCTCCGGCAGGGCCACCGCCAGTGGGGGCCCTGGCCGTGAGGTCTAGTATGGACCTCACGGTCAGGGACACCGCCTGGCGAAGCGCCGTCGGACTACCCCCGGCAAGTTCGCCGGTGTCCGGCAACCCCACCGGTGGGCTCCGGGAAGGCCGGCGGCGAAGGTAAACTAGGAGAAGGCGGATCAATATATCTGATATCGGGAGATTTTTGGATGGATTAGGAAGATTTTCATAGAATTGTTATTTGCAGTCCACCCTTCCCTTGATCAGACGGCTGAGATTTGATGAATGGAAGAAACCCAGCCTCACTTTAGTCCTGTAAGTTTTTCTTTATAGAATATATATATATATATACACACGAGCATCTTCGCACGGGCTACGCCCGTGCTCGATGCACTCGGGCGGCCTTCGGCCGCATCTAGGCGGGCTTCGCCCGCCTCCGCACGGGCTTCACTCGCCTTCGCACGAGCTTCGCCCGTGCTCGATGCGTAGATGCGGGCAGCGCCCGCATCAAGGCAGGCAACGCCCGCAATATATACATATGAGTACTCAAAATGACAGTAAAAAAATATAAATCGATATTACAATTTTTATTTTATAAAAAAAATTACGTTTTGACGTAAAAACATTAATTTCTCGTCCTCTTTCTTTTTCTATTCTCTACCTCTCTCTCCTCCCCCTCTCTCTCCTCCCCCTCTGTTTAATGTAGGGATAAGATTTATTTGATGAGATCCAATGGTCAAAACTTATAGTATGGTGTGCCTCAAGATATGTATATTGCTTTATATATATATATATATCTATAAGATTATAGCGGTGACACCTCATATAAAAAGTGGCATACAAAACTAATGAAGCTTTGTTGAGGGAAAAATTGACAAATACACAAATATTTTGCTGGATAGATAAAGCATGTGCAAGCACGCACAAGTGACACACTCACACAAGTGACACACACACACACAAGTGACACACACACACAAGTGACACACACGACGACTTTAGCATAGTGAGGGACTTGGGGACGTACAAACATCTTTAGCATAGTACCCCTCATGGAGGCCCACACGACGAATTATTAAATCAGTGGTAGAGCGTTCCCTTGATAATTGTGTCATTGTATCTAAGCTGTGAGGGATCTCTGCTACATGTATAGTTCAATGTGCTCATCGACTTCTAACTCGAAGATGTAGTTCATCCAACGCATATTAGCATGACAGACTCTTCCTGTTTGAATTGGAGGTTGAAACTAAACTTCTAGATTGGGGATTTAGGATTAAACTTTCTATGCACTTGTGGGATCCAGGGGGGTCTGGGTGGGTGGGTGAGAGGGGGGTGAGTGGGGCTGACGACTCCTCTCTTCTCAATAATCCATAGTTCCATACAGCCCTTGTGTATGCATAGGCATCTCTCAAGAACATATTGAGTTTGGCCTTAGGGTTTAGGATCGATTAGGGCCTCTCGGTGGTACTCTGGTTGGATAGTGGCACTGATATCGACTGTTGTACCTGCTACAATACTTTCATGTGAAGTATTAATATGCATGATACAACAACAATGATGACGTAGCAAATGTAGAGGTCAAGGAAGGTGAAGCAAATGGGTAAGATTGACGTGCTATCAACAATGATGGCATTTGTGGAAGGTGAAGCAAATGTAGAGGTCAAGGATACTATCAGATACGAGGAGTGCAAAACCTTACCCATGTAGAGCGAGTCCTCTAACTTGGCGTTGCCACTTCTGATTACCAATCACAATTAGTGGATTCGAGATTGGTGATGATTATGCGACTATGACGTAGAAAGAGATGATGACGAGTGTAAAAAAGCTTGAAATGAGGAAGACAAATTCGTTGTACCTATCGATCACATTTGAAGGCGTTCTTCATCGGAGTTCTATGACAATGACAACTACTCCAATAAATAGTATGACAAATATGGCGACGATTGATATGGCGACCTGTTAGGATGAATGATGTTGTGGTGATGGTAGTGGTATGTCACGCAGACATCAACGTAATTGGTTCAACATCGAGGGGCCCATGTTTTGATTAATTTGCGGAGTCGAGCTGACAAACCTCAACCCCAACATGAGATGGGTGGTGTTAGAGAAATTTGTTATTGAAACTTATAGCTTTAATACCGTACTAACTGGGAGCAAGTGATAAACATGTTCGAATATCTTATTCAATAAAGAAATAATTATATATTATTTATGCAATTCATGTGACCAAGAAATGAATGACCACTAATAATTCATGTGAAGTAATCTCACATATAGAGCTGTCACAGTTCCGGTTCGGTTCCAGTTCTACTAAAACCATGAACCGAACCGCTAAGATAATGGTTATTCAAATTAGAACCAAAATCTTATTTGGTTTGACCCGTTCCGGTTCTGGTTCCGGTTCCAACATAATATTTAGAACCGTCGTGTCAACAGTTCCGATTACGGTTCAACAAGAACCAAAACCAAACCGACCACTAAAAGCTTGGTTCGGTTCTATGCGATTCGGTCCGGTTCCAATTTGTTCCAACTAGAACCAAAACCAAATTTGGTGGAATGAATGGGGGAGGTCAAAAAAAATCGGATGAGAAATGTAAACTTGTTCGGTTTTTTTGCAAGAGGGATTTCGAAGTTCGGGGCTTGGGCGCAGGAATTTTGCATTACTCCAAAGGGAGTACTTTTTTTGTATAATATAATAAGTAGAGCTGAAAGAAAAAAATTGAAACCGCAAAACCGCAAAACCACACCAGGCTGCACCGATTTTAAACCGCACTGATATTAAACTGCACATAATGGTTTGATTGTAGAGTGGTTTCGTTGGTTGCAAAATCACATAGTTTGCAGTGTTGTTTTGGCGATGCAAAATCGATAAAACCGCGTCGCACCGCTATTATTATAAATATAATTTTCCTAGACTTAACGAGAGATGGGTAGACCAATAAACTTAGAATGAAACTATAAGGAAAGACGTGATGTACTTGGGCATTAATGAGATTATGACTAAAGATAGGGCCCAATGGCGACAAAAGATGCATATAGCCGACCCCACTGTAGTGGGTTAATGGCTTGAGTGTTGTGTATTGTATTATTCACATATTTTATTTGAATCAAATAACATCACATCTTTCTTTCATTATATAACTGTATAAAAACTGAAACTGCACCGCAAAAATTGACTTCAAACCGCACTAATATCAAACTACACCGCACGGTTTTGGTGCATGTCAAATTTGTTATGTCCAAAACCAGCCTCTTTTAGTGTGATTGTGGTTTGAGTTCAAACTGCATCAATTTCACCTCTAATAATAAGTATAAATATTATAGATAGATTATAAAAAATAACAATATTATAATAATATTAATAAATAATAGTAAACAGACTGGGGTTCGATTCTGCTTCGGTCCGGTTTGGATCAGGTCTAAAAATCTTGGAACTGCTTGAGACTTGTATGTTGCGGTTATGGTTCCGGTTCCGGTCCGGATAATAAAATGAAAGAACCACACCCAGACCAATGTTGTTCACGGTTCCAAAATTCAAATTGGAAACCGAATAATTCGCGAATGGTTCGGTTCAGTACTTTGATGCTCCGGTTCGGTTTTAAGTGACAGCTCTACTCACATATAGGTTATGACTAGATGCTATGGTAGCATAGGAAGCTTCCATGTAGGCTACTAGTCTACTACTATGGGAACAATGATTAATGAGATGACCTGCAGGGATGGATAATGCTAGGGATGAGGCAGTGTTACATCCCACTGGGAGCTGATTGTGATCAGTTTTGAGCTGGGGGATGAGGTTCTGTCATCTTTCGAGGAGTTGAGTAACAAACCTTGTCCCCAACAATAGAAGAGCTGGGTAAGAGAAATCGAGTAATAAATTTAAATTTATAATACCCTGTTAAGGGAAAAATGGATAAATATGCTTCCTCTCAGGCATGCCCAAATTTTGATTAGGTCTTTCCAAGACTTAGTTCTGATTCACTTAAAGAATCAGTTTTTTCACTTGAACCCAATTTTTTATTAGGTCTGGCCCACATTGCCTTTTGTTGCTTAAACCTGTCTCAAAAATATAGCTGGGCTTAGTCGGGTATTATCAATTTAGGTTGAAATTGTTGCCCAAATTTGAAAAATGCTCATTATGGAGGGTCCCTATCTGTGCTAAGAGATTGATGGTTGTCCTATCGGCCTTGTTCTAGTTCATAGCTTTGGTGAACTGAGAAATAACAGTCTTATCTTTTTGCAAATTTGTATTTGCCAATATGAGAGGTTGGATTTGCTCAACTGCTTAGAAAGGTGAACATGGCATCCTTACTTTTATAAATTTAGTTATTCTTCAGGGACTTTAATGCTTCGGTAGAATAATAGGATATGCTATAATGCAGTTTCCATAATGATACTTAGGAAGGTTATTTACTCTTCCCAAGTTTCTTGTAAAGCCGGATTTATCTTCTCCATTCATATCTTATTTTTCGATGGGAAAAGAGGGGGATGCCCTTTCTATGTATGGAGTGTGTTATGTCATCCATAACAGAGTGCTGGTGATTATTTCCATTCATCAATTAGTTTCCATGCATAAAAAGATTTTATATGCCATCTTTTACAGTATTCGGTCCTGTTTTTATTTCTTCAGTGCATCATTTGTTAGTGCTTAGCATCACCAATAGTCTGTAGAATTATATAATCCGTGAACTGTTTTGCTCAGCTGCCTTTAAAAAAATATTTACTATGGTTTTGCAGTGGAAAGACAATTGAACTGGATGATGTCACATTCCATCAATGTGTGAACCTGACAAGGTTTAACTCAGAAAAAACAGTCAGTTTTGTGCCACCTGATGGAGAATTTGAACTGATGAAGTAATTAATCACTCCTTTACCCTCACTAGAAGTGAACATATTGTAATTTTTCCGTTGAAGCACATTCTTTGTATGTTTGGTTCTTTTAACGGTTAATTAAGCTCATTTCATGCATGGATGCTCTATTATTTTATTCTAAATTATTTTTTTTGGAGATTTATACCAAAAACATTAGGTTGTGTAATACCAACGGGGAACAAAGAATAAAATGAGAGAGTAAAAATGATTATTCATCTACTTAGGGGGGAATAGGTATATATATAGGAGATACAAGGGGAAAACCACCCACACACATAAATAAAATAACGGACAGCTGAGATAACACGTCAATACTCCCCCTCAAGCTGGCGCGAAAAGGTCAAGCAAGCCCAGCTTGCCACATGTAGAGAGAAGTCTGGAAGGTCCAACCGCCTTGGTGAAGGCATCGACAATCTGCTCTGCTGAGGGAACATAGGACGCTTCAAGAGTCTCTGAACGAATGTGCTCCCTGAGAAAGTGAATATCAACATCAATATGCTTAGTCCGCTCATGCAGAACTGAGTCGGAGGCAAGCATGAGAGTGGACTGGTTGTCGCACACAATAGTCGAAGAACCAGAGGGAGGAGAGCCAAGCTCGGTCAAGAGAGTGCGCAGCCAAAGGATCTCAGTAGCACCATGGGCCATAGCCCGGTACTCAGCCTCAGCAGACGAGCGGGAGACAACACTCTGCTTCTTGCTCTTACAGGAAATAAGATTGACACCATAGAAAGTGCACATCCCCGAGGTAGAACGTCAATCAGTAAGGGAACCAGCATAGTCAGAATCCGTGTAACAAGTGAGATCATGGGCCGGAGATGAACGGTAGAAGAGCCCTAGGCCAGGAGAACCCTTCAAGTAGTGGAGGATTCGAAATGCTGCATCTAGGTGAGAAATCTGGGGTGCATGCATGAACTGACTAACCACACTCACAACAAAACAAATGTCAGGGCGAGTGTTGGTCAAGTATATAAGTCTGCAAACAAGACGATGATATCTACCCGGTTCAGGGAGAGGTTTGCCAGACTCGGCGTGAAGGCGATGGTTCGGATCCATGGGTGTAGACACAGGAGAGCACCCAAGAAGGCCAGTATCACTTAAGAGGTCGAGTGTATACTTGCGCTGAGACAAAGAGATCCCCTGCTGAGATCTGACAACCTCAATCCCGAGAAAGTACTTCAGATGGCTCAAATCTTTCACTTCAAATGCCTTCTGAAGAATCCCCTTGATCTGAAGTATCCCCGAGCTATCGTCACCAATAAGAATGATATCATCCACATAGACAAGAATAATGACTCTACGACCATCCACAACAATCCGAACAAAGCACGTGTAGTCGGCATGACATCTGGTGAACCCACTCTGATGCACAACAGTACCAAACCGCTCAAACCACGCACGAGGAGACTGCTTCAGCTCATGCAAGGACTTCTGCAAAAGGAAAACACGGCCCAAATACTCCCCCTGAAGCTTGTAACCGGGGGGCGGATACATATAAACTTCCTCAGCAAGATCGTCATTGAGGAAGACATTCTTCACGTCCATCTGATGAAGACGCCACCCATGGCAGACAGCGAGAGAGACAAGCAGACAGACAGTAGATAGCTTGGCCACCGTGGCAAAGGTCAAGCCGTAATCCCCAGGAGTCTGAGTGAAGCCCTTCGCGACAAGACGGGCCTTGTAGCGGTCAAGAGAACCATCGACATTATACTTGACGATGTAAACCCAACGACAACCAACAGTTTTCCGACCTGCAGGAAGAGAGACCAAACGCCAGGTGCCTTCCTTCTGTAGTGCGGACATCTCATCCTCCATGGCCGCCACCCACTCAAGGTGCTGGAACGCCTCAGTCATCGAACTCGGAACTTTGATCTGGTCCGTAGAAGTCAGGAAAGCACGGTAACCCAAAGAGAAGTGTTGGTAGGACACAGAGCTTGTCACGGGATGGTCAGTAACACAAGAACGCTTACCTTTGTGAAGTGCAATGGGTAAGTCAGAGGGAAGAACATCACCTGCCAGAGTATGTGACACAAGGTCCTGTGAGCTGGGCGTAACCAGTGGATCCCGAAGAATGGGGTGGACATGGGAGGGCCCGCGTGGGCGTAACCAGTGTAACCAGTGGATCCTCAAAGAACGTAACATCTAGGGAGTGAAAAGTCTTGCGAGAAGAAGGGTCAAAACACCTGTAGCCCTTGGAAGAGGAGGAATATCCCAAAAATAAGCACTGGATAGCTTTGTCATCAAGCTTTGTCTTAGTCGGACGATGGTCCTGGACAAAACACACACACCCAAACACCCGGAGATGGACGAGAAATAGAGGGCGGCGGGGAGATAGAAGACTAAGGGGTACCCGACCCGCTAAAGGCTGACAAGGCAGACGGTTGACCAAGGTCCCCGTAAGAAGGGCGACACTCCAAAACGACTTGGGGACGTGAGACCCACGAAGAAGAGACCGGATGACGATTCTTGCGTTCCGCCACGCCATTCTGTTCAGGTGTATAGGGACAGTAGAATTGATGAAGGGTTCTTCGGGTAGCAAGGAAAGCTGTGAACGGGGAAGAAGTATACCCCCCCCCCCCTTTATCGGAGCGAAGCACCCGAATATGAGAGGAAAATTGAGTCTTAACCATATTAGTAAACTGAGTATATAAATCAAAGACATCAGATTTGACACGCATAAGGTAAACCTAACAACAAGAAGTAAAGTCATCTATAAAATTAACAAAATAGCAAAAAACCATCATAAGAAACAACCGGGGCAGACCCCCAAACATCTGAATGAATAATATCAAACGGTGCAGAACTACAAAAAACAGAAACATGATAGGTAGTGCGTGTATGTTTGCTAAGCTGACACACATCACACTGAAAAGAGTTCTCAAATGAGACACTCGGAAAAAGAGACGACACGATCTGAGTACTCGCATGTCCTAGTCTAGCATGCCAAAGAGCAGGTGAAGTAGTAGCAACAACGATGAATGGGGGTGAGAGACAGGACGAAGGAGGTGGAAGATCCAGCTGGTATAGCTCGTCGCGCTCACGGCCGTAGCCAAAAGTCCTACTTGTGGTCAGGTCCTGAAAAACACAGCCAGAAGGAAAAATGTCACCGAGCAGTACAACGAATGAGTCAATTGACTAACAAAAAGTAGATTTAAAGCAAGTTTGAGAACATGAAGAACTGAACCCAAGGAGAAGGAGGGAGTCAGAGGAACTGTGCCCCGGTGAATGATGGGGGTCGCAGAGCAATCTGCAAGACGAACCTGCCGATGGACGCTCGGAGACTCAAGAGAAAAGAACAAGCGCGTCTCACCAGTCGTGTGATCAGTGGCCCCAGAGTCAATCACCCAGGGAGAAGGAGTCCCCTCTTGAGTGACATGAAAGGCCATCGGGGTACCTGACACAGACGCTGAAGTCGACGAGAACGACGAGGAGGCATGCAATGGCTGAGCAGGAAGAGGCTGATGCGGAGTCTGAAATGGAGAGTGCAGCTGAAACTGAGACTGGAGCTGCTGCACTTGAGCCATAAGCTGACTCTAGTCGACGGAAGGAGCACCGAAAGAGGCACTGGAATCAGGTGTGGAAAGAGGAGCAGCGGCAGCACGCATGGCGGGAGACTGCTGGCGTAGGTGTGGAAAGAGCAGCCAACATCGGGCCCTCTCATGACCAGTCCGGAGGCAGTGCTGACACTGAACAGAGGCAAATTGGCTGTCGCGGCCACCCCCGCGACCTTTATAGGTAGAAGTACGCCCCCCACACACAGAAGAAGGACGACCTGAAGTCAGGGTCATTTGGTCTGTAATAGGGACTGAAGTTGGAACGGGCGAAACAGCAGTCAGGCGGGCACGGCGTTCATGTTCCTCCACCTTGGAATAAGCATCCAAGATATCAGGAAGAGGGTTCATGCTGACAATCTGAATCTGCTCAAACTCGGGCCTCAAGCCCATCAGGAACTGATAGGTCTCCTGCTTCTCATGCCGCCGCTTGGCAACAAGTAGATCCTCTGGATGTGTAAAAGCACTGAGCGGCTAAAGGTCAAAAAGCTCCTGGAATCTCCCTGATAGAAAGGTAAGTACTCGTGCACAGAACGGCCCCCCTGACGAGCAGTAGAAATTTCCTGGAAGACAGAATAAATCCGCGTATCAACGCGTGTGTGATCGTAGGTGCGCGTCAAGGCAGCCCAAAGAGAGGGCACCGAATTGAATCGCATGAACTGCTCGTAAATACGGGGCTCCATGGAACACTGAAGGCACCCGAGAATCTTGAAATTTTCCGTGCTCCATTGACGGATAGCCTTTTCTTCGGAAAGCTTGGGAACACCATTAGGTTCAAGCCAATCTAGCTTGTCATGTCCGACAAGATGGACTCGCACAGAGTTGGACCAAGCGATAAAGTTTTTTTCATTGAGAAGGGCGGTAGTAATGCGCCGAGCAAATCCATCATTCGAACCGCAGAGGGAGGAATCCATGGGATGGGAACAAGAAGAATCCTTAAAAAAAGGTGAGGATTGCAGGGAAACCCTTAATTAGAAGAGGAAAAACCCATCACAAAAAGGAAGAAAGACTGTAGATCACAGATCTAGGTCATGAGAAGAAAAGAAGTCAGGGAAGGGGCGGTAAACACCAACCAAATCGGCGGCGGAAGAACAATCAAAGGGAAGAAAAAAAAAGAGAAACCGACAACATCAGGATCGGCGAGTACGGGATCGGCGAGTGCGTAGCAGCAGGATCGGCGATGCGGGGTCGGCGAAGGGGCGGGATCGGCGGCAGCAGTAGGATCGGCGATGCCCTCACATCGCGTGAAAACGCGTCGAAGGCGCACCAATCGGAGAAGACGGCGAAGGCGGGGAAGCTGCGGGATCGGCGAAGTCGCACAATGCGGGATCGGGTCGGGGTACGGCTTTTCCTCTGATACCAAATAAAATGAGAGAGTAAAATGATTATTATTCATCCACTTAGGGGGAATATGTATATATATAGGAGATACAAGGGAAAAATCACACACACAAATAAAATAACGGACAACTGAGATAACACGTCAATACAAAGTTGGGCTAGAACAATGAAGACCAAACCTATTTCTCTCTCAAAAAGCTTTAAGCCATGTGCCAACGGCTTGGTATTTCTACAACATATTTTTCACTTTATCGACATGAAATGAAACTCAACTTTCTTCTCACAGGTCTTATCAGTAACATTGGACTAACTGAATTTGGAAATTCTGTAGTAGTTTAGGAATTTGTGATATTGAACTTAGTTTAACGTATCTTCTATTTGATCTCTCCAAGTGACATCTTAATTTTTGAAAATAGTGAGGTATTATTTTATTTTGTATTTTTTTTTATTTGAGTAGTGATTTACATTTTATGCTAATTCTAGCAAATGAACGGCCATCAGATCCCAGAGGAAGGAAACGAACGGCCATCAAATTTGGCCTCGGACCATAGTTCGGAATTCTAGGAAATGTTATGCTAATTCTAGGAAAACATATTGAGTAATGGAAGAAAAGAATACCTTCGAGTGAATGCTCGAGTGCCCACTTGATTACCTTTCTGAGAATCCTTGTTAATCTTTTGGGAGTAGAACTCACGCAATACGAATCTATAGGTGGCGGGAAATCGGTGACCTAACCCTACACATTATGCAAAGCCTGACGATTAAAATCATAATTGAATAATAAATATATCATCTCACGCAGAATATTCAAAGCAAGACAAAAATAATTTATTTAAGCGAGACAAGCTTAGGCTTTCCTCTGCGTGGAGGACCAAAGTAAGAGCTCGCGGCGAATAAATTTTGCAAATCACGATAATTATCTAAATAAACCACCACAATACAATATATCCAAATAAATATAGCATGCGACCCAATATAAATATGCTGAAAATGACAAACCAATACAACGAGATCTCACCAACTAGTGGGCTGACCAAGACACTGAAGATTCTGGAGCCGAAGATCCATGTACGACGATCCGAGGTGGAACCGACGCCGTGGAAATGATGGAAATGGCTGTCCTCGACGGTGGAGGGCGGGATCAAGCTTAAAATAAATAAATCTGGCTAGGTGGGGGTGGATCCGAGAGCCGGGAGGATGGATCCGGTGTTTAGGAACGGATATGGGCTATGAAAGGTGGAGTGGACAAGGAGATGGCTAGATCGAAGTGGAGTAGTCCAGATCTGGGCAGTTTAGGAAGGGGTGGCTGTAGGGAGAGGATCCACGAAAGGGGAGGCTGTGGAGGGAGGTAAAGAGTGGCTGGACTCTTGGCCGACGACTGGTGGTTGCTGGAAACAGCAGAGGGGCAGCGACAAGTAAGGGGAAGTGTGAGGGGTGCAGTTGTATTGTAGGAGGGGAAGGGGAGTGGCCGAAGGCTTGCTGGATGGGGCTTGAAGGCTTGCTGGATGGGGGCTTGAAGGCTTGCTGGATGGGGGCTTGAAGGCTTGCTGGATGGGGCTTGATGGCTTGCTGGATGGGGGCTTGATGGCTTGCTGGAAGTGGAATAGGAAAACGGCGATGAAGGGAGTTGCTGCAAGGGCCGTCAGTGCAGGGAAGGGAAAACAACAGGCCGACTGTGGATCAGGGGCTGAGGAACTTTAGAAATGAATAGTGAATTCCATTTTTGAATAGTAGACATGAATAACAGCGGGGAATTTCTTGACAGCCATTGTGGCTGGATTTGGGGGCTGTAGGGGGGGGGGGTGCAGGAGGGAGTTTGGGAGGGGAAAAAGAGGCTTAGGGTTAGGACAACCCTTGGAGAGGGTGATACAAGCCTAGGAGTCGTCACCTAGGGTTCTATGGAGTCAGCATCGTTGAGGGATCGCTGGAATCCGGGAATTCTTTCACCAAATTCTGCAATAGCCTCAATCAACCCACTACCTATCTATTTATAATAAAATAAAGGTCACGGCATCCCACCTTCAACGACTATGATTGGCCGGAGGTGAGGCTACCCAAATACATCAAAATACAACACAAACTAATGAAGTAATTTATCAAATCGATTCACAACGCGAATCCGGACACATCTACGGAGTCCGATCATCGATCCGGGCACACCATATATGAAAAGTCGTCAATTGGTCCCGAACAGACCCAAAACTCGTCCTCCACTGCAGGTCCTCGTCTATGCTCCGCATCAAAAACACAACCTTATATATCAAACTCTAGCTCCAATTAATTAATACATTGAGTTATTTGTGGTATTGCTGCCACACCCTAGCATTCTCAATTAATTAATATGAGCTTGAATTTTAACACCCCTCAAGCAAGTACCGTAAATATCTAACATCCTCAAGTGAAGAGTTTTTTTTGATGATTTTATCGAGACACAACTTCATTAAACATGCCAACCAATTGAGCATTTGAAGGAACATAATGTGTGAATTGAATTTTCTCTTTGATAAAGTTATAATTAATTTCAATATGCTTAGTCCACCCATGAAAGATATTATTAGATGCTATTTGAAAAACAACATGATTCTCACAATAAATAGACAGATTTGTTATGGTCCCCATCATCCAACGTCTGTTACACATATTTCATTTACGTGTCGTTATGTAGGTTATTTCGAGTGTCGAAGTCGAGTCATAGTTACGACTGATTAGTGTCGTCATATTTTAGTATTTTGTATTTTGCGCTTCTATTTCTATTTTGGGGTTATTTACACTCATGTCATCTTGCAAGGTTATAAATAGACCACTTGTGTCATTGTATGAGATATGATTGAAAATAACCAAGTTTCTATTCCTCTCTAGTTTTCTTCTTCTTCCTCGATTTCTAGGATTAGGGTTATGCTTGACTCCCCTTCCTCTCTCCCCTCGCTATTTGCACGGGTTGAGCTCGGCTCCCCTCCATATCTTTGCTTACACTGCCACCTCCAACAAAGCCTGAAGTATGCCCATATTAAATTGGTATCAAAGCATTTTGATTCTCCTCTTCGGCTCATCTCGCACACGACCTGCCATTTGTTTTGAGAGGCAAAAGTACATGGGATACCTCTCTCTTCGCAACCAACAAGACCACATCCGTCACTAAGTGGCTGACTCCAGAGTCATCTTCTCCCGACAATTCTTCTTGCATCCCATCGACACCAGAAAGGGATTTGGGACCTCGATTTAAGACCAAGTGCCATGTTCACGCTAGAAAGGGATTTGGGACCTCTGATCGTTAGGGCGGGCCCGTACGTCCCTTCCTTGCTCGGGAGTACATCGCAGTAGCTCGTGCGCCCCTTACCTGCTCAAGAGTGCATCACAGAAACTCATGCGTCCCTTCCCGTCGTGGACCTTCCCTGTCGCCGACTTCCAATCGTGCATATCCCATTCACTGCAGTAGCCTCCCTTCACGTAACTCCTCACTGCTTCCTTTCCTGTCTTCCAGCTCTTTCACGAGTTCCTTCTGCGATTAGCCGCACACACCACCTCTCAAGCCACACTAACATCAGTATCCCTTCATGCCAGTTTGCTTACATCCCTCAGTCGCACACCTGCTTTGCCTTTCCCGCAACAACGGCTTGATCCTTATTAATTATTTGATTACTTATTACTTCAAGTGAATATGTAATTATTAACCATGAAAATAAGTGTCACGGAAGGGGCCTCCCTCCTTTTGATGTTATTTGAGATATCAACGTCCTTTGACGCCGCACTTTCATGCTTCACCGTCAGCCTTGACTGACACTTCGAGGGCTCGCTCCTACCAGTGTCGTCACTGCTTCCACTACTACAGTCATCAATCCTACTTGCGCTTGAAGTTGCTCCTCCGATCGCCGCAGTTTTGGTTGCTCCACCATTGCCTCCGGTTGTTCCCTCCCCACAGTTCACACGACTTCCTCATTCTCGCTTAGCCCCGCGGTGGTGCCGTCTCATTTTGTACCGCCATCTATCCACGTGGTCTCCACGCCGCAACCTCCACTTCAGTCACCTACTCTGCTGCCCCCTCTAGAGCCAATCCTTCTGATGATCACCCCCGCGCCGATGCCGCCACTTTCGATCGCCGCTACTCACTTTCAGTTAGGGCCTCCATCGCCCTCGTATGCCTGCATTCATCGGGAACACTCTCCCTAACTCCAGATCTTCTGTCCGACAATCTTCCTTCAGTACGCGCCTCAGCCACGTCAGATCCTTGCCATCTCATGCCACCTGTGAGCATGTCATCTCGTCACTCGTTGTCGCCACCTCCACAACCATACACTATCGGGAGTTGTTCTGGTGATAAATCAAGGAGCCCAATGACTCGCGTATTTGAGCCTCGTTCGAGCTTGAGGACAAGCTCGATTTGAAGAACGAGTGAGATGTTATGGTCCGCATCATCCGCCATCGGTTACATATTTCATTTATGTGTTGTTAATTATATTATTTCAAGTGTTAGAGCCGAGTCATAGTTATGACTAATTTGAGTCGTCATGTTTTAGTATTTCGTACTCCACTCATCTATTTCTATTTTGAGTTTATTTATACTCATGCCGTCTTCTAAGGTTATAAATAGACCCTTTGGATCATTGTATGAGATATGAATGAAAGTAATCAAGTTTCTATTCCTTTCTCTAGTTCTCTTCTTCTTCATCGATTTATTGGATTAGGGTTGAGCAAGGCTTCCCTTATTCCCCTCCCCTCGCATTCTCCGCGGGTCGAGCTCGGCTTACCCTTGTATCTCCCTTCCGCGACCGTTTTCCTACCACCACACCTTTCTATGCATGGTCATGATATTTGTACAAAGCCTACACATGCGTATACAAAATATTTTTCTTGCTATGTCTAATTAACAGGAATTAGGCTTCCTTACAGTGGTGTTGCGGCGATCGTACACTCGGCGTGGCGACATTTGCTTTTCCCAAGGAATTCCGACTGCTAGGAACTTTCAGAATCTTGTCCCGAGGCTACCAAAATCCTGAAATCCAAAACAACCCTACTTTACATATTTTCCCTTTAGGGTTTTTTGTTGGAAAAATTCCAATAACGCTAGGGTAACCCAAAATCAACGGATAACCTAGTGTATTACCTTTACGAGTGAGTGATTTAGGCTCTCAATGCGCCCAACTCAAAATTTGCGGTGGATTCCGTACTCCAAAACCTATATAGGGCAATAGGATGAAAACCTAGGTTAGATTAACTTCCAAATCGAAGAATTTCCATGAAGGAATAGAGATAAAGGAGAAATAAACTCACCGGAAACGAATGATTTCAACTTCCACCGGTTAGGGTTGAATCTGGCTCTTCTACGGCCAAGGAAGGAAAAGGAATACACACCGGCGCTCGTAGAGGAAGGAGGAGAAACCTGCGTTGCAAACTGTAGGGGGATCGACCGGCGGAAGGGCTGCGGGAGGCGACGTCGCTTGCGGAAACGGGAGGCGTCGGGCTGCGCTCGAGCGTCGGCTTGCGGTTAATTCCCGAGAACAAGTGAGGCGTGTGTTCATTCAATAACGGGATGCGGTTTTACTTATCTTCTTATTAACCGTATTAAGAGGGGGGGGGACTGCTATTGGCACCCCATAAGCTATTAATTTTTTATTATTTCACATTAATTCCTATGAATACAGACCATCTTGTCGTGCTTCGATAGCAAAATTAAAATGTGTTACACTAAACTTATGACTAACACACTTCTCAAATTAACGGACGCGAACTTTAGGTATAGTAGCATTGTACCTTGACGACGCGCTGCCTCGATCACAATCCGTCGCGACTCGACCCTACAATTTAAAATAAATTCCGCGTCAAAAAACTTACGGATGTTACATAGTCTCTGTTGCGGACTAACTCGACGTCCCGACCTGGCTGGAATTCTTGGACCGTCTTAGCTCTCGGAACGGTCAAGCGCACACAGTCAAAAAATTAGATTGATTGTACACAAACAGTTTTAACGTGGAAAAATCCCTCAACTGGGTAAAAACACGTGACCGAGTCTGTGCCGGTCAAAATCCACTATTTCCTGGCGGTTACAACTGATTTGTGAAGCCGAGGGTGACAGGCCACCTCTCGTTACAATTATGGGGTGAGAGAATACTTTGCACACGGTGGAAGACAAACCGTCACGCCGGGAGTTGTTACAAATTGCGCTTCGCGCTGGTGGTCTTCGGATAGCGGCTTGCTGATTCTGGATGGGAGGCGGAGCACTTGGTCTTGTAGTTGCAGGAGCCGCTTGGAACTTGGACGATTTGGCTTTGGCGGGTGGCTTTGACTTGACCCGCTTTGGCTCGGGTGCGGCTCGAGTGCGACTCGCGTGCGGCTCGAGTGCGACTCGCGTGCGGCTCGAGGTGTCTCGTAGGAGGAAATTGGCAGAGTTTCGACCTGAGGAAGGAGAAGACTCCGAAGAGAAAGATGAGAAATGAGGATGTCTGGGGCACCTTTTATAGGCTCCGGGAGATGGTTACGGTGGTTATGCAGCTATCCGCACACCGTAATCACCTTCATGAATGTTTATACTATAGTTTAAATGTGTGTATCCCGCAATTTGGAGACCTCCATAAATAAATAATAAAATATTAATTAAATTTCCCCCACTAACCCGGTGGTTAGTGGGTGGTTACACACGAATCGAACGGTCGAGGACGCTCCCCCTTAATCGGACGACGAGAGAGGGCCTCCACGGGAGGCCGGCGAACTTGCCGCCAAGTTCGCCGGCGAGGGGAGGGCCGCCGACGGCGGCTGGGGAGGAGCGGCCGCTCTCCTTGGCCGTGCGCCGGCGACCGAGGGAGGGGGCGGCCGCCCTCCTTGGCCATGCCGGCGGCCGGGCGAGGGGCGGCCCGGGCGGCCGCCTCTTCGGCTGCTCCGGCGGCCGGGCGAGGGAGCGGCCCGGGCGGCCGCCCCCTCAGCCGCTCCGGCGGCCGGGCTGCCCCCTCGGCCGCCACGCCGGCCGGGCGAGGGGGCGGCCCGGGCGGCCTCCCCCTTGGCCGCACCGGCGGCCGAGCGAGGGGGCGGCCCGGGCGGCCGCCCCCCTTGGCCGCTCTCTCGGCCGCGGCCGGGGGCCGGTGCGGTGAAGGGAGGCGGGCGGGCGGGGGGCGTCCGAGGGGAGGCCGGCCGCCGGTGAGGTGCGGCGGTTTCCCCATTATGCGTAGTGGGATCGGTGCACGGGGGATCGGGCGTGGTGATTGTGTGCACGGTCAAACTCATGATCCCACTCCTTTTGGGTGGAGATCATGGGGTGTGGCTATGTGCACACCTATTTCTTATAAAATGGGGTTCATCCCCAACAGTCTCTCTATTATTAATCTTCTGTGAGAAGAACACAACCTTATATATCAAACCCTAGTCCCTAGATCCAATTAATTAATGTGAGCTTGAATTTTAACATATATTAATTCCAGAAAAAAATCTGGTAACCTCCTCATTTTTCTTTTGACTGGCCACAAATGTTCATTTTTTTGATATAAATGGAACACATTTTTATAGGTACCGGATCACCGAGGGTGTGAATCTTCCTTTTAGAGTGCTGCCAACAATCAAGGAATTAGGCAGGACACGGTTGGAAGTAAATGTGAAGGTATGCATTTTGCAGGTGGATGAGTGCTGACATTTAATATGCAGAAAATTACCAATACAATTCTTATATATTTTGTAGGTTAAGAGTGTTTTTGGTGCAAAAATGTTTGCACTTGGAGTAGTGGTTAAGGTTCCAGTTCCAAAGCAAACTGCCAAGACAAGCTTTCAAGTAACATCTGGTCGAGCAAAGTACAATGCTTCTATTGATTGCTTGGTGTGGAAGTAAGTTTTGACAATACTTTTCTCCTGTATCTTCTTAAATTTTAATCCATTCTATTCTGCATGTTTTGATGGAATTGAAGTGGCGGATACCCATTTTAGATTGATTTAGTTCACTGAAATATATGCACATCTATGAAGCACGGATACTTAAAAATGACTCGTGTATCGGGTCGAACGCAAATTAGATACGGGAAACGCCCGAAAATGTGTTTCCGAAACGCGGAAAATTCTAACTTTAAATTAAAATTAAAAACTGCGGAATCGCATATCCCGCTTGCAGGATACGCGATTCACGCATTGTAATGTCACGTGAGGCCCCATCCCGCTTTGAAATGTCACACGGGATACACTTTTAGGTTGCAAAAGCGGTTTTTTCCTTTCATGCGCCGTCGAAAGCTTTCCTCTCCCTTGAATCTCTCTCTGCCGAAAAGCTCTTCTCTCTCCGTCGAAAGCCCCGAAGCCCTTTCCGCCGAAGCTCTTCTCCCTTGCTGCTATTTGTGCGTCCGTCGAAGCTCTCTCCTTTGCTGAAACCCTCTTCTCTGGATCTTAACATCCGCTGAAGCCCTCTTCTCCACGGACTCTTGACTTGAGGCTTGCAAGCTGAGTTTCCCTTTTGCATTAAATACTTCAAGTAATCGGATCAGCTCTTCCTCCATATCATTTTCTGATAAGGCCAACAAATAGCGCTCTGAAGAATTAATAATTAGAGAAATCACTATTCAAAGGAGAGGTAAATATACAGTACTTGTAAACAACAACCAGTACACACACTAGCATGAATAAATTTGCTTATACCGAACAAGATGCACAACAAATTAGTTGTTCCAGTTAAAGAAAACTACGGGCAGAGATTCATGTGGCTTCCTACTAGTTAAGAAATTAAAAGTGATTATTTTATGCAGAGATTCCTGTTTGTACAGCGTCAAAATATTGTCTGTAGCCACATACAATTTTTATTTATTCATCACTTCTATACCTCTGCTTCATCTTTATTTCCTTTGGAGCATATTTGCTGTCCCATAAAGTATTAGAAGGCTAAGGAATCTTTGATCCAGCTCTAACCTACTACTTGGATGCTTCAATGCCTGAAAGCATAATTCTCCAATATCATTTTTCTCTCTTGATTGCACTCTTTGTTACAACTTATTTGCGTGGCTGATCAATAAAATTAGTGTGTGCTTGTCTGTTAGGTTGAGCTTGTATTGTATCTTCAAATCTTCAATTGTACTTTTTTAATTAGTTAATTAATTTGCATACTATTTCTTTTACAAGAAGCACCAAAATTTTATTTTATTTGTTGTTTAAATTAGGTTTATCTTGCGTAACATCCATTCAAGTTGCGGTGTGACTGAAAATGACGAAAAGTCTCTTTGGAAATATGTGACAAAAGGGAATATGTTAACTGAAGGAGGTGAAAGTATAAGTGGAACATGTAATTTTTGTGAAAAGCCTTACAAAAGCTCATACACTCGCGTGAAAGGTCATTTAATGGAAATTAAGTGTAACAGAATTGAAGCACGTACTAAGGTTCCGACTTCTACATACAAGGACCTATTGAAGGAAGGTAAAAATGTTCAAGAGTTTATTGAGCGATGACTTCCAAAATTTAGACTGGTTGCTCCTATTACTTCAAGTAGAGTTAGTAGTATTGGAAATGTTGGTGATAAATAGAGAAAAAATGATGATTCAAGTGGCAACGGAAAGAATCCAATTTATAGTGCATTCAATAATGTGGATATAACTCATTTGGATGCCTTAATTGCTTTATGCGGGGTTGCATTTCAATATAGCAAGAAATCCATATTGGAGAGAATCATATTCCTTTCCCACTAGTCGTAACCTTATGGGATATGTACCACCCAGCTATAATACAATGAATCATTTCATGATATTAGCGATGTTTAATGAGTTTGAGGGCTTAAAATTATTATCTATTGTCGAAACTCATTTTGCATCAACGATCATGTTAAAACGATTCAAACATATAAAGAATGGACTTCAAAGAATGGTTATTAGTGATCATTGGCTTATATATCGTGATGATAATATGAAAAAAAACTAGATATTTGAAAAAGGTGTTGAATGATGATTAGTGGGAACCCATTGAGTGCATTCTTTCATTCACTGCTCCTATATATGATATGATTCACCTTTGTAATACGGATAAACCTTGCCTTCATTTAGTATATGATATGATATGTGGGACACAATAATTGAAAGGGTGAAGAAATCTATATGCTCAAGAGAGGAAAAGAGAAGAAAAATGTATATACTTTTTTGAGGTAGTACATGATATTATTGTGGAGCGTTGGAACAAGAAGAATACTTCACTTCATTTCTTTGCACATTCATAAAATCCTAAGGTAATTATCTTTTAAATTATAAATTTATTTTTTGATCCCTTTGTCTTATTGATTTTTTAACTTTATATTTTTTGGTTATTTTACTAGATATAGTGAACAATGGCTAGCGGAAGATGCAAATAGAGTTTCTCCTCGTAAGACTCGGAAGTTAGCAAGTAAAGAGTTAAATATTTGAAAAAACATTTTCCAACCTTAATGAAGTGTAATGTGGTCACCAATGAGTATGCGGAATTCTTTGACAAATCTGGAGATTTTAATGATTAGGATTCAATTCAAAATCATTATCTCTTAGATTCAAAGACTTGGTGGATTAATCATGGTTCGCCGGCCCCTTCACTTCAAATTATAGCTTTAAAGCTATTAGTACAACCATTTTCTTCTTCACGCGCCGAGAGAGATTGGAGTACTTGCTCCTTTATTCTTTCAATGAAAAGGAGCTGAATGACACCTCACGTGCTGAAGTTTTAATAAGTATTCAAAGTATTCTTCGACTTATTTCAAGAAGAGATCAAAAATACAATGAAGGAGAGTCTAGATTGTAGGATATTGTGGGCAATGACTTTGAGTCATTTGAAAATGTAGAAAATTGGAGTACTTACTGCTTTATTCATTCAATAAAAAGGAATTGAATGACACCACAACATGCTGAAGTTTTAATAAATATTCATAGAAATCTTCCACTTCTTTCAAGATGAGATCGAAAATACAACGAAGGGGAGTCTATATTGTAGGATATTGCGGGTGATGACTTTGAGTCATTCAAAGATGTAGGTACACTTTATGTAGCTAATCTCGATGTGTGAAAGATGATGCAGTTGATACTATTGAAGAGAATGTTTAATTTTTGAACTATTGATATTTTGTGTGTGCATTTAATGAAAAATTGAAACATTTATCAATTTATGTAATGATGTGGACATGTGATACATTCGTGATTGATCTTTATAATGTTTGTCTTATTGACTCTTTTCTATATTTCTTATAGCATAATGTCACTATATGAATTATGAAATGCAAATGAAATATAATATATAATATATATGTTGTAGTATTATAAAATTCTATCTTTATAATTCAAGATAGGTACACTATGTTTGTTTTCACATTGATTAATAATTATAACAACAACAGACAACTACACTCAAGCCTTTATCCCACTATAATGGGGCCGGCTATATAGATCCTTTGTTGTCATTGTGCCTTATCTTTTGTCATAATCTCACTAATGCCCAAGTACATCATGTCTTTCCTTATAGTTTCATTCCAAGTCTTTATTGGTCTCCCCCTCCCTCATTTAACATGCCTAGTGACTAGACTCTCACAAAACCTAACAGGTGCCTCTAATGGTCTCCTTTGTACGTGTCTAAATCATTTTAGTCGAGCTTGTCGCATCTTCTCTGCAATTGGTGCTACTCCTGTCTTATCCCTAGTACATTCATTCCTAATTTTATCCAGTCTTGTGTGTCCACGCATCCACCTAAGCATTCTCATCTCCCCAACTCCCATTTTTTGCTGATGTACACAATTCACTGCCCAACACTCAGAACCATAGAGTTTCGCTAGTTTAAATATTTTTTTTAAAAACATTTCTCGTATCCTAGTTTTTTTTTTTTTTGAAAAAAATCATGTTTTCCGTATCCGTTTCATATTGGATCTTGTATCTCGTCCCCGTCCTTGTGCAACATAGATGAACATGTTTCATTATGAGCATCTTCCTTTTGTTTTTGTACTTGTTTCAAACAGTATATGACATTATAACTTTCAGGATACGAAAATTTCCAGGACAAACAGAAGCAACTATGAGTGCAGAAGTTGAACTTATTTCTACAATGGCAGAGAAGAAACCTTGGACCAGGCCTCCAATCCAGATGGAATTTCAGGTTTAATTTATTCTTGCTGTCTATATTATTTATCTCAACGGATTCACTTACAAGTTATGATATATCAGATTTGAGGCACTTCTTTAGAATGTGCTATCTATTTATTTGATTAGTAAGAGAAAATGGTAAGAGTTTTTCTATTCTTAAAAGCATGAAATGAGATTGCTCCCTGTTGAAATAAGGTCTTCTCTAACTTTTTATTTTTAATATGTAATATTGTAGGGATAAGAGATGTTGTGGTTTCTTCTTTATTGAGAAAAAAGCAGAGTGAGAGACTCAAGTTCTTAATAAGTCTACCATCCTCTCTCCTTAACTCATCTTATTACCAAGTCATCTATATATTCACGCCTATACTTATTTTCTAATATTTAATAATGGCTTAAACTAATCATTATATTAGTTTAGTTTTGTATTTGCAATTGTTAGTTTGCTAATTATTGTTTAGGCTATTCAACAGACTTGGTATTCAGGAATTAGAAAATGAGAAATAAAATAACTGTTAGAAAAGCCAATGTAAGGGCCCGTATTTGGGCCCATTTTTTGTTCTTCTTCTCTTCTTAGTCCCACATCTTGTATAAGATTTCTTCTCACCTTCTCCCTCCGATATATTTGTATTCACTCATTGTATTTGGTTACACAAGCAATACATACAAGATTTGAGCTCTCTCTACATGGTATCAGAGGGAGGTTCCGGTGTCGGCGGTTTCCCTCCTTTTTAACCGCCCACAGACCGCCTCCCTCTCCTGTTCTGCGGCCTCTCCTCTACCCGCTTTCTATCTGCAGGTAGTCCTTCGGTTCTCCTCGCCGATCTCCCTGCTGTCTTCTTTGTTCTAACCGCGCTTCTTCTCGCGGCTTCTCCTGGCCTCCTCCCTCCCTCTTGCTCTCTTTTTATAGCTCTCCACCCTCTGCCAGGTGGGCTCCGCCTTCTCTCGCTAGTCGCTCGGTCTTCCCGCGCTAGCCGCTGCCTGGTCTTGCCGCTCAAGTTCTCCTACAGACGATCTATTCTTCCCGCGCTGTCTCTCCTAGCAGCTGCCATCTCTTTGCCGCTCGAGTTCTCTTCTCGCGGCCTCTCCTTCCCGCGCGGTCTCTCCTTCACCGCTGCGTCCTTTTTCTATTTCCACTCGAGCCGACCTCTCTTGTCTCTCCCTCTCTAGCCGCTAGTGTGCTCACTGTGACCGTGCGGTTTGTTTTCTCCGCACTCAGGACGCAGCCTCCCGTTCTCTCTCTTGCTCTCCGCTGCTCTTGTCGTTTTTACTACTCATTGCGGCCTCTCGTGTAACCGTGCGGGCTGGTCGTGCCAGAGTGCTCTCCCGCGGCGACCTTTTCACGCGCCCGCGGCTACCTCGTCAAACCACCGGCGATCTCCTCAACCCGCGGAGACCTCGTCAACCCGCGGCAATCTCTTCATCCCGCAGCGCCCTTTCCTTCTCGTCGCACCCTCTTCTAACCGCGACGACCTCTGCTCGCTACACCCTTTCCTGCTCGCTGCGGCTTCTCTGGTTTCTATGAGTTCCTCCGTTGACTCCACCGGCCAGGCGGGTAACGCCACTGCAGACCGCCCGACTCCTCCTCCTGACCTCCGCGATGAGTTGCGGATCACCACCATTTCCCTGTCTGAAAAGAAGAATTTCATCCCATGGGTGCACTCGGTTCGCCGAGTTCTTCAGGCCAAGGGCCTTGTGCTTCATCTCACTCAGGGACCATTGACAAACTCAAAGCTCGTCTGGTGGCCCGCGGCTTCACCCAACAACAAGGTCTCGACTATGACGAAACTTTTTCTCCTGTGGCCAAACTCAACTCGGTTCGTGTCCTCATCTCCGTGGTTGTGCATCGCCAGTGGCCCTTACTTCAACTGTATATCAAGAATATTTTTTTGAATGGCGATCTCCAGGAAACGGTTTATATGCAGCAACCTCCCGGGTTTGAGACCACGGGGGAGTCTCGGGTTTGTCGTCTTCTGAAGTCACTCTATGGTCTCAAACAATCCCCTCGGATATGGTTTGACATGAGACAGCCAAAGACTGGCTGCGAAACGACGGTCGCGTTCAGACGTGGCTCCTCAATAACAATCCCCTCAGGGACCTTCTCCTCCTACCGACGACTGGCTGCTGGAGAAGGGCTGGAGAGGAGGGTGCAGGAGTATCCGGAGGCGGTGACACTCGAAGGAGCATAGGGCAAACATCGGATAAGGAAGGAGTAGTGGCCGAAGCCAGAACCTGAGCTCGGATACTCTGAATGTGTGGCGGGACACGAGCCATCATCATAACAATGCAGACGGCCTCCTTTTGAGCTCGCAGAGCAACAAGATCAGTGGTAGATGGCTGATGCTGGATCCAGGCCTCCGCAAGAGTCTTAACACGAGCAACAAACGAGGCCATGTCCGCAGTCCCGCCAGCGTCGGCAGCCTGAAGATCGGTAATAATGTCATAGAGGTGCTGGAAGCTGTCCTTGCCCGAGTATAAGGAGTGGAGCTCGTCTCACATATCTTCGGCCGTCTCATGATACATGACCATCTGGTAGGGATCACCCTCCAGGGAGTTGAGGAGACACGTCTGAACGCGACCGTCGTTTCGCAGCTACTCTATGGTCTCAAACAATCCCCTCGGGCATGGTTTGACAAGTTCAGTAAGGCCCTACGGGAAATTGGCTTTACTCGGAGCTTGGTAGATTTCTCGTTATTCCCTTGCCATCAGGCAACAAGAACGGTTCTCCTATTGGTTTACGTTAACGACATCATCATTACTGGAGACGACTCGAACGAAATACAGGCGTTCAAACAACATCTGAGCTCCGTATTTCAAACAAAAGATCTGGGGCACCTTCGACACTTCTTGGGTCTGGAGGTTGCCAGACGACCAGATGGCCTTGTCTTCTCTCAGCGAAAGTACTGCCTCGATCTCCTTCATGATGCAGGCTACTCCGACTGTAAGGCTGTAAACACCCCATTGGATGTAAATCATAAGCTATGTGCTCGAGCCTCGTATTCGGATCTTCTGCTTCAAAATCCGGAATACTATCGTCGTCTTATTGGGAAACTGATCTGCCTAACGGTAACGAGACCAGATATATCCTTTGTTGTTGGTATCGTCAGTCGGTATATGCACTCTCCTCGAAGCTCTCATCTACAGGCCATTGAACGAATTCTCTGATACCTTAAAACAGCTTCTGGCCAAGGACTAGTATACAAAACCTCATCTTCAACCCCAACATTGGTGACATATTTTGATGCTGATTATGCGGGTTCTCTCGATGATCGACGATCAACCAGCGGTTTTTTCACATATTTTGGAGGGCATCTGATTATCTGGCGGAGCAAGAAACAAGTGGCGGTTGCTCGATCCTTAGCTGAAGCAGAATATCGGGCAATAACATCTGTGGTTTCGAAACTCACGTGGCTTGAGAGTCTTCTTGCTGAACTTGGGGTAAAGCTTTCTTCACCGGCTCTCGTCCTTTGTGACAGTCAAGCTGTCATACATATAGCCAAGAACCCAGTCTTTCACGAAAGAACGAAACATATTGAAGTGGATTGTCATTTCATCCGGGAGAAAGTTCACATGAAGAAGATTGAACTGAAGCATGTTCCGGGTACTGAACAAGTTCCGGATGTCCTCACGAAGGCTCTACCTAGTACCCTCTTCTATCAGTGCCTATCCAAGCTTGGTGCATACGACTTGTACGCTCCAGCTTGCGGGGGAGTGTTAGAAAAGCCCATGTAAGGGCCCGTATTTGGGCCCATTTTTGTTCTTCTTCTCTTCTAGTCCCACATCTTGTATAGGAATTTCTTCTCACCTTCTCCCTCCTATATATTTATATTCACTAATTGTATTTGGTTACACAAACAATACATACAAGATTTGAGCTCTCTCTACAATAACTAATATATGATATAAAATATCTAAGCCTTGATTAAATTAGATGCATTAAGAAGAAGATCTTGATTAAAGAGAATAACTTGAAAGAGGGATGAAAATTGTACAATGAGAAGTCATGACATGCGAGTTTTTAAGAAAGAAATATTTTGAAAAACACGGTGAATAAAATTATTGATTGATCCAAAAAGGCAACTTGAAACTATTTTCAAAGAAAATGCGTAAAGATATGGAAATTTTGTAAGTTATGTGAGATATTGTAGTGGATTCGTTGATGATTTTTCTCTATTAAAATTTGAAAATGGAGAAGATGCCAAATTTCTAAAGCGGCAATTGTTGCTAATATACATGAACAAAGCAAATGTTCACTATTGCATTAATTATAAGAGAATCAAACTTACGAATAAGCTGTCAAAGAACCATGTAGCACAAGCTTAGAAAATTTACTTCAATTTCAGGTAATCATATCTATTATGGAAATAATGTGTGTCCAAGGCGATTAATGATAATTGTAAAAAGCAAATAAACTACATATAATCAGGTACTATGAGATTTGAGATGATGTGAATTATGAAATATATGTCTGTAAATTTACGCCGAAGTTATTGAATTTTTAAATAGAACAATGATTAGTATTTGAAGTAGTTGTGGACACGGGTGGACCCACATGGAGACACGGTCGGGCAAGTGCCCGGGCGTAAAAAATCCAAAAAAAGGCGGAAAGTTCGCAGCATCGTCTCCTTCATAGAAAGCATAAGTCGGCATGCCGCCGTTGGCCCG
The DNA here is from genome assembly GCA_039583875.1 of Platanthera guangdongensis. Taxonomy (NCBI): domain Eukaryota; kingdom Viridiplantae; phylum Streptophyta; class Magnoliopsida; order Asparagales; family Orchidaceae; genus Platanthera; species Platanthera guangdongensis. The sequence continues at coordinate 4,948,137 of CM077162.1, read as the reverse complement.
CGAAAACGGCTCCAACCCATCCGGATCGAGGACCGCCTCGTGCATTAGCGGCCACGCCCGCGCCAACACGTCCTGGTGGAGCTGCAACACATATGGTGCGTAGGAGACACCGTCGTTGGCATCATCGTCGTCAGCGGCCCCTAAATTTCGTCCGATCTTGGTGAGGTTGTATCGGTGATCTCCGGAGGCGAGGTGCTCGGTGAAGACGCCATGGCTGATGAGGAGGTGGGGAGACGTTGGAGGTTGAATTGGGAGGCCGGAAGTGGAGGAGGATGGTGGAGACGGACTAGAATCTCGCCTGCGGTGAGAGGGGAGTTGGATTTGGATTGTCAGATTGCTTCGGGTGTTTTGAGTCGGACGACGTCGTTGAGAGCCGTCGGAACTGACACTCTGACAGTATATTGGAGAGCTCCATCATCGCCAACCTTGCCTGCTTTTTTATGTCGCCTCCTCCAGCTTTGCCACCAGTTCCAGCCATGGCTGCTCGATCGTTCGACAGTGGGACGCCGAACGATCTCTGCCACGTATTTTTTTCCATCCCAAACAAAACAAGCCACGGTTTTTCTTTCTTTCCAGTTTTGAGTTTTATCTATAATTATACTAAAAAATTCCTATATTAGTTTCTGCATTTTGAAATAAATTAATGATTACATAAATCAACGATGTTCTCTCAAATGTTTACTTTCTTTTGCATTTAAAGTGTTTGATAAAATGCTTATAAGTAATTCTTGCACCCTTTAGACATAAGTCATTTCTAGATTGATTTATTGATCATCATATTGACTATTCATCTCTCCTATTTTGATATACAGTTCAATATGATATGCTAAATTGAAATCTCATGTTTCTTGTTTAACAACATATAAGATTACAAGAGTTTGTTAAAATGAAAAATTTGTGTGCAACATTTTCAATAAAAAATTATGATTTAATTATTGTGCCCGAGCCAACTGAAAATCCTAGATCCGCCACTAGACTTGTGGAGTGACTACAAAATTTTTAATCACAATAGATTTACATTAAGAATCATCATTGAGTCCATATTGTTTTGTAGTTATGCTTATCTTATTCGATTAGGTGGTATACTTTACATTATTTCTCAGATATAAATAATTTTGCATGTGAACTTTATTTCAAATAAATATTTTACTGTTTATGGATTCTGTAAGTGATATTCAATTATTTCAATGTCAGGTTCCCATGTTCACAGCATCAGGCTTGCGTGTCAGATTTCTAAAGGTATGGTTTCTGTCGAATTTTCTCTAAAAATTGTTTGGTAAATCAGTTTGTAATCCTCATCATATACCGCACCTATTTTTTTAATTGAAATTTTTCTCCGAAAAAAGAGTGAATTAACCCGGATAAAAGAAGTAATCTTGGGGGTGAGGTCACCTTTCAATGGTTTGGAAGGAAATTGGTTTATTCTATTACCTAATTTGAGTTTTGAATGCTTTTGTAATGACTTTAAACTATAGAGTTTCAATTGAGATAAATGAAATTATTTTTAATGTGCACACTGATTTAGTACCAGATTGATCAGGAAATATATATCTTGGTGTAGAAATATCTTACAGTTGGCCCGTGTTTAGGCTTTTGGGTTGAATATGACCTAAACCACTAGTGAACCTCGTCTAAATCATGGTTTCTGCTGCCTAATAAGTGGTATTAGAGACATTATTTTTGACGAGATCAAATATGTTAGTGTGGTCAGTGGTTCTGATAGATTTTAACTTCTTCAACCATAGTTAAGCAAACAAGATTCAAGAGCTGGTTACACCTCGTCTAAATCTGGATGGCTGAGTGTGCTCCTCGCTCATGATAACTTGATACAACAATAACAACACTCAAACCTTTATCCCACTATAATGGGGTCGACTATATGGATCCTTCGTCGTCATTGTGCCCTATCTTTTGTCATAATCTCACTAATAACTTAATAATATTGAAAAATTTTCTTTTAGAGACTAGTGACCGATGTAAAGCTCTTATGTGAGCGGGTGATTTTGTGTTTACCGTCCAACTTTAATCTCTTCTTGATTTTCGTACAATTATAAGGAACGAAGTGGATCCAAAGCTAAACAAATTCATCAAATTTGATATGTTGTGATTGGGAATGTTACACAGGTATGGGAAAAGAGCGGATACAATACGGTGGAATGGGTTCGGTATATCACAAAGGCTGGATCATATGAGATCAGATGTTAGCAGTTGGTCTTTCATATAGTAGCAGATTCACAATTTGAGAAGGAAGAGCTATGAGAATCCAAATGCATTGGAGGAGAAGCAGCAGCAGCATTATATTTATTATATATATTAAAATGTATTCTTCTATGCAGTCTTGCAGCTTGCAGCAAAGTGAACCAGCAACACAGCAGTGTTAGTGTTAGAGAGACAGAGAGTGGCCTTGATATTTTCTCCACAGATTAGCCGCTGAACTTCTTCCGCCGCTTTGGTTTGTCCTATTGATTTTTTGTTGTTATAGCGACATTTGATTGTACTATTTTATTTTTTAATATTTTTTGGTCGCTAGAATGTTCTTATCCTCAGGTTTTGTTGAATACTGATTTGTAAATGTAATATATATTCTCTTGATTGTGATACGAATATGATTGTGTATCTATAGTTCTGTGTTTTTTCTGTGTAGCTTGACTTTCATGTTTTGAATCCAAATTGGCATTGCTACACTCATCAATGATTTTTTTTCAGTTTCATGTTATTATATATATATAAACACACGAGCATCTTCGTACGGGCTACGCCCGTGCTCAATGCTCTCGGCCGCATCCCGGCGGGCTTCGCCCGCCTCCACACGGGCTTCGCCCGTGCTCGATGCCTCGTTGCGGGCTGCGCCCACATCAAAGCGGGATGCGCTCACATCAAAGTGGGATGCATCCACATCAAGACGGGCAGTGCCAGCAATATATATATATATATGAGTACTCAAAATTACCGTAAAAATATAAATCAATATACAAATTTTATTTTATATAAAAAAGATTACGTTTTCGTAAAAACATTAATTTCATGCAATCTCTCTCCCTATTTTTTCTCTCTTCCCCATCTCTCTCCGCCCGCTTTCTCCTTTCCCTTCAGCCAACTCTCTACCTTTCTCTCCCTCTCTCTCTCCTCCTCTCTCTCTCTCCCTCCTCTCTCTCTCCCAACTCTCCCCCAATCTCATGCTTTCTCATGATCCATTGGCTCTTGTTTGATCTATGGTGTGCCTTCAAATACCCATATTGTTTAAGCATATACACGTCTTTTTAAACTGCGTCTTCTACGTGTATTTTCATGAAAAGTGTTCCGCATGAAAGTTGAGATCTACATCTTTCATGTTGAACACTTTTTGATTTGAATTAGATTTGGCCCCCGAAAAAACTCACGCGGTTCCATATGTACGGTTCGGCGTGATTTTTTTCAAGAGCCAAATCGGGGGCCTAAACGACTTCAAATAGTGTCCAACATGAAAGTTGTAGATCTCGTCGAGATCTACAACTTTCATGTTGAACACTTCTCATAAAAATGAGCGTATAGAACACAGTTCAAAAATGCACGTATATAAGCATATACACTTAACGTGTATATACGACATACCTCTCTCTCTCCCTATTTATGGCCGTGCTCAAGGGAGAATAAACTGTCCCGTCACGTGTGAATAGGTGCAAATAGCCTTAATGGTGCACGAAAATAGTCATATGAAATATGAAAATGGGGTAGCTTGATGAGATCTATAACTTTCACGTTGATCATTTTTCCTAATTTTGCATGTATGAGCCGGATTTTCGCCCAGAATATATATAAAAATGAGACTAAGGATGCAGGAGATGAGAAAAAGACAAACATCCCCCTTGGCAATTCGGGCGGCCCGGGCAGATTTTTTGTCACGAGAATAAAGCTTGATCGGACTGGCCCGATATCGGGCCCGAGCTTTAGTCAACAGGACCGAGCCCGGGCTTTCCTTAAACCGGGCTCGGGCCCTTGCCTCGGTAAGGGGTCTGATCCGACCCTTAAGGTCGTGTCGGGCTGGGCCGAGTTTTTTTTTTTGAAAAAACTTTAATTGAAAAAATTATAATTATTGAATTATTTAAAAAAACTAATACATTAAAAATTTATAATTATTATTTTATTATGATAAAAAACATTTTATCAATGAACAAGAAAAATGAACTTTTATTAATATTAAATAGCATTTACAATTTACATTAATTGAAAAAAATGAAATTTATTATGATTATTAATTTTGATAAAGATAATTACATTCTTCATCAAATTAACAAAACATAAAAATACAGTTTTAATCGGCCATGTGAAGAATGTGGGACGCGCTTAATCATCTCTTAAATTTATTGCGTTAATCTCGTCTTCTATCTCCTCTGAGTCATCCTCTAATGTTATAATGTGATGTTTTCTTTTCATAGCATCTAGATAGTCCTTGTAGCAGATGCACATTTCCAGAGATTTTTTTGTTGAGACGGCTCCTCTACTCATCCTAAACCCTGTCACTAATAGAAAACGTGGACACTAAAGCTACCATACTAGCTTGAATTGTTACTAAATCATGGGCTATATATGCCAAAATAAGATATGTATTAACTTTACTTTTCCACCATTTTAAGAGATCAAAGTTTTCAATCTTCTTCATACTCGTAAAATCACGGAATTGTGTTTTAATGTACAATCCTGATTCATTTAAATTACCAGATGTGTGCGCTTTTTTCCTGATAGCTAATTCTAAAAATTTATTTAAAAAAATATTCTTTATTTTTGGTTGCGATATTTTTTTTCAAAACCGTAAGTCGTATAAGTTATCATAATAATTATAACACTCGGTAAAAAGAGAAGAAATTTTTGGAATACTAACGTCATCATAATTATCGAAATTTAAATTTATATTTAAATTTGTATTAATTTCAGCTATAAAATTTCTACGTCGTTTACGCCGAATAACGGATTTAAAGCGGCGGCGCATGAAAACATTACATGCATTTCTCTATGATATTTTAGAAATTTTCCATTATTTCAATTAATGGAAGTCATCCAACATGTTGCTTATAATAATTAAATTTTTGGGCGATATTTAAAAATTTTTCAATTACTAGTGAGCTACTCAGTTAATACACGCCGGATAAAAACAGTCTGTCATATAAAAATATTTTAATAAATCCACATAATTTGATAATACGTCTCAATCGGCATCGGTCAAATCATGAGTATTTATCATATTATAATATTAAATAAGAAGTGATTTTTGTTGAAATATTTTTTTTAATATTTTATATGCTGAGTTCTATCTAATAAGCATATCAAATTGAGGTTTCAAATATTTTTTACCATATGCGTTTATAAAAGTTTAAAAAACCTGAGATCGTTGTATAAAACTATAAATGACTATAAGCATTAGACTAATTTTTTCAATATAAGGCTCCATGACGGCTAAACTATCTTGTACCGCTAAATTTAAAACGTGGCAAACACAACGAGTGTAAAAAACGTACCGCTTAGCATTAGTGTTAAATCGTGTTTTAACCAATCAATACCCACGGTATTGTTAGAGGCGTTATCAAAAGAAATACTCATTATTTTATCTTTTAATTTAAATTCTCGTACACATTTCATAATTACATTATATTTAGCTTTACCTGTGTGCGGATATTCAAAACCCTCAAAACATATTACGCGCTTATTTAACTCTCATGAAACGGGATCGATCCAATGACATGTGATACATATATACGATAATCATATTTTTATGTCACTGCTTCAAACGTCACTCGTTAAAACTTACACGACCATCGAAAATTTCAAAAAAAATTATTAACAATTGTTTTGATTCTAAATAGGCTTTAATGGCGTCGCGGTTAAGAGAAGCTCTACTTATTTGTTGATATTTGAGTTGAAGCTCTTCATGCATGTATTCCGTCGCATCCTCGTTGTCGTAGTGGTTGAATGACAACCCATGTTTGATGACCTGTTTCATCTGCAGGTCTCGTTGGCGAAGTTGATCGTATGTACAAATTTGTCCTGCTCCAGAAATTTAGGTCTGACTGGACTCAAGAGCTTGTTTCGAAACACAAGGTTTAAAGTATCTTGTTAGTGTCGAGTTGACGATAAGGGTCACCAACTTTGAGCATAATTTGCATCGTGCCTTAAATTCGGCGCCAACTTGAACCTTATCGAAATGCTCACAAACTGTCGTCTTACGATTGTGCTCCACCACTTCGGGAGTGGATGACCCTGACGTTGAGGAGGACGATGTCATGCTAGCGTTGAGTGAGTGAGAGGGAGAGAGTGAGTGAGTGAGTGAGTGGGAGAGAGTGAGAAAGAGATTGAGTGACAGAGAGAGAGAGTGAGAGAGGGGCTGGCGGGTGAGATAATGAGAGAGAGTGTGTGTGAGAGAGAGTGGGTGGAGGATTTATAATTTTTTTATTACAACAGTACAGCAGCCTTGTTGTACAGCAGTACAGCAGCCCTGCTGTGCAGCAGTACAGCAACCCTGGTGTGCAGCAGTACAGCAGCCCTGCTGTGCAGCAGTCCAGCAGCCCTATTGTACAGCAGTCCAGCAGCCCCAACGATTCTTATAAGAGACGTTTAATTAGTGGCTCTTATAAGAGCCGAGCAAATTCCTTGGGTCGGGCTTTGCCCGGGCCTGGATCTGGGCCGACCCAAAAATCGAGCTTTACCCGACCCGGCCCCAGCACCAACTCTATATTGGGGCCCTGTAAGGGCCTTGGGCCCGGCGTAGGCCCTGGCCGGGCTTTTCCCGGGTCGGGCCTTGATGGGCTTTTACCGAGCCAGCATGTTGGGCCTAGTCCTTTTGCCCACTACTAGCGGCAGGCGGCTCCCCTAACGGAAAACCGACAGCGTGAAAAAGGGCGGTGGCTTTCGTAACATAAATTTAATGATTCAGCATTAAGTTTTATATTATTTTTAATTATATAATTTATTTGTATTTGTATTTTAATTCTAAAAATAAAAATCTCAAATTATGACATAAAAATAAGGTCATTTAAATTGGCAGTCTCTATATAGCTATTGACAGTCCTACAAAATATAAAAAAACACAAAAAAATAAAAATATCTTCCAATAGCAACCCTAAAACTTCCCCTTTTTCATTTCTCCCGAAACTCGTCGCTCTGCGAAACCCGCACCTTTGTCCTTTCCGCCCCATGGCGACCGCCGAGAACTGTCAGAGAAGTCTAATTGGGTTTGGTGAACTCCTCTGGAAGTTCCTTCCACATTTTTTGTTTGGAGACCTGCTCTAGAAGGTATTTACCGACAAAAGTTTCAACATTTTGTGTTTACCCCTCTTCCACATTTCACGACAGCCCATATCTTTGGTGTTTCTTGAGCTAGGGCACCAATTTGAAGCACAATTTTTTTTCTCTAGGGCATCGATATGAAGCTGGCGAACACATTTTTTGCTCTAGGGCATCAATTCGAAGCCAACTATGCCAAGGAAGGCCTTCAACAAGGTTGATTATGTAGTCTACTGGAGGTATATTTACACTCCTTACTCAAGATTTCTCATTTTTGTGTTGTATGTGTTTTGAAATCAAAAATATTCTCCAAATTTGTTTGTTTATAAAATTTTTCGCCTATTATTTAGATTAAAATGAGTTACAATGGATGTATGATATTATTGACGCAGGAAGTTTGATCTGAATAGACTTCAATCCATGCCAGATCACATTTTATTACAAATATGTTATTTTGTAGTAAGGTGAAATTGATTGAATGGATAATGTTGAAGTCAAATTTGACCTTTGTGGAGTTCGGGGTCCCAAAAGAGGGGTGACCGCGCACCTACTACCCTCAAGCGAACGATCTAGGCACAAGATTAGGAACACAAGGGACAGACCCAAGGTCTCAGCGTGGAGGACCCACCGCATACCCGGAAGACTAACAAACTCTTCCCCTCCCAAGCCAAAGGCTGAGCTAAGACACCTTCGGAGGGCGCTTTCGGCCGACCGGAATATCTAAGGAGGATCTCAAGACCAACTCTCTCCGATCTAGATGTGTTTCCTTGGGTCTACACAAAATGCTCCTCACCCGCCCTACTGATGGCGCAAACTCGCCGAGCAATTCCACGACACGCTGCCAAACTGGGCCACGAACAGCGTAACTCCGCTGTCCTAAAAGGCTGTCAACAAGCCATAAGGGGCTTCCCGGCAACTATACCTCGGGGCCCCCACAGGGCGAGCGGTTCTCGAGAACACCGCCCGCCTAATACGAAGAAGAAAGCTACACATCCTCAGAGCATCACAGATATTAAAAGAATATTACAGGAATATGAATTCCATACTTCGGCACGCAGGCCGACAATATAAATAAAAAAGGCCTTTGAGGGCCGGCACAAGCTTGGGCTTAAGCCCGCTACTCCCCTCCTGGTACTGCAACACCTGTACGACAACGTCTCGACAAGCGGCGGTCAGCTAAACGCCAGTTGGTTAACATAAGCTGGCCGAACATATTGCACATACCCCTTTTTTGGGGCTATGGTGCGCATTCCCTGCAAATGGAAAATATACAACTTTCTCGGAGTCTTCTCTGGGAACCCCAGAACATCACCAATCCGGCTCACACGTCCGGATGGGCTTCACACAGCATGCCTAAACCCGTACTCATGCTTCCGGGTGCTAACACAGTTAATTGCGGGGACGTACACGTCAACCCGTCGGATAGCTCCCTTCCTCCACCCGTTGGTGGAGAGGGGCTTCCATGCAAATATGGAAACTGAGGGCTTCACATGCCCAAGTAGAAATTTCGTTACCCTTGACGCGTGTTTGGCGAGGCCGCAACCGCGCTCATGGCCCGAGGCTCCACGTCTAGCATCCGTAGTGGTTGTCCGTGCCCGGATCCGACCACCGTGGGAGAGTTGAAAGCTCCGAATGATTTTCCCCTCCATGGCCGAGCCTCTCCATGGCCGACCGTGCTCCAAGTGGTCGGCCGCTGCTGTACGAGGCCGATCTCGGCCCCAAGTAACACCGAGGAAGTCGATCCCGGCCTCCACAACTTCAGGCGGCGTTGGGGAAGCTGATCCCGACTGGCCTAGCTCCAAACGGCACCGGGAGAGGAGCTCCCGGTCGACCTAGCTGTAGGCGGCGCCGGGAGAGGACCTCCCGGCCGGCCTCGCTGTAGGCGGTGCCGGGAGAGGAGCTCCCGGCCGGCCTCGCTTCGCCCTAGGCGGTGACGACGAAGGGAGAACTGAGAGAGAGGGAGCCGAGGTGGGGTGCTGCTCCAGGCGGCCGGACAAAGAGAGGGTCGGGGCCGGGTCGGGTGCTGCTCCAGGCGGCCGGAGAAAGAGAGGGTCGGGGCGGGGTTGGGTGCTGCTCCAGGCGGCCGGAGAAAGAGAGGGCCGGGGCGGGGTCGGGTGCTGCTCCAGGCGGCCAGAGAAAGAGAGGGCCGGGGCGGGGTCGGGTGCTGCTCCAGGCGGCCGGAGAAAGAGAGGGTCGAGGCGGGGTCGGGTGCCGCTCCAGGCGGCCGGAGAAAGAGAGGGTCGCGGCTTCCCGAAGCCCTAGCGGGGAAGCCCCAAAACCCGATCTCCTCCCTGCTCTATCTTCTTCTTTGTCATATTTTCTTTTTCCCATAAAACCTGCCCCCTCCCATTTATTCCCTGCTGCCTTTTTCTCCCTTTCCTTTTGCTGTACCCATGCCCAACTTTTTCCTCCTTTTGTCTCTTTCTCCGTATATATAAATATATATTATGATAATAATATATATAATAATAATATATTATAATATTAATATATACATTTATAAAAAGTCTTTACACATAAAACCTTCGCACGCACGCACGAGCATCCGCACGTTTTCGAACGGAGCGACACCACATTGTCGCTCATAGAACGCCCCAAGTCCGCCACTTGGGGAGGATCCCGCTCGGCCGGATATGGGGTTGTACACAATCCCCGCTCTTTTCGAGGTTAGCACAAGCTCGGAAAGAAATGTCCAACCCCAAGTATCCGGCGAGTGGGAGCCGACCCAAAGAAAAATTTTAGAGAAAAACTCACTTTGAGATAAAGGGAGCTCCACACCCGGGCTTAGATCAGAAACAACTCACTATCTTGAATATGCTGTAAAAACCAACCGATTTATCAAAAATCAAACCAAATTAGCAATTGACGTGGAAAGCAACAACAGTATATGTTTTGAAATGCAAGAGGCTATTACTTCAGATGGGCGTACGTTTTATAAATACAATCATTCTTTTTGAATCTCTTTCTGTAACGGTGGTATAACAAGGAGCAAATTTTATGAGAAACTAGCATAGAATGAGAATTTAAACACAGGAGCAGGTAAAGGTATAGAAGGACCGATAAATCTTAGCATAGCCGCTCGATCAGCATGGACAGGTAGAGATCAATCATATAATGATTTATTAACACGACCAATAGTTACTCCTCTAGCTCCCATCACTACAACCTTTGCTAATCCCTTAGATGAATCCACTGATACGTTCAATATGGATGTTGAAATGCTAGATGATAATGATGAGGAATATACAACCGCTTTATCAAAGAAAATAATTGGTGAAGCACTGCTGAGAATCTGGAAAACGAAATGTTTAAAACATTATTCCATAATCTAAATACACGAGCTTATAAGAACTCTTAAGCAGCAGGGAAAAAAACATCAGATGTAGCTATAATCAGTAAATTTTTGAAGATTGTCCGCATACGATAAGACATTTAAAATCATTAGTTGACAGAATTACTTAACGAATACATTTTATGATAGTTATCTGTTGTCGTCATGTAGTCTGAGTCGTATATCGTATTATATCGAGAATTACTTTTGATCGAGTCATGTTCGTTGACTAGTATGTATATTTATATTTCAATATATAAAGAACCTTCATCTGTTATAAACATACACTTATTCCAAAACCAAGAACCAGGACCTCTCCCCCGCAGGCGAGCCTTCGGACCTGCCAGCTAAATGAGAGTCTGCGCAGCGGGTCTACCTAGGGCCGAGCCGAGCTCGGGGTGCCGATGACGTTCTCAAACCAACCAAACCTATCCCCCACAGGCGAGCCTACGGACCTGCCAGCTAGATGAGAGCCTGCGCAGCGGGTCTACCTGGGGCCGAGCCGAGCTCGGGGTGCCGATAACGATTCCACAACCAAAACCTATCCCCCACAGGCGAGCCTACGGACCTGCCAGCTAGATGAGAGCCTGCGCAGCGGGTCTACCTGGGGCCGAGCCGAGCTCGGGGTGCCGATGAAGATCTCAAACCAAACCTAACCCCCACAGGCGAGCCTACGGACCTGCCAGCTAGATGAGAGCCTGCGCAGCGGGTCTACCTGGGGCCGAGCCGAGCTCGGGGTGCCGATGAAGATCTCAAACCAAACATATCCCCCACAGGCGAGCCTACGGACCTGCCAGCTAGATGAGAGCCTGCGCAGCGGGTCTACCTGGGGCCGAGCCGAGCTCGGGGTGCCGATGAAGATCACAAACCAAACCTATCCCCCACAGGCGAGCCTACGGACCTGCCAGCTAGATGAGAGCCTGCGCAGCGGGTCTACCTGGGGCCGAGCCGAGCTCGGGGTGCCGATGAAGATCTCAAACCAAACCTATCCCCCATAGGTGAGCCTATGGACCTGCCAGCTAGATGAGAGCCTGCGTAGCGGGTCTACCTGGGGCCGAGCCGAGCTCGGGGTGCCGATGAAGATCTCAAACTAAACCTATCCCCACAGGCGAGCCTACGGACCTGCCAGCTAGATGAGAGTCTGCGCAGCGGGTCTACCTGGGGCCGAGCTGAGCTCGGGGTGCCGATGACGATCTCAAACCAAACCTATCCCCCACAGGCGAGCCTACGGACCTGCCAGCTAGATGAGAGCCTGCGCAACGGGTCTACCTGGGGCCGAGCCGAGCTCGGGGTGCCGATGACGATTCCACAAACCTAACCTAACCTATCCTAAACTATCCTAACCTATCACCCACAAACCAAACCTATCCTCCACAGGCGAGCCTACGGACCTGCCAGCTAGTAGGAGCCAGGCAGCGGGTCTACCTGGGGCCGAGCCGCGCTCGGGGTAGTGCAGAACCAAGAACCAGGACCTCCCCCACATGCGAGCCTACGGACCTGCCAGCTAGTAGGAGCCAGGCAGCGGGTCTACTTGGGGCCGAGCCGCACTCGGGGTAGTGCAGAACCAAGAACCAGGACCTCTCCCCCACAGGCGAGCCTACGGACCTGCCAGCTAGTAGGAGCCAGGCAGCGGGTCTACTTGGGGTCGAGCCGCGCTCGGGGTAGTGCAGAACCAAGAACCAGGACCTCTCCCCCACAGGCGAGCCTACAGACCTGCCAGCTAGTAGGAGCCAGGCAGCGGGTCTACCTGGGGCCGAGCCGCGCTCAGGGTAGTGCAGAACCAAGAACCAGGACCTATCCCCCACAGGCGAGCCTACGGACCTGCCAGCTAGTAGGAGCCAGGCAGCGGGTCTTCCTGGGGCCGAGCCGCGCTCGGGGTAGTGCAGAACCAAGAACCAGGACCTCTCCCCCACAGGCGAGCCTACAGACCTGCCAGCTAGTAGGAGCCAAGCAGCGGGTCTACCTGGGGCCGAGCCGCGCTCGGGGTAGTGCAGAACCAAGAACCAGGACCTCTCCCCCACATGCGAGCCTACGAACCTGCCAACTAATAGGAGCCAGGCAGCGGGTCTACCTGGGGCCGAGCCGCGCTCGGGGTAGTGCAGAACCAAGAACCAGGACCTCTCCCCCACAGGCGAGCCTACAGACCTGCCAGCTAGTAGGAGCCAAGCAGCGGGTCTACCTGGGGCCGAGCCGCGCTCGGGGTAGTGCAGAACCAAGAACCAGGACCTCTCCCCCACATGCGAGCCTACGAACCTGCCAACTAATAGGAGCCAGGCAGCGGGTCTACCTGGGGCCGAGCCGCGCTCGGGGTAGTGCAGAACCAAGAACCAGGACCTCTCCCCCACAGGCGAGCCTACGGACCTGCCAGCTAGTAGGAGCCAGGCAACGGGTCTACCTGGGGCCGAGTCGCGCTCGGGGTAGTGCAGAACCAAGAACCAGGACCTCTCCCCCACAGGCGAGCCTACGGACCTGCCAGCTAGTAGGAGCCAGGCAGCGGGTCTACCTGGGGCCGAGCCGCGCTCGGGGTAGTGCAGAATCGATCGAGTCAAAGTCCGACAGGGAGCATCTCTACCCGCTAAGTCCACCCTCCTGAGAATGAGGGCCGATCATATAATATTCTCCCTAAGGCACGTTTTGATCTCCAGGATCGAATATCCTAGCGACAAGAGGGGAATGGGAGGGGACTTCTTTCATCACATGACCTTGGTCGTCACTTGGTTCCTCTTCTATAGCCACGATGTTCGACTGAGTTTTTCTGTACTGGTCACTCTCCACGCTCATCGCACCAGAACTGTTGAAGCCAAAATTTGACTTCGACAAATGTTCGCAAAATAGGGGCGTAGCCGACACCTACTTGGCCATCATTCTCGGGCCAACTCTCCACGCTCACCGCACCATAACTGTTGAAGCCAAATTTGACCTCTGTGGAGTTCGGGGTCCCAAAAGAGGGGTGACCGCGCACCTACTACCCTCAAGCGAACGATCTAGGCACAAGATTAGGAACACAAGGGACAGACCCAAGGTCTCAGCGTGGAGGACCCACCGCATACCCGGAAGACTAACAAACTCTTCCCCTCCCAAGCCAAAGGCTGAGCTAAGACACCTTCGGAGGGCGCTCTCGGCGGACCGGAATATCTAAGGAGGATCTCAAGACCAACTCTCTCCCATCTAGAGGTGTTTCCTTGGGTCTACACAAAATGCACCTCACCCGCCCTACTGATGGCGCAAACTCGCCAAGCAATTCCACGACACGCTGCCCAAACTGGGCCACGAACAGCGTAACTCCGCTGTCCTAAAAGGCTGTCAACAAGCCATGAGGGGCTTCCCGGCAACTATACCTCGGGGCCCCCACGGGGCGAGCGGTTCTCGAGAACACCGCCCGCCTAATACGAAGAAGAAAGCTACACATCCTCAGAGCATCACAGATATTAAAAGAATATTACAGGAATATGAATTCCATACTTCGGCATGCAGGCCAGCAATATAAATAAAAAAGGCCTTCGAGGGCCGGCACAAGCTTGGGCTTAAGCCCGCTACTCCCCGCCTGGTACTGCAACACCTGTACGCCAACGTCTCGACAAGCGGCGGTCAGCTAAACGCCAGTTGGTTAACATAAGCTGGCCGAACATATTGCACATACCCCTTTTTCGGGGCTATGGTGCGCATTCCCTGCAAATGGAAAATATACAACTTTCTCGGAGTCTTCTCCGGGAACCCCAGAACATCACCAATCCGGCTCACACGTCCGGATGGGCTTCACACAGCATGCCTAAACCCGTACTCACGCTTCCGGGTGCTAATACAGTTAATTGCGGGGACGTACACGTCAACCCGTCGTATAGCTCCCTTCCTCCACCCGTTGGTGGAGAGGGGCTTCCATGCAAATATGGAAACTGAGGGCTTCACATGCCCAAGTATAAATTTGTTACCCTTGACGCGTGTTTGGCGAGGCCGCAACCGCGCTCATGGCCCGAGGCTCTACGTCTAGCATCCGTAGTGATTGTTCGTGCCCAGATCCGACCACCGTGGGAGAGTTGAAAGCTCCGAATGATTTTCCCATCCATGGCCGAGCCTATCCATGGCCGACCGTGCTCCAAGTGGCCGGCCGCTGCTGTACGAGGCCGATCCCGGCCCCAAGTAACACCGAGGAAGTCGATCCCGGCCTCCACAACTTCAGGCGGCGTCGGGGAAGCTGATCCCGACTGGCCTAGCTCCAAATGGCGCCGGGAGAGGAGCTCCCGGTCGACCTAGCTGTAGGCGGCGCCGGGAGAGGAGCTCCCGGCCGGCCTCGCTGTAGGCGGCGCCGGGAGAGGAGCTCCCGGCCGGCCTCGCTTCGCCCTAGGCGGTGACGACGAAGAAAGAACTGAGAGAGAGAGGGAGCCGAGGTGGGGTGCTGCTCCAGGCGGCCGGAGAAAGAGAGGGTCGGGGCGGGGTCGGGTGCTGCTCCAGGCGGCCGGAGAAAGAGAGGGCCGGGGCGGGGTCGGGTGCTGCTCCAGGCGGCCGGAGAAAGAGAGGGCCGGGGCGGGGTCGGGTGCTGCTCCAGGCGGCCGGAGAAAGAGAGGGTCGGGGCGGGGTCGGGTGCTGCTCCAGGCGGCCGGAGAAAGAGAGGGTCGGGGCGGGGTCGGGTGCTGCTCCAGGCGGCCGGAGAAAGAGAGGGTCGCGGCTTCCCGAAGCCCTAGCGGGGAAGCCCCAAAACCCGATCTCCTCCCTGCTCTATCTTCTTCTCTATCCTATTTTCTTTTTCCCATAAAACCTGCCCCTTTCATTTATTCCCTGCTGCCTTTTTCTCCCTTTCCTTTTGCTGTACCCATGCCCAACTTTTTCCTCCTTTTGTCTCTTTCTCCGTATATATAAATATATATTATGATAATAATATATATAATAATAATATATTATAATATTAATATGTACATTTATAAAAAGTCTTTACACATAAAACCTTCGCACGCACGTACGAGCATCCGCACGTCTTCGAACGGAGCGACACCACATTGTCGCTCATAGAACGCCCCAAGTCCGCCACTTGGGGAGGATCCCGCTCGGCCGGATATGGGGTTGTACAGATAAGAAATATTGGTAAAGAATTAGATTTTGTTGTAACCATCACCAGGTCAATAAAATTGAAAGGGAAATCCCTAAAGTTATGCTTGGTTGTGGCCGGTCCAGGTTTGTAAGAGCAAGTCAAAAAAAGGATTTCATTAAAAGAGATTTGAGAAAATCAATTTCAAAACGGTGTGGTTGAAAATTATCTATTAGAGGTCGTACAGAAGCAAGTGATGAATGAAAAGTTGAAGTTATGTGCAGAGTGCATAATCAAGTGTTGGTTCATCTTGAAGCGCACCAATATGCGGGAAGTCTCGATAAAAGCGAGACAATAATAGTTAAAGACATGTATAATTCATGGGTGAAACCAAATAAGATATTGTCGCCATTGAAAAGTAGAAATCCGTTGAACACTACATCAATAAGAATTATTTACAATGAAAATATAAAGATCTATACAATTGAATTGACGGGTGCTACTCCGATTTAATATTTTGTAAGTACATTAGTGAAGTCGGTTATAGTAGTTACAATGAATTGAATAGTATCACTAATCACTTGTGGTGTATATTTTTTGCTCATCCTATCGTAGTTATATTAAGTAAATTATTTCTAAATACTTTCTTGATTGACTGCTCATACAAGATCAACTGCTACAGAGTGCCACTTCTTTATATTAATGATATCACTTCCACAAATCAAACATTCTTTTCATGCTGTCTTTTTATTAAATGAGACCAAAGCTAGTTACAAGTAGACATTGCAATATTTTAAGCACATTTTCAATGAAAATATTTTATTAAATATTATTGTAACAGACCAAGAGATTGCTCTATTAAGCACACTTAAGTTTGTTTCGCACAAATAAAACACATACTATGTAGAGCGTATATTAATATAAACATTCCAGCGCATTGCAGGAAATTATTCAAATCCAGCGAGGATTGTGAGCATCACTTTGAGCATGTCTTGATGCTTGAGGATAAAACAAAAAATCTCAACATAAAAAAGGCCGCAAGGAAAATACGGAGAACTAGAGGCAAAAACTTTGTAAAAAGAATCAAATAACAAATGCCCTCTTATATCTCTCCGCAAATGTCATAGATGTTATGAGTGATGGACATTGTGGATATATGATTATTAGTGTTGCAGTTTATATGAATGACAATTGGAATCAAACCCGATGAGATCTTCACCAAGAGATAGAACAACATAAGGTGTTGTATAATGACATATTTGAAATGACAAAGAGTTGAATTGTTGAGCTCACTTGATTGTCAAATGATTCTGGATCGGTGGAGCAGTGGATGTCTATGTTGGATATGAGATTGGTAAATGCATCTTGCTATATCATCCAACTTGTGCATGTTTTATTCGAGCAATCATTTACTTTTTTACCGATACATTATGCTCCTATTGAGACTTGAAAGCTTATTTGCATTGGTTTTATAAATGTAAATCATTACATACAATTGCAATTGTGTGAAGAGTTTCCACTACTATCGGTATTTCCTATTTGGACAAGATATCATATAGAGGTTGAGGAACCATGAGATATATCTTCATTCATAACACGTTTAAAAGATTAGAATAGTACTTATATTTATTTATTTTCTTAATATTTGATGACTACTAATTATATTGTTGTAACAAAAAAATTAATTATACATGTAGGGATAACAAGATATTTTGAGACTCGTGGAGCTACACAAAAAGATTCAAAATGAGCAAAAAAAATAGTAAATTATTTAACATTTTATAAAATTGAAATCTCTCTTTTAATAAAATATTATTTTCAATAGTTTTTTTAATTTGACTGTGCAGAGGCAATATAATTTGTGACGTGCCAATGTAATCACTATAATGAATTAATGACGTGAAGTTAGATTATTTTATGTTTGTAAAAAAACATTGTACTTTTACATTATATTTTGGTTGATTTAGTAGATGGTCTTTTATATTTTTTTGCTTAATTAAATGTGGTTGTATGGCTCGCAATAAAATATGCTGTCAATTTCGTTTTGTCATACTGTTATTTTAATTGGGATGTCAATAGTCATAGTCAGACTGCCAATATAAATGCCCATAAATAATCGGTTGCTTGCAGAATTTTATGATATTAATAGGAATAAGAATCCTTTTATAAGAGTTTTGGTGTGCGGATAGCCCACTCCTCATGTCCCCACTACTTTAGTGGGGACATGGGTTTGAACACCGCGCGTGATCCGCACACGTAATCACGTGCGATCCACGCGAGTGGAATCCCACTCTCGGCGGTTGATCGGGGCCGGCTAAACGACCGGCTCATCTCCCTCTCCTCTTCGCCGACCGACCGACCCAATCCGACCGGCTTCCGGCTGGCAAGGAGGTCGCGCCTTGCGGCCGTATGGCTCGGCCACTCCGCTGGACGCCCCGACCGGTGGGGGTGCCCCCTCCCACGACAACCATTGTGGTTGTGTGAGGTCGCGGGGTGGCGACCGACTGCGCCCGGCCCTCCGGTTAGGCACGCTTGGCCAGCCGCACCCTGCGCCCCCCGGCTTCGGCCGGTCGCACCTTGCGGCCGGCCGGTGCCGGATTCTCAGTCAGTGCCGACCACGCAACCGGTGGATGGCGTCTGGGGCGCGCCCAACCCCTCGCCGGCTCCTGCGGCCGGTCGACACTGCGCCGGTGGTTGACGGGCGGCCAACACCTTGCCGGCGGGATGCGGCCGGCGCGGGAGCAGGTCGCCTCCCTCGCCCGTGAGGGGCGTCTCACCCGTTGGCCACGGTCCCGCGCCCTTCCTCCGTCGTCCGATCAACTCGCCAAAATCGCAACCGTCCGTTCCGGGGAAAACCCACCCGCGTAACTTCTACCGTTAGTGGGGGGCATCATGGTCATAATGACGACATGCATTTAACAAGTATTATACACTCTAGACTATGATAAAAACAATAATGTTGGTGGTTACGATGTGTAGATGGTCGTATAACTATCGTAAACACCTTCTGGAGGCTATAAAAGGAGCCCCAAGCTCCCATTTCTTACCATTCTCCTCTGTGCTTTCTTCTTCCACGGGGCAGAGCTCTTTCAGAATTCTCCTACGAGTCACCGTTCCTCCACAAGAATTTTCCAACGCGCCATAGTCCCTCCACTAGAATCCTCCTGCGTGCCATCGTCGCTCCACCAGAAACTCGGCAAAATCCGCATTATCACCATGAAGAAGACGCTCTGCTCGTTGTAGGAAGAGAGCCTCGTTCATGCTCAGCCTCTAGAAAGCCCGCTCCAATCGCACTCTGCGCGTTCTGCGTCCGTCCACGTATCAAGATTGTGAAAGCAAAACCTCGCGCGGAGCAGCCAGTTGCCCGCCAAGCGCCTAAGATTCTCTCTCATCTCCCAAGTGTCATGAGGAGCAGTCTGTCGCCCTCGATTCTACAAACAAGTTGTAACCTGAGCTGATAGTGGAGTTTGATCGACACAGATCCGGTCACGTTATTTTTTACCCGTTGAGGGGTTTTCCACGTAAAAATCTTCTTGTGTACCCACTTCTTACTTTGTGACTGATTGCGCGCTCGACCGCTGTCGGGCTAAGACACTCACGTTTAGATCGATTTAGGAGCGCCGAGTTAGACCGCAACAGGTATCACAATTATTCGACTCAAATATGAGAATTTAATATAGGGAATTGTTAAGTGAGCTGCTATTTTGGATAGGTGCACTTCAAATTTAAGTAAATTGAGGTCTTATTTCCTTCTAAAAAAACTAGGTGCACTTCAATTTGAGTGCACTACATCCGTTCCACCCCTCCAGTCCGCGATTTTGTTTATACGGTTTCCTCATCTACAATTGATCCCCCTTCGTGGATTCTCCCGCCGTCTCTCCCTCCCGCGAAGATCCCCCTTCATGGAGAATCAGAACAGAAGATTTTGTTCTTTTCGTACAGGAGCACCAGCTGAGACGGGAGGCAGGATAAATTCTTCTTTCTATTCCCGAAATGAGTGGCGGACCTGATTTCCTTCCCGAAACTAGCGGTGGGATGTAAGGAGAACGCAAGAGGCGGCCGCTCGGGAGACAATGATTCTTCCTTTTCCTGATCCCAGCTACAGCGGCCAGAAAACTAGTCCCTGTCCCGATTTCGATTAGCGGCGGTGAGAAATTTCTTCTCTTTTTTTGTTTGCGATCCCTGATGGCGACGAGACGAGTGATCAGGAAAAAATCCCTCCAGATGGCGGACGTAGAGCTCGAGATTCTTTTTCTGTTCCGATTGCAGCAGCGACCACGAGATTAGAGCGACAAGGGCAAAACTTTGAGCAGAGATTTATTTACTTTATTTTTGGTTTTCTCATTTTGATGAAATCATATTGTTGTTAATTCATGTTATTTTTGATCGTTGGTTTTTCAAATTTGAATGTAATTTATGGTGTGTCCTATTTATACTTTGTTTTTATGAAAAAATATTATGCTTCATTGAAATATCAAGTTAATCTTGTTAATTTATTATTAACAAAAATATGGTGCTCCTAACAATTATGTGTGCACCTATCATAGTGCGGTGCTCTTAACAAAAAAAAAATACACCAAATCAAAATTGTAGTTCACTTAACCATTCACTTAATATATCTGTATTAAATACCAAATATAAATGATAACTAGAGCTGCCACAGTTCCGGTTCTACTAAAACCGTAAATCGAACCGCTAAGGTAACGATTCTTTAAATTATAACCAAAACTTTATTTAGTTTGACCGGTTCCGATTCCAGGATAATTTTTAGAACCGTCATGTCAACGGTTCCGATTATGGTTCAACAAAAACCAAAACCAAATCGACCACTCACGGTTCAGTCCGGCTCTATGCGGTTCGGTCCGTTTCCAATCGGTTTCAATCGGTTCCAAGTATAACCAAAACTAAACTTGGCGAATGAATTGGGGAGGTCAAAAAATAAAAAAAACGGAGGGGAAATGTTAATCCGTTCGGTTTTTTTGCAAGAACTTCGAAGTCTGGGGCTCAGGCGTAGGAATTTTGTATTACTCCAAGTGAGATTACTTTTTTGTGTAATATAGTAAGTAGTACTGAATGTTAAAAACTGAAATCACAAAACCATAAAATTATACAATACCACACCGATTTTAAACCACACTGATTTCAAACCGTACTAAATGGTTTTGTTGTAGAGTGACTTCGTTAGTTGCAAAACAACATAGTTTGCAGTACTGTTTTTGGCGTTGCAAAATCGACAAAACGTGCCACATCATTTTCTTTGAGAGGGCATGATATTTCAATCATCGTCAATAAGTACAAGTTACTTTAATTATTTCAAAAAAAATGTATGAGTAAAATTGAAAATACATTATATAATAGTGTAAAAATCAAAACTGTAGCGCAAAAACCGACTCCAAACCGCACCAATGTCAAACCACACTGCACAGTGTTGATGTGATGTGATTTTGTTCGGTACAAAACCAACCTTTTTGAGTGCGATTGCGGTTTGAATCAAACAGCGTCAGTTTCACTCATGCTAGTAAGTATATATATTATAGATGAATTATAAAAAATAACAATATAATAAAATTATTATTATTATTATTATTAAATTATAATAATAAACGGGTTGCGGTTCAGTTCTGCTTCGGTCCGGTTCGGATCGGGTGTAAAGATCTTGGAACCGCTTCAGACTTATATGTTGCGGTTCCGGTTCGGTCCGTATAATAAAATAAAAGAACCACACCCGAACCAATAATGTTCGTGGTTCCAAAATTCAAACCGAAACCCAAATAATTCGCGAACGGTTCAGTTCGGTTATTTGCGGTTCCGGTTCGATTTTCTGTTTTCGGTTTTAAGTGACAGGTCTAATGATAACATCATAGTATGAACACGGGTTAAATTATATTAATTCCCAATATAAAGTATAAACAGAGCAAAAGCACATTTACATAATCAACTATGATCTCTGTAGAGCTGTAATCAAATCTACGTCGGAATCGCCGAGAAGAATCCTTGGGCAAGGTCTCGTCTTTTATTGATTCTCGCTTACGCCCTCTCGGTGGACTGGAAGTGGAGTCAATGGGATTCTTCCGCAGGATAGGCACAATTCTAGGGTTCTCAAAGGACGACGGGCATGCCGTTGGGAAAGAGATCGAGGGCAAGGTCAGCGAGAGCACGCAGCCTTTACCGGCGCGACGATTTAGCGTGCAGGTTCCAGTCGCCGCCGAGAAACATAGCCCCGGACCCGTCGTTGTCCCCTGCACCCTAGGCGAAGGCGGGGTCCAGGTACGCCCCTTCTCCTTCTACCCGGCTTCTGTTCCCTCTTAGAATATCTTACTTCTTCTGCGATGCGTTGTCCGGGGTTTAAACTCTGTATATGAACCCCACTTGTCACTTATAAGCATAATCTGTTGGTTTCTTGTTGGTTTCCTTAATAAATAATCTTTCTATGGCTCTAAAGCATGATGCTGTTTAGGTTCATGTGTCCATTTAGACCTGAGCTCGTGTAAAGGGGGTGGATTATGCGAAAAAAGAAGAATCAGACGAATCCATTGATGGCAGTAAAGAACAGAGGAAAAGGGGGAAAGGAAGAAGACGCAACAGGAAGAAGAAGAAAACTTTATTAACCTCCTTAACATAATTACAGAAAATGTTATATTTATATAACCCAATTAACGGTAACATAATAACGTTCGATTAAACAGGGACAGCTGGCGGATTCATCTCCACTCGATCTAAAGGATCCATCGGACGGCTGTAACAACTGTTGCCTCCTTTAAAAGCAATGCCCTCATTGCTGTGTTCTATATCCCGCTCATGGAACCCTAACACAGGAGAGTGCGGGTTGACGACGGCGCATTCTGCTGGAGCCGAGGCATCCATAACTAGCTTGGCCAGCTGCTTGAAGGTTGAAGATGCTGACAGGACCTCCGAAACGTGCAAGGCTGGAAGTTTGCTCAGCGGACCCCTTATCTGCGTTGGCATTTTGAAAGGATAATGCAACATCTGGAACAAAGTCGCCTGGGAAGAGCGTGGACGCCGTTTTGTTCGGTACCCCGTGTTCAACCAACGCCTTTCCTGTAAGAAATTTTCCAATGCTAATTGCTCCGCCTTCTTTTCTGTAGTTCCCCGACGAGGCAAACGCTTTTGAGTGGTCTTCCAAGTCCATCTGTCCGCAGCAGGTTCGCCCATGGTGGTTGTCGAATGCTGTTCGCGGAAATCTGCTTCCAGGGTATCCCAGTCTTCCCAGGTGCTATCGGCTGGAGGCAACCCTGCCCATTGAACCAATGTCTGCATTTTTAGTTTTCCATTACTGTAGATTTCTCTTGTGCTAATAATTGCCATGGGCCTGTGTACTAGAAAGTTGTTGTAGCTTTGTGCTGGTAGTGCTGTAACTGGTGTGTAGGATGAGCCATAGTAGGGTTTAAGCATAGATATGTGGAACACCGGATGAATCTTTGATTCTGCTGGTAGAGCAAGTTTGTAGGCTGTGTCCCCTATGCGTTCTGTAATCTGGAATGACCCATAAAATTTCAAGGAGAGTTTCCGCGTTGCTGGGCGTTTGAGGGAGGTCTGGAGATATGGGTGTAACCGAAGTAAAACCCAGTCGTCTTTCTGAAATTGTTTATCTGTGCGATGTTTATCCGCTTGCATTTTCATTCGTTGTTGTGCTTGATGTAAATTATCCCGGAGAGTCTGAATAAGCTCGTCTCGATCCCGCATTGTAGTCTCCACGGCTTCCAACTTTGTGGCACCTGCACAGTAGGAGAGTAAACCAGGAGGTGCGCGGCCGAACATAACCTCAAAAGGGGTCATGCCAGCCGTTGAATTAAACGAGGTATTATAGTGAAATTCAGCTGAACTTAAGTAATAAGACCATTTGGTAGGGTATTTGAATGAGAAAACACGTAAATATTGTTGTAAGCAACGATTCACCCGTTCCGTTAATCCATCCGTCTGAGGATGGTATGCTGAACTATACTTCAGTTGTGTGCCTTGTATTTTGAAAAGATCCTTCCAGAAGTTACTAAGAAAAATTGAGTCACGGTCGGAAATTATTGTTTCAGGTATTCCATGTAATTTTCCTACGTTATCCCAAAAAACTGCAGCCACACGTGGGGCGGTAAGGGGTGTTTTAAGTGGGGCAAAGTGAGCAGCCCGTGAAAAACGATCCACCACTACTAAAATTATGGTGAATGAATTGGAATTCGGTAGATGAGTGATAAAGTCCATTGTTATGTTCGACCATAATTTTGTTGGGATGGGTAAGGGTTGTAATAATCCAAAGGGAGAGTGATTAGTAGGTTTAGCTTGTTGACAAATGGAACATTCTTTAATAAATTTGGTGACCTCTGGTTTAAGATTTAAGAAATGAAATTGTTGTTGAATTCTATGCATTGTACCCCGTATCCCAGAATGTCCGCCAAAACAAGTATTATGAGCTTCTTTGATGATTAATGATTTAATCGGTGAGTTGCCCGGAATATATAAACGATGTTTATAAAAAATGTACTCTCCGTGTTTTTCCCATTCTGGAGGGGCGGTGTGATTGAGTATGTCGGCTAACAGTTGTTGAGTGTAAGTGTCGGTAAGATAATCATGGAGGAGCCCATCTAACAAAGAAGAAGTGACAGCCGTTAGAGTGTGCAAAGTAGCTCTTGGAGGCACATCTGCTGGATATCGGGATAGGGAGTCGGCGACCTTATTTTGGCGACCTGGTTTATATTGTATTGAGTAGTCATACCCAAGTAATTTGGATAGAAATAACTGCTGTTTCGGAGTATGAAGGTCCAGTGTCAATAAATTGTGCAAGCTTCGATGGTCTGTGAAAATAGTGAAGTGGTGGCCGAGGAGGTAATGTCGCCATTTGGCCACGGCGGCAGTGACCGCGAACAATTCCCGAACGTATGTAGATTTACGTTGCATTAAATTTGTGAGCTTGCGGCTAAAATATGCGATCGGTTTGGAGTTTTGGAGCAGGACTGCCCCAATACCAATACCCGAAGCATCGGTCTCGATGCAAAAAGGTTTAGAAAAATCCGGTAACGTTAATATGGGCATGTCGGTTAAGAGGTGTTTAAGTGTCATAAATGCGGTTTGTGCCGGGTCATCCCAAAAATATGACGAAGGTTTTAATAAATCGGACAACGGGGCTGCGATTATCGAAATTTTTTTGATAAATTTGCGGTAGTATCCAGCTAGACCTAAGAAGGTTCTAATATCCCTCTGTGATTTAGGTTGAGGGAAATTCAGTATTGCGGAGATATTGGTGGTCGTTGGGTAGACCGTACCATTAGAAATGCCGTGTCCTAAGAATTCAATGGTGTTAGTAAGGAACATACATTTAGACAATTTTGCAAAAAGTTGGTGCTTTTGAAGTAGTTCAAAGACGATCGTAAGATGGAAATAATGATCCTCCTCATTTCTGCTATATATGAGAATGTCGTCAAAAAAAACTACAATGAATTTACGTAAATACGGTTGGAAAATAGAATTCATTACTGCCTGAAATGTTGACGGCGCATTAGTTAATCCGAATGGCATGACAGTAAATTCGTAATGACCGTGGTGGGTTCGAAAAGCCGTTTTGTGAATGTCGGGTTCGGTCATTCTTATCTGGTGATATCCTGCCCGTAAATCTAATTTGGAGAAAACTCTTGCCAAGAAAAGTTCATCAAGTAATTCGTCAATCGTTGGTATAGGGAATCGGTCTTTAATGGTAATTTTGTTTAGAGCCCTATAGTCTACACAAAAACGCCAAGTATTATCTTTTTTCTTTATAAGGATTACGGGGGCGCTGAAACTCGAAGTGCTCGTACGAATGTAGCCTGACTGTAACAATTCGGTAATAATTTTTTTGATTTCATTTTTTGAAACTGAGGGTACCTGAAGGGTTTAACATTGGTCGGGGTGGAATGAGGATATAAAACAATTGAATGGTCCAAAACCCTATGAGGTGGCAATGAATGAGGCTCTTGGAAGAGCATGTGAAATTGTGATAGGAGCAGTTGAAATTTCTGGGGCAACAATTGTATTGGGTCAGAAGGACCCGGTTCTATAGGCATTTTAGATGTGTGTAATAAGAAGCAGCATGATTCGCCTTGCAAATACATTAGTCGTGCAGTTTGAGGGCCAGAAGCTTCGGTGAGGTATGAGGAACTATGTGCCTGTAGTGTAATATGTTCGTGCCCGCCAGTAAACGAAATCGTTTTTTTGGCATAATTGGTGGTGACCGGGCCAAGTGAATGGAGCCATGGTGCACCTAGGATGATATCGGAGCCGTGAAGGTCTAAAACGTATAAATTTGTGTTGAAGGAATGACCTTGTATGAGTAATGTAATTGCGACGCATTTTCCCTGACAATTAATAGAGGTGTCGTTTCCCATATAGACTGGGAAGGAGGAAATTTGTGTAACAGGTAAACGAAGCAACGATACAGCCTTAATCGAAATGAAATTGTGCGAGCTCCCCCCATCGACTAAAGACTCGAGTGGACGAGCGTTGATAAAGGCAGTGACCCGTAAGCAGTGCGCCGGAATAGGTCCGTGAATGGCATGAATAGAGGCAACCGATAGGCTGGGATCTTCGTAGTCATCCGCAGGAGAATAGTCTGGGACGTCCTCCGCGGCATCCTCCGTGCCATCGAAATATAATAACGTGCCTTTCCCTTTACATCGATGCCCATATGCATATTTCTCGTCACAATTATAGCACAACCCTTTTTCACGGCGATATTGTAATTCACCGGGGGTAAGTCGCTTAATTGGAGTTTTAGAGGATGATGGAAAAGTGAGAGGTTTTGAAGAAGTGTTTGGTGACCACTTGGGGTGGAATTGAAAAGAAGGTTTAGAGCGTGTTTCATCCTTTGCCTCATCCTCAAACATACGGGCTAACGAGAAGGCATCATATAAATTCGTGGGGTGTTGCGTACGAACCAAATGACGTATTTGAGGTGTAAGTCCCGAAACGAAGGTGCTTGTGAGCGCAGTCACGGACATACCCGTGACACGAGTGCTTAAATCTTCGAATTGTTTTTTATATTCGTGGACGGTGGAGGTTTGTGTAAGTTTTGTGAGATTTCCCGTGGGATCGTCATACGGAGAGGGGCCAAATTGTTTAAAAATGGCGTCCACAAAAATAGGAAATGTAAGTGCCGGTTGATCCTGCAAGGTAGCATGGTACCAGCGCGAGGCAGGTGGGTCAAGGTGAACCGCAGCCAAAACAAGATAATCTTAGGGAAGAACGCTATTATATTGAAAAAAAAGTTTTAATTCGTATAGCCAATCCGTAGGATCGCCATCACTAAAACGGGGGCAAGAAATTCTAACAGGTTTATGGGGCGAATGAGATACGACCTGAGTTTTTGGGGAAGCGCCAAATTGGCCAAGTAGACTGGAATGATGTTCTGTAGCAGGCGCGGGCACAGCTGCTGGAGATGTAAATGCTTCGGCGAACGGACCAAGCTTGGGACTGGTGGCCGAAGAAGAGGCGGTGTTGGCCGGTGGAAGCGGAGCGATGTGGTCGGCCGGTGGAAGCGGAGCGATGTGGTCGGCCGGCACCAGCGGACGGAGTGTTGAAGCAGGTGGCCTGGTAGTAGTGCGGCAGTCGGCCAGAAGCTCAAGAACCTCCTTGCGGAAGGAGGAGAACTGCTCCGACGATGCCTCTCGAGAGGCCCAGTTGTTGCGCCAGATCATTGTTAATGGTACGTTTCAAATCGTCAATCTGGGCTTGGCGAGCAGTTTGCTCCGTTTGTAAGGCCGCCAAGAATTGTTGTTGGAGAGTCATGGGAGGGGTCTTGTCCGCCATTAGGGAAGAAGGAAATGAGGTGATCGACGAGAGCACCAAATGAAAGGGAGGTGGATTAAGCGAATTCGGAAATAACAGAAGAAGCCATTGATGGCAGTGAAGAACAGAGGAAAAAAGGGGAAAAGGAAGAAGACGCAGCAGGAAGAAGAAACTTTATAACCTCCTTAATCATCATTACAGAAGAAGTTAAATTATATAACCCAATTAACGGTAACATAATAACGTTCAATTAAAGAGGGACAGCTGACGGATTCATCTCCACTCGATCTAAAGCTCCATCGGACGGATGTAACATTTTCTCTCTCAATCTCTCCCCCATCCATTCTTCCACCTCCCCCACTTTATAAAATATCTCGCTCCTCTCTCTCCCCTCTCATAATTACTTTTCTCTCTCTCTAAAAAAGACGGTGTGTGTGTCTCTCGGCAACTTACACCATATGTAACGAATTTGTGTAACCAACCATCATTTCAAGCATCCCAAAAAAACGAGATTCACTCGACCGCGATTTGATGGAGCTCCCTCAACGAGTTGGAGTTCGTCTAGGGCTGCGTTTGGCACAACTTATCACAACTCATTTGCTCCAGTGAGATTGGACAAAAACATTGTCTGTTTGATATGACAAATGTTATTACCGTTATAAAAAAAGAAATTAGTTGCGGCATGTGACAACAACATTTTGTCCAATCTTATCGGAACAAGTAAGCCGCAATAAGCCGCGTCAAACTCAGCTAGATCTGCTTGTCATCAGGCAGAG
Source organism: Platanthera guangdongensis (assembly GCA_039583875.1). Taxonomy (NCBI): domain Eukaryota; kingdom Viridiplantae; phylum Streptophyta; class Magnoliopsida; order Asparagales; family Orchidaceae; genus Platanthera; species Platanthera guangdongensis. The sequence goes on along the minus strand of CM077162.1, from coordinate 4,919,990 downwards.
AGATGGAAGCGGTGAAGTAATTAATTAACTGGACGCACCTGATTATCAGGGCCACACACTATAAACAGTGCGTTTACACTCCACATATTTGACCATTGGCGAGTTCTTGGTAGCGGTAGTTGTATCTTCTGTTAAAAAATAGATTGCAAGGCAGAGACATTTTATTCTAAATGAAGCAAAAAAGCTACGGCGACCACAAAACGTCAATTACATCTTCGCAAACTGCTCTTCTCCACATATTTGACCGTTGACAGTTTCAACCCAAAACCAGTATATATAATCTCCCACTGCACGTCCCCCCTCCCTCCGATCCCCTCTCTCTTGGCTCCGCAGATCCAAATCAACCTTAAGGAGCTCTCGAGCTCCGCTCCATTAAACAGCTTGTTGATCTCCTCCTCCTCCTTCACCGCCTCTTCCCATTCCATCAGAAGGAGAGAAGGAAGTTCCACAGGCCTAGCTTGCACGTACAATTTATAAATTTATTAAAATACAAAGAATTAATTGAGAGGCTCTCCGCCCCCTCCAAAAACAAATGGCAAATAAAGCGGCCATAGGGGCTTCTCCGCCATCCTCCTCGTAGCCGCCATCATAGGCGTTGTTGCCGTCACCTGCCGCTCCAACAAACAAGCCTTCCGCCAGCAGCTTGCCACCACCTCGAAGTCCTCCGTCGCCGCACTCTGTGCACCACCGCCTATAAAGACGCCTGCGAGAGCACTCTCACCGGCACAATCAATGATACCTCCTCCGCCGGAGACATCATTCGCGCTGCCGTCAACGTCATCACCGCTCAGGTCGAAGCCGCCAAGGAAAAGGCCGATGAACTCCACAAGCAAGCCAAGGGCTCCATCGACAACGATGGGTTTGAGTTCTGCAAGGAGCTCCTCGAGGACGCTGGCGACAGGCTCGGCGCTGTGCTCACCGAAGCCGATGACGGAAACCGGCTCGCTGACTTCCAGGTAAGGGCATAAACGGATCCACCATAAAGGGAAAGGGGATTCTCTCCCTTTGGCGCCAGGATCTTAGCTCTCCATTTCAATTGAAATGTATATTAATCCAACTAATCTCCTTTTTTTTTTAATATTTTTTCACATCAATAAAATTCAAGTGAGAATCAATAAATCAAGTGAGAATCAATAAAAATCAAGTGAGAATCAATAAAATCAAGTGAGAATGCATCAACACCATAAGTAATTTGGAGTCCTAACTGAAGGAAATCCCGATCCATTTGGCCCGAAATGAAAATGCAAGATTAAAAACAATAAACAAAAAAGCTCAATGGGGGCTTTAGTTGCTTTGGGGCTTAGTTGTAGATCTTTTTCATCCTGACCATCCAATGGATCCAGTCCATTTGAGGAGGCCCAATAAAGATGATCATCATAAGGGCAATAAAAAGAAGCTAGGACCATATTTTGCACATTAAATAATAATTTTACAAACTTCAAACTTAAGAAAATGAACCCAAGACATCAAATAATAATTTCAATAAATTAAACGGGGCTGCATGCATGTTCAGCCTAATTGTGCTGTGATAGCATTATTAAAACAAACTATGTATTAACCCCTAAAAAGAAATTGTAAGATGAAAATAGTAGGGATCTATAAATTCCTAATATGGAATTGTGTATTCATGAACAATGAATTTCTGGTTAGCTAGGGAGTCATTAATCTTTAATATTGCTACAATTGAGTAGATATGGCCATAGGGGGTGTTCATAGACTGGATGGAAGAGTTCCTCAATCGAACCCAAATTTATTTCCGAATATTTGAATTTTGATTTGGATTTGAATTTGTCCCAAATTCAAATTTGGATTTGGGTTTGTATGTTTTCAGGCATGGCTAAGCATGGTCATCTCATACCGCACCAACTGCCTCGCGAGCATCCAGTCCCCGGAGCTCAATTCCGAGATGGGCGCCGCCCTCCGCAACGCCACAGAGCTCACCGACAACGCCATTGCCATTGTGTCCGCCGTCGCCGACCTCGCCAAGGACCTCAACCTCGACCTGCAGAACCTCACCGCCGCCACGTCGAGCACTCTGACGGCCGCCGCCTTCTCAGCTTATACCAACATGGATATCGGCAAGCGACCGGAAGCTGCTTGCGGACGACGGATCGGGGGCGGCCCAGAATCTGGTGCCCAACGCGGTGGTTGCCAAAGACGGAAGCGGGCAGTTCAAGACCATCAACGACGCGCTCAACGCCATGCCCAAGACCTACACTGGCCGCTACGCCATTTACGTCAAGGCCGGCGTCTACAGCGAGAAGGTTATCGTTGACAAGACCAAGACTAACCTTCTCATCTACGGCGATGGGCCCCGCAAGACTTTGGTCACCGGCAGCCTCAACTTTGCCGACGGCGTTGGCACCTTCAAAACCGCCACTTTCGGTAATATATAAGCCAATTAATTAATTAGCCTTAATAATTATATATTATGTATATATACTACAGCTTTAGCTAGGCATAACTACATACATTTGGCATGCGGCCTGATTTGTGGTGGCCTGGCCCTGGTGGCGGCAATTTTGTACTAGCTGTGCAAGCGGCCGGTTTCATCGCAAAGTCAATAGGATTCCAGAACACGGCCGGAGCGCGAGGACACCAGGCGGTAGCCCTCCGGCTGAACGGCGACGCGGCGATCCTCCACAACTGCAGGATTGACGGATTCCAAGACTCGTTCTACACGCAGTCCGGCCGGCACTTCATCCGGAATTGCGTAATCTCCGGCACCATTGACTTCATCTTCGGGGACTCGCAGGCGGTGATACAGAACAGCCTCATCATCGTCCGGCGGCCGATGGACAACCAGCAGAACACGGTGACCGCCCACGGAAAGGACAGCCCCAACGAACGGACGGGCCTGGTGATCCAGAACTGTCGCATCGTGCCGGACCAAAGCCTCTACAGCGACCGTTGGAGATCCCGAGCTACCTGGGGCGGCCGTGGAAGCAGTACTCCACCACCATCGTCATGGAATCCAGCATCGGCGATCTGATCAGGCCGGAGGGGTGGATGGCGTGGGACGGGGATTTTGCGCTGGACACGCTGTATTATGCGGAGTACAACAACCGCGGCCCGGGATCGAGCATCAAGGCTAGGGTCAACTGGAAGGGATACCGCGGCGACATTGATAGGAATGAGGCGCTCAAGTGGACCGCCGGACAGCTGCTCACCGGCGACACCTGGATTCCATTCTCCGGCGTGCCCATTTCCCTTAGCCTCGTCAAGTCATGATCCCATCCAGTTGACACCGGCGAGACCAGGATTGACGGACGGATGCTGAAGTCGTCATGATCAGACCTGGATTGAGATTTGAGAGAGAAACGGGATTAACATATGTTGTTGTCCCTATGTATGTTTAATGGCCTTTTGTATTATTCTATTTTATTATATTATGATTTCAGACAAAAATTCGATTACACTGAAGTGGTTTATTTATTATTTTGCTGGGATGGTTTTAATTAATTATTCTGCCTAGAATGAAGCGCCGAGATTGTTGAACCAAATTTGACTCAACTGTTGTCCATTAATTATTACAAAAACATCCGGGCAAATTTAGCCCGGATTCAGTTGTCCGCCCGGGTCTGAATCTGATTGGGTTTGGGCTCAATTAGGCCCGATCGCCCGAGTCAGGCCCAAGCCAGATCTAAAGAGGCCCCCATATTTTGGCAGAGCACAACCTGATTGTAACGGTCCGGCCTAGCCTAGAGCTCAGAGGCTGCCGCACAATACATGGGCCGCACAGCTTGTCTCACCCGTAGGCCCGCTACAGGGCTGCAACACAGGCACCCAAACCCCTCCCCGCCTGTTTCTTAGCACGGCAGGTTTTTGAGCATGCCAGGTTTCGAACATCCTCCACCCAGATATTATCCGAAGCCCAAAGAGTATATGAAGAGAGCAAAGAAAGAAGTATTGGCTCAAAAACTCAAGGATGACTTAGCCAAAAAAAATAGTCAAAAATTTATAGCCTGTCATTCTCTCTTAAGAAACAATTAACGTTTATTATTATTATATGAACAATCTTGAGATAAATATATATATATATATATATATATATATATATATATATATATATGTATTTGAATTTATGAATGACTCAAGTCTTGATCTGTTTGTCTATATTCTCTTGTGCTGCATATTTCTCTGAATGTTGTTATATTATCTGGTTGGTGTTATTCATCTTAGCTAGTAGGATTTATAGCACTTGATGCAAGTTCCTTACTAACTGATCTCATAAGTTAGTCGTTTCTCACTATTCTTGAGCTGCAGAGGCTGCCGCACCATACATGGGCCGCTCAGCTGGTGATGAGGGATGTTGAAGGTGCCTTGTTAAGGAGGTGCTGGGTTCACAACCTGGCATGCTCAAAAACCTACCGTGCTGAGAAACAGGTCGGGGAGGGGTTTGGGTGCCTGGGCTGCAGCCCTGTAGCGGGCCTACGGGTGAGACAAGCTGTGCGGCCCATGTATGGTGTGGCAGCCTCTGAGCTCTAGGCCGGGCCGTTACACTGATGCCCGGGCCAGCCTAGGCCCTGGCCCTACCAGGCTCATGGCCTGTTTTAAACTTCTGCTTCGCAGGTCATTTAATATATACATTCTCTTTTCGTCAACCATAATTCAAGAATAGTGAGAAACGACTAACTTATGAGATCAGTAGTAAGGAACTTGCATCAAGTGCTATAAAGATCTAAACATGTAATGAAATAGCTGTAAGTAACGAATTAATTTGCCCATAACTTGGTGAACAAAAGAACATGTCATTAATCATGGAAGAACAGTTCAGGTTTTCGCCGGTACTCCGGAAGTTGAATGGACAATCTTAAATCTCCTCTGTCTCAGTCGTGGACAAAGCGACTATGTCCTGATGAGTGACTTTCTAATTGATTAGACTTCCACCTAGAAAGAATATATACTAGGAGGTAGATCTCCTTCTATCGAGATCACCTGCATAGTCAGAATCAACAAATCCCTCTAAAGCTCCAGCAACTTTGCCCCTTTTGAAAAGTAGACCAACGTCTGACATTTCCTTCAAATACCGCAGAATCCACTTGACTGCTTCACAGTTTTGTTACCCTGAATTTGTCATGTATTTGCTAACAATACTGATTGTCTGAGCAATATCTTGTCTCGTACATATTATCATGTGCATCAAGCATCCTACGTACTGACGTACGACACTCTGAGCATCTTCTAGAGTTCCTCCTCTGTGCCTGGACACTGATGTGATGACAATCAAAACTATTGACCCAAAGAAGTCGTAACAGCTTTAAAAAGATTCCATCATGCTGAACTTTTCCAGTACCTTCTGATGTAACCAGTCTGAGAAAGCCAAAACATGTCTCGCTTTCTGTCCCGCTTGATTTTCATCATAATGATCTTCTGAGCATGATCATGATCTTTCATCTCAAATTAATCATTCAATTTCTGCTTCAGTATCTAAATTTCTCAGGCTGACTTACAAGCAATCAACATATCATCGACATAGAATATCAAAACCAGAATATTATCATCTGCAAGGAATCTGTATAAGACATAATTGTTGTACTGGCTCCTGTTATAGCCATGTGATGTCATGAAAAGGTCGAACCTCTTGTACCATATCCTCGGAGTCTGCTTCAGACCAAAAAGAGATCTCTTTAGTTTACACACATGTTTCTCATCACCGGGTCGAATGCACCCCTCGAGCTGTAGTACATAGATCTCCACCTCTAAGCTGTCGTAAAGAAAAGCAGTCTTCACGTCCATCTGCTTCATCTCTATGTCCCACATATCTACTATGACGAGTAACACCCGAATGGAACAGTGCTTCATCACATGCGAGAAGATTCATCAAAGTTGACTCATTCTTCTGCGCAAACCCCTGACTATGAATTGGTTTTGTACCTCCACTGATCATTTCCAGATGTGCGCTGCTTCTTCCTGAACACCCATTTGGAATTGATTGTCTTAGCATCTTTAGGCAGACTAACCAAATCTCAAATCTTGTTCTTTTGAAGGGATTCCATCTCTTTTACCATATCAGCTTTCCATTGAGAACTGTCTCTGCTCTTTATAACTTCTCGATAGGAACATGGGTCTGAGAAATCACCTGAAAAGTGTATGTTATAGTGTCTTATAGCCTGAGAGGCAGTCTGGCCTCTCTCCTCCCTTGCCTCTAGCAATTGAGTACGCTCCGCAACAATTGAACAACATTGTCTCCTCTGAGTCGGAGGAATCATCACGATCATCTACTTTGGCACTTCCATCCAGCTCCACCTTCACTAGAGAGTCTAGAGTCTTCTCCAACTATTTAACTTGAGACAGAGACTTCTTCAGCATAGAAGGCTCATCAAAAACGACGTCGTGTTTCAGCTCGACCTTCTCAGTTTCAGGATTCCACCGCTTGAATCCTTTGGTGTTGTCCTTAGGCCCAGAAAGATGCACTTCTTAGACTTAGCATCCATCTTTGTCTTTTCTGAATCCCACAATAATGTGAAAACATGACATCCAAAAATATGAATATTAGAATAATCAACAGGATTATCTGACCATATTTCTTGTGGAGACTTCAGATCTAGTGACATTGATGAAGACCGGTTCACTAGATAACAGGTTGTATTAATGGCTTCGACCCAGAAGGACTTTAGTAGATCACCAAACAGTCGCATACACCGAGCTCTTTACAACAACGTTCTATTCATCCTTTCTGCAACACCATTCTCTTTGTGGTGCACCTGGGATGGTGACAAGTCGAGGGATACCTTACTAATTGCATTATGACTGAAAACTCCGCTGAGATATATTCGTCATCATTATCAGATCTGAGGTATTTCACCTTCTGCACGCTCTGTTTTTCAACTGTGATCTTTCAGATCTTGAACTTCTCGACTACTTTAGACTTGTGCTTGAGAAATCGTCGATGAAGGTCACGAATACTTGGTACCTCCAAGTGATGGATCTGAGGCTGACTCCCAAACATCTGAGTGCATATACACCAGAATCTGCTTGCTACGCTTGCTCGATGTTATAAATTTTACCTTGCACTTTTCCTGAGGATGCATGCCTCGCAGAAATAAGGTTTGCTCGTTTTAAGTCATTTTAGCAGACTCTTCTTATGCAACTCAAGCAGCTCCCTCCCGTTTATGTGGCCAAGCCTAGCATGCACAACCGAGAGGAATCATTATCTATCGACGTAGAAACTGCCGCATTTCCAGCTATAGTGGTGTCAATCAGTCTGTAGAGAGTACTAGAGCGCTCGCTTTTCATCACAACTAGATCGCCTTTCTTGACTTTCAGATAACCAATATCACCAACGAAGGAATAACTGGCTGCCTCCAAAGTGTCTAAAGAAATTAGGCTCTTCCTTAAATCAAGCATACATCTGACATCTGTGAGCGTTCTTATGGTTCCAACGAGCATCTTGATTCTGATACTATCGATCTCCATTGTTCTTCACTCTGAGTTATTTCCATAAGAACACAACCACCATCACATTGTCTGAAGCTGTGAAACCATTCTATGTTCGGACATATGTGATAGGAGCATCGAGTATCCATAATCTAGGTATTTGTAGTGTCGAGACTGGGTGAGACACGAAGAACGTCAGCAACGCTCTCATTATCGGATGCCGCCACAGCATATTGTGGCTCTTGTGTCCTCTCCTTGAGCTTCTTCTTCGGGCAGTTATTTTTCCAGTGTCTTTTTCCTAGTAGTAATGACACTTGTTGTTGTCTTCCTCTAGACTTAGACCTGGGTCTGTTTCCCTTATTGCCTTTGTCTTTAGATCTGTCTCGACCGGGTCATTGCACTTCACAAGTAAACCCTCACTGGTTCTAAAACCCGATTTGCTTCTCATTTCATTAGACAGCAGCGTAATCATCACCTTTTCCATTTTAAAGGTATCCTTTTCATAGAGGATCGTGGTGACGAGATTATCAAAAGACTTTGACAATGAAGACAACAAAAAAAGAGTCTGGTCTTCTTCTTCAACCTTTACATCCATACTGCGCAGCTGAGGAATTAACTTGTTGAAAAATTCATGCGCTCCAGCAGCTGAGTACTCTCGACATCCTCAAGATGTATAACTGCTTTTTGTGTACCCACACCCCATCCATCTAGATTAATATAACAGAAGGTCTGACCGAGGTCCTACGTCATATTAAACAGACAGACGAAAGAGTTACGAGATGAAATCATAATCCATTCTAATCAGAGACGAACCATAACATAAAGTTGCATTCTAGCGGAAGCTTAAAGAGTTATAAGTATCTCCCAACCAGGAATGTCCACTAATAAAGCCAACAAGAATGAATGTCATACACATAATTATGGCCTTAAGGACTTACAAAACCATTTCTTGTTTATAAGAAAGTGATTTTCATACATCGGCACACAACCCAACAACACATGAAAATACTAAACACAACACTTGGGCTTTGAGGGCCAGCTCAGCAAAAAGAGCTTCAGCCCGCTATTTTCCACTTGGATCTGCAACATCTACACAAAAGCATTCCACCAAACAATGGTAAACAAGACAACAGTCAGCATTAGCTGACTCCAGAGCACACATAGCGCAATGCTCTTCTCTGGGCAAGAAGAAATACTTATCTTCGCGAGCGATGACCATCCACCCTTGGAAGTCCTTCTCTCATCCTAAATAATTATAACAAGAGGCGGTGTGTTGCCCTCAAATTCTCTTCCAAAGCTCTGCAACAACATAAGAAGATAATGGAAGTTTGGTCGACACAACTCCGGCCACTCGGTTTTCATTACTTATGAGAGTTTTTCATGTTAAAAAAATCGTCTTGCTATCTGTCGCATTCTTTCCATTCGACATTAACTATTTGCGTGCTTGACCGCTCCAAGCTAAGACGATCCAATTTAGATTGGTCAACGGGAGTCTCGAGTTGCCCGCAACAATACTCATGCATGTCTGGGAGAGAAACAAAAAAAATTGTTCGTGCATGCAACGCATCAAAGATCACCATATGGGATACGCTATCTCATGATTGTTTTATGGAAGCATAACTTTTTACGTGTGACTAATCGACAATACAACCGTATTTCAATATGAACATATAACACATGTATTTCCGAACACAATCTTCTCCCTGGATCACAGATCAAAATGCTATATTTTATCTCGCACGGTGATCTTCTGATGATCACCGAGTATTGCCCGTACCTAAATATCTCTCCTGGGAAACAATATATTTTGAGCGATGTTATGGATACACCAATAATAGCTATGGACATACCATTAAACAAAATAAAAACTACTAAAACTCTATTCTCTATTTTTTTTCTGCTAAGACAGCCCGCACCATACTTTTCCTTCATCCCGTCTCCCCCACCACTTTACCGTGAAACTAGGATTCCACGATCGGCGTCACCTAGAGTTTCTCGCCTGAATCTTCGCATTTGTCTCTTGCACCCACCGACACCGGCGGCATGGTGTTCTTGCATCCCAACAAAACTTCAAATCCTCAGTGTTGAAACCGAAAATCGGTCTCTTGTGAAGTTCACCCTTGGGGAAGGGGTGATCGCGCACCTAGTTCGCTCCTGCAAGCAAAACAACAAGGGAAACAAAGAAGAACTGACGCAAGGGCTCGGCGGGGAGGACCCACCACACACCCGGAAGATCTTAGAGCGCTTCCCCTCCTTAGCCAAAGGCCAAGCTAAGGTATCCTCAGAAAGCGCTTGAGAGATGGAGCAAAAGGGCACAAAAATCGTGCTTTCTGAGGTACCCATTGGGTTCTATTTATAGATTTCTGAAAACGGTCTGCAAATAGCCAACTCTCGCTGTTCTGAACGACTATGTGCAGTCTAGGTTGGTCTGCCAACAGCGTAACTCTGCTGTTCTGAAAGGCTATGGACAGGACATCGGGGGTAAAATAGTAAAAAATACCTCATAGACCTTGACGAGCTGAGAAGCTCGGCCACCCCTGAAGGTCATGCTCGTCTGCTGTCTGCCGAGCTCCATAGGGCGACTGCGAGCTGGCTCCTGTGCTCGCCCTTCGATCTGCCTTCATTAGTCGAGCTCAGCTCGACGAAACCCGGGCTTAGCTCGGCGAATGCCGAACTCGAGGTCGACGAATACGGAGTTGTACACTCAGTATCCCTTCCGTTCGACAAGTAATTTTCCACGATAACCTTTATTCAACAGTTTGTGCGTGAACAAGAGGAAAACTGCTCTCATGCCATTATTAATGCCACTCCTCTCCATTGTGAAACCGTGCTTGTCGCTCCCCACGATGGTGAAAACTCCATTATAGATTGAGACATTCAACGGTTTTCTCCCTCCATCTCCTTGATTGATTCCAGTCGGAGAGGTGAGGTGGTCGACAGCTTCCTAATTCATTTTCTGATCTACAGTCCAGGTAACAGACGATCTCGATTGCAGGGATTTCATCAGCTCCAGGAGGAATTGACAGAATAACTTGATTCTTCCTTTTTTTCAGTCATTCTTTCCTTTCCTGAGAAATTAATCTTGCGCAAAATTGAAGAAGAAATCTGATTCCTCCATATGCAGTCAATTGATTTCTCCTGCACTCCTGCAGTCGATGATCATTGTTTTGAATCTCTGAAAGCCCGGACCAAAGGAAGGAATTTTTAAGGGAACAGTGATTGTTTTCCAAAAGAATCCATTTCATTTCCCCATTGTTCTATAAAGAGAAGAATTCTACTCATAACCAAAGGAAGGGTTTGTTTATCTTATCGTGGTGTGTGGTGTGTGGTGTGTGGTGTGTATGTAACGTTATTGAGTTGTGCAGAGTGATATTGGATTGTACTTAGCCCTTGACACTCCATAGCTAGCTATGATTGAGGCGCCCGTCTCTTTAATTTGGGGAGTCATAGGAATTAAATGTACCGGTGAATTTTCTGCAATGAGATGAAAGGATGAAATGAAGCTTGAATGGCGCCTCCGCAGCAGCAGCAGCAGCAGCAGCTGGATTCCATCCTCCGCCGCTGCTCATCCCTGTCTCATCTCAAGCAGCTCCACGCCCAACTCGTAGCCGGCGGCCTCTTTCAGCTTCTACCTACAATCCGGTCCAAGCTCACAGAGCTCTTTGCCGTATCCTCCTTCGGCGATCTTCCCCACGCCACCAACATGCTCCGCCTCACCCTCTCCCCCACCACCAACGATTTCAACGCCCTTCTCCGCGGCATCTCGGCGTCCCCCGATCCCTCCCCCGCCCTTTCCCTCTACTCCCACCTTCTCCTCTCCTCCCGACCCGACGCCCTCTCCCTCTCCTTCACCCTCAAGTCCGCCGCCCGCCTCTCCTCTCTCTCCGCCGCATCCCATATCCACTCCCACCTCCTCCGCCTCGGTCTTTCCGCCGACGTCCGTCTCCTCACCACCCTCATCGACGCCTACGCCAAGTCCTCCCGCTCCGACCTCGCCCTCCTTGCATTCGACGAAATGCCGGTCCGCGACATCGCCACCTGGAACGCCCTTCTCGCGTCCCTCCTCCCCCACCAATCCCTCTCCCTCTTTCGCCGCCTGCGACACAATCCTCCTTCCCCGCGCGAATCTCCCGACGCCGTCACCGTCGTCGCCGCTCTCTCCGCCTGTGCCCAGCTCGGCGCCCTTGACGAGGGTGCCTCCGTCCACGCCTTCTCCCGCTCCCTCGGCCTCGACGCCGACAATCGCGTCCGCAACGCGCTCATCGACATGTACGCCAAATGCGGCGACATCTCCCGCGCTCTCTCAATCTTCCGCACCCTTGATTCCAAGACACTCGTCTCGTGGAACGCCGCCATCATGACCCTCGCCCTTCACGGCCGCGGACGAGACGCCCTCCAACTGTTCGACGAAATGCTCCGCTCGAGCCCGGTCGAACCCGACGCCGTCACCTACCTGGCCGTGCTCTGCGGGTGCACCCACGCTGGCCTGGTCGACGACGGCCTTCGCATATTCCGCTCCATGCGGGTGCCCCGCACAGTGAAGCACTACGGCACGGTGGTCGACCTGTTGGGCCGAGCCGGGCGGCTAAGTGAGGCGTACGGCATGGTCGCCACCATGCCCTTCACGCCGGACGCAGTTCTGTACCAGACTCTCCTGGGAGCGTGCAAGACCTACGGCGACGACACCATGGCCGAGCTCGTGTCCGAAAAGCTCCAGGAGATGGGCTCCAATGGCTGCGGAGAATACGTTTTGCTGTCAAATGTGTACGCTTCGAAGGCCCGATGGGCCGACGTGGGCCGGGTCAGGGATGCCATGAGGAAGGGCGACGTGAGGAAGGTCCCGGGTTTCAGCTACATGGAGTTTGGCGGATCTGTGCACAGATTTGTGAACGGCGACAGAGGGCATTTGAGATGGAGAGAGATTTATGAGAAGTTGGAGGAAATGGGAGCAAAGATCAAGCTGCTGGGATATGTTGCAGACACCAGGAATGTGCTGCATGATATTGGGGAAGAGGAGAAGGAGAATGCGCTGAATCACCACAGTGAGAAGCTGGCCATGGCATTTGGGTTGATCAGCATACCACAGGGATATCCCATAAGGGTCAACAAAAATCTGAGGATCTGCGGAGATTGCCACTCGTTGGCAAAATTCGTATCGAAGGCGTACGATCGTGTGATCATCATTCGCGATCGGGCGCGGTTCCATCATTTTGAGGATGGCGATTGCTCGTGCAGAGATTACTGGTGAACTATGATGGGGTGAGTTGCTCACTCCCAATCTATACTTTTCATACATCTGTGATGGACTTGCATGAAAAGGAGGAGGACTCTCGCAACAACCTACAAACTGTGACGATTAGAGAAGAAGCCATTTTGGTGGTGGTCTTAGAAGAATGTCGTGAAGAATTTCATGTGCACACCACAATCTCCAATGAAGTGGATCTCTCATCAAGTGATCTAATCAAAGAGCAATGCTGGTGATCTTGTTGTAATATACAATCACAATCCGATACAACAAAAAGATGTTTACACTGCACTTTTTTACATTAATGAAAGGAGGTGGAAGCATTTTAATATAGCTTCAAAACACAATGACTGCAAATTCATTGTATTTCCTTTGTGTATTAGTTTGAAAAAAAAATAGAAATGTTTGATCATGAAATTCATAAGTGGCAGTTGATTTTTCTTGGATCTAATGCACCAAGGATTGTACGCACATGAGAGTGAAAATTTAGCTTAAAAGGCCGGCCAATTTTAACGATTTCATAGCGCTCAAAAGTTAAATAGACTGCGCCAGTAAACTTCGAAGTTAAATAGGCTTGGAAGCTGCCAAATGTTATCCTCCATTCAGCCTTCAAAAACCAAATTTTATTCGAAACTTCACTTGGTTTTGCTATTGAGCGCAGTTAAGGCTCTCTTTATTAAGAAATAAATAACGTCTCCATGTAATAACGGGGGATCAAAAGGGCTGTTAAAATCAACCAAGCACATACAGAATCCGCTACTAAACCTTCAAAAATCTACTTCAACTCTCGAGAAACTCACAAGCACAAGTGAGCTACTCATCCTGGATTATGATCTCCTCTTCGGCCACAGCCCAGGTGTTTGCGGGCGAGCCCTGACAGCAGCTCTGCATTGACAAACGGTGTGTTAAATTAAGATTGGAGTTGAGAAGCTAAGAAACAATTCCGTATGATCAGGAGGTATATGAGATGATAGTTTCCTGTTTGAGTTATGATGTTAGCATGCAACATATGAAATGTTTGAAGATCGGAAACAGAGGCAGCAACGAATATGAAAGTACGAATAATCACAAAAAGCTCCCCTGTGATTTTGCATAAACACGGGGACCCACTCTCCTCTAAGTTTACATCATTAATATACGTACCAAAACATAGAGGCGGCGGGTTTTTGTTAAATATAAAAAATGCTCATCAAGAACATGTAAGCACTTTCAACAAGTATATTTTCTAGGAATTGCACATGCATAAAAAATTTCTAGAGCAACACAATTCTAAGTCATCCCGCAGGAGACCCAACTCAATACAATTCTAAGTCATCCCGCAGGAGACCCAACTCAATATATTCTAACGCATGACAAACACGAGCAATATGTATCGGAAAATTGTATATTAAAACCTACAAACACATGGATGGGTCTTGCATATGATCTTATTACATAAGGTTAAAAAATAAATTTACCCTGAATTAACCACATATGGCCAAATTGTTAGTTACCGTTAAAATAAGGACTGGAAGCAAACAAATAAATGAAATAGAATGATAATCCAACTAAAATATGACGACGGACTTCCCAGAGTCCAATGTTTAGGGAGGAAGAGCTGAAAAATCTATTGCAGCGTGAAAACAATGAAATTCATATCAGAATTCTGAACAAAAAGATTAAGTGATCACATTCCAGCCGAATGCATTAATGATTTTCATCATGTAAAACCTCTTGAAACAACTAAGTATTAATAGAAGGACAAGATTCATGCACCATCACATATAATTGCAGGTTTGTTCTACATATTCACAGGTATTTCGGTGCTTTTGCCTAAGGCTTAATAAAATGTTTCCGTTGCGCGGTAAAAGAAAAGAAATTCTACCTCAGATGTATGAATGTATGGAATGTTAAATTGTGGCAGCCTGGCAGGCCGTTATAGCTGCAGCTAGGTTCCGTGGGATGGGGACCGGGATCGCAGGGATCTAGAGTGAGTGTTTGCGGAGGAGAGACCGGTGGTAATAAAGGTTGGAGAGTGGCTGATGGGATTGGTAGCGCAGTAATGGTGGAGAGTATTAGGGCACACAAGAGCTGTTGTTGCCAGGGTTGATGTTGGCCGGGTTAGGTGCCTCAGGCAGCATTGATTGTGTCTTTTCTTAAGTCACGTGAGTTGGTGGATTTGTGATGCTCCCATTATTTCTTAGGAGTGAAAATGGTTTCTTACGATTTGAGGTGAAGTTACTCTCTGGTGGGGAGAGTCACGGGTTTGTTGGGAGAGGAGGAAGGATAATTGGCGTTTGCGTAAAGACTTGAGGGCGAGAATGTGTTATAGCCGTTCCGTATTTGGAAGGTGTAAGGCGCACCAAGACATAAAAGCATGCTGAAGGCGTAGGAGCACCTGGCAAAGGCAATACACCCCAAAAAGAGAAAAAAAACCCTTTAAAGTAAACCGCTGAAAATACCATTATAAGCCATAAAACTCCAACAACATACAGCTACTGTCCAACAGTCTAAAATTGCCGAAATTGTTTCCCGATAGCAATTTTAGAGGCTAAACTACTGCCTAGAAGAAGTTACTTTAGTTTTACAATGATGTTCACAAATTTGCTTTAAAGAAAGAGGGAATGTCGGAATGGAATAATTAAAAATAAGAGAGATGGATGAGAAGGTATCGTCCGGCATGGGGATTGTGGGATGTTATCTTTATATAAGAATAAATGAGATATACAAAATTGTGTTAATACAGAAAAATTAAATTGATGAGTCATACCATGAAATTACGAGAACGAGTAATAGAAAGAAGAATAAAACGGGAGACTAACAACTCAAAGAATCAATTTGGATTCATGTCAGGGCGGTCGACCATGGAAGCTATACATCTATTGAGGAGACTCATTAACAACTACCAAAAAAAAAGATTTGCATATACTATTTATTGACCTTGAGAAGGCTTATGATAGAGTTCCAAGAGAGATCTTATGGAGAGTCTTAAAAAAAAGGTGTAAATATATCATACACAAGGTTGTCATGATCGAGATCCTAGATGAGATCATTTCGAGGTAGGATCAGATTTGATAATAGGGTTGGATCGAGGATCGCTTTACAAAACCAGGATCAATTTACAAAATCTGGATCGTAAGATCCTATGATCTGGATCGCGATCCTGACATCCTTGATCATACATTGACATAATCAAAGATATGTATACAAATTCAGTGACAAGGGTGAGGACATCTAGAGGATTAACACAAAAATTCCCTATCATTGTTGGCTTACATCATGGTTCAACTTTAGCCCTTATCTCTTTACCATTATCTTAGATAGAGTATATGGAGCTTAAATTTAGCAGTGCAAGGACAGATGACTTCGTTATTAAGTTGGGTGATCAAAATATTTCTCATTGTGAATGTTTTAAATATCTTGGATCGATAGTTCAAAAGGATGGAGGTATTGATAAAGATGTGACACATAGAATCCAAGTGGGTTGGTTGAAGTGGAGAGGCGCATCAAGGATCTTGAGTAATCATAAAATACCATTAAAACTTAAGGGCAAGTTCTACCGTACTGCGATTAGACCAGCGATGCTCTATGGTTCTGAGTGTTGGTAATGAATTGTGCACATGAGCAAAAAATGGGAGTTGCAGAGATGAGAATGCTTAGGTGGATGTGTGGACACACGAGATAGGATAGAATTAGGAATGAATGTATCAGGGATACGACATGAGTAGCACCAATTGCAGAGAAGATGCGAGAAGCTCGACTAAGATGGCTTGGACACATACAAAGGAGGCCATTAGAGGCACTTGTTAGGCGTTGTGAGAGTCTACTCACTAGGCATGTTAAATGAGAGTGGGAAAAAGGCTTAGTGAGAGAGGGGTAGACCAATAAAGACTTGGAATGAAACTATAAGGAAAGACATGATGTACTTAGGCATTAGTGAGATTATGACACAAGATAGGACACAATGGCGACAAAGGATCCATATAGCCGACCCCGCTATAGTGGGAAAAAGGCTTGAGTGTTGTTGTTGTTTGTTTGTCAAGAGAAGAGGTGAAAGTAGAAATTAGCTTATCTTGAGTTTGTTCACAAACTCAACGTATCTTCTGTGAACTTTGCCAGGAAGCTCTTCAATATTTTTGGATACTTGGAAGAGCTTTTTCAAGTCATTCTCAGCATTCAAGTACACATCATTGACAGTGTAGCCTTGCTTATAATTCTTACAACCAATTCATTAATTGCATCATCTCTTTGCCTGGAGATATGATTCTAAAAACTGGAGACTCAAAAGCTTCAGGAACTAGAGGCACAATAGGTTGATCATGCACAACAAGAGAGGAAGAGGATTTAGCAAAATAACTGGCTCAATCTTATCAGGATGGCCTTCAATCTTGCTTCCTTTCTTTTTCTCAACATAGGAATGTGAGCATCAGAAGAGAATATTAATCCTCTTTTGCCCAGCCTCTCAGTGATTTTTACAGCAAAGACACCCGGAGTTTTGGCCTTATAAGTTTCAGCATCAAACATGTGTTTGCTTGGGAGAACAATTTAATCTTCCTTAAGAACGTCTTTGGTTATTTCGGTTTTAAGTGAAAAGATGAATGCTTCCATTTTATCAAAAATGACTTTTTGAACAGCCTCATATTCTATCTTATTTCATGCAGCAATCTCCTCTTGAACTTTGATAGATTCTGGATCATTGACTGGATGAGGAAAAGTGTCAATGAGACTTTCCTCAATAGGAATGTGAGGTGTTGAGGCATTGCAAGACTTCATCTGCTTATAAAATTTTCTCTCAGCCTTCGTATACTTTTTCCAGATAGGTATGCTGTCAAAATGACCTCCCCCTTCTTCCTCTGCCACGAAGAGCTCTTGGACTAGGATGCACGGGTACGGAAACGAGATACGATACGAAAAACGTGATTTTTAAAAAACAAGGATACGGGAACATATTTAATTATTTTTAATTATTTTAATATAAGTACTAATTAATATAAGAATAAAACAACTAATAAACTATCTGTACATATAACGAAAAAATTAAATAATACTATATTATATACCATTGACATTTCATATAATGTTATAAATAGCATTCAAGGAAACAAGCACCGTAAAAAACAATCTATCACATGTCCACATCAATATATCATTACATCAATTGATCATAGTTGTGTTACATTCACATGCAAAATATCAAGTTTAAAAATTAAACATTCTCTCAAATAGTATCAAGTATCAACTTCATCATCTTCTTCAGCAATCGAGAGCTCCAACCTTGGTTCATCAAGCGATAAATTAGCTATCTCAAGTGTGCCTACATCTTTGAATGACTCAAAGCCATCGCCCGCAATATCCCACAATGTACACTCTCCTTCATTGTATTTGTGATCTCTTCTAGAAAGAAGTCGAAGATTACTATGAATATTTATTAAATCTTCTGCACGTTATGGTGTCATTCTATTTCTTTTCATTGAATGAATAAAAGAGTAAGTGCTCCAATTTCTCTCGGCGCATGGAGAAGATGATTGTTGTACTAATAGTTTATACTGGTACAAATAGTTTATACTAATGAAATGCTCTACATACAGTTAACAAAGATCATACTAACAGAGATAATGAAATGCTCTACATATATTCCGGTATAAATACTGAAACTAATGAAATGCTCTACATATGTTCTACATACAGTTAACAGAAAAAGCGTAACATAAAAAGCTTAACAGGAAAAAAAGCTTAAAAGAAGAAGAAGAGGAGGAAGAAGAGGAAAAGGAAGAAAAAGGAGGAAGAAGAGAAGGAGGAGGAGGTGCAGAAGAAGAAGGTGCAGAAGAAGAGGAGGAGGTGCAGAAGAAGGTGCAGAAAAAGAAAAGCTTAACCCAGATGGGTAGAAATTTTTCTGGCTGGAGATATAGTTTTTGGAGGAATATCTTAAAAAGGCACTAGTGAAGGTATGTCTATGGAGACATCTAGAGAAACAGTCTCTTCATGAACAACATCTCTATACTCGACATCATCTGGAAGAGTGCCAAGGAGAGGAGATTTTTCCTAGCCATAATGAGGAAAAGCTTCCCAAAAGTATCATAAACTGGAGGAACATGCCTCTCCTGAATGATTGACACTGAATCCACCTGAGCAGTGGACTCCCCTGAGAATGAGGATCCAAGGACTTATCAGATTCAACAAAATCTAATACCATTCTTATCCATTCAGTAGTGCATATTTTAATAGAACTTCATTAGCACCAAACTCATCAATCATAACAATCTTACCAGAAACTAAAGCATTTTCAGATTCACTCATCTCAACAACATCCTCAGCAGTATCAAGACAAACCTCTTCCATATCAATGACATTTCCAGCAACCTTGTGTGGATCATGACCATCATTTGTATTTGAAAAAAGCATGCACGATGCTTAGAGAATGCGATGCGGTACAAGTGTCACACCTGTCCGCCACCCAGGAGTCCTGCTAGGAGGCCCACTTGGAGTCAGCACCATGCGGCTTTCATCAGGGCCGCGACCCGTACACCCTAACCAACTCTCCGTCATGGAGTCATCACCATGCGGCAGGTTGTTAAGGTCGGGGCTCGATCCCCAGACCTCCTAGATAAGAGGCCTTCACCAGCGCTCTCATCACCAACTGATCAGCGCCTCCAGCAATCTCCTCCCTGTTTTCCAGCAACCCAGCCAGCCGCCGCCCAGTTCACTATTGTCCAACAAAACCCGTGCCTCCAACAACCCGCCCCCACCCCTATCTAGCCACCACAAAGCCGCCCTAACCTCCCCTCCTTGTCGCCAACTTCTCCCACCCTGTGGAACCACCTCCAACAACCCTCCTATTGGTTTTGTCCCGATCTTGACAAACCAGCCCCCGTTCCAACCCTTCCCCCATATCCGTTCTTCATCCCTTAACCCAGATCCACTACCAAATATCGGATCCATCCATCCCTCACCCGGATCTTATCCATGTGTGGCCGGATCTATCCATTTTCGGTCTGATTCCACCTTCCACCACCGAGGACAGCCACATACGCTATTTCTACGCCTTCGGTTCCACCCCGGATCGTCGTCCACGCATCTCTGGTTTCAGATACTTCAGTGTCTTGGTTAGACCACTATTTGGTGAGATTTCGTTGTACTAGATTATTATTTTCAGCATATTTATATTGGATTGAAGCTTATGCTTATTGTGAATCTCTTGTATGGTAGTTGTTTGTTAGATAATTATCTTGATTTGTATGATTTATTCGCCGTGCGCTCTAGCTTTTGCCCTCCACGGGAGGAAAGACTAAACATGTTTACCCTAATAAATTATTTGTGTCTTGCTTTGAATATTCAGCGTGGGATGATATTATTGATTATTCAATCTGTAATTTAATCTGTCGGGCTTTGCATGACATGTAGGGTTAGGTCACTGTTTACCCGCCGCCTGTAAATTTCCTCCTTTCCTCCTGCGTCAATTGGTATCAGAGCTAGGTTACACGCTATTTTGATACGCAGTCGTAGAGTCTATAGGTTTTTCATTATGTTTAGGGTTAAGTCAGTTTTGTACCGTTGCCCCTTCTTTTGATGGTTCATCGAGTCTCAAATCTTTCAGTTATTGGCTCGTGGATATGAAGTATTATCTCAATCATTTTGAGTTATTCGGTGAGCGTCGCGTCAAATTTGCAAAACTTAGGCTTTTAGATCAGGCGAGTGCTTATTGGTCTAGCGTTGAGAGGATTCGCAAGCGAGATCGTCTTCGTCGCATTACTAGTTGGGTGGACATGAAGCGTACATTGTGTCAGAGGTATCTGCCTTCGTCGTATCGGAGTCTCTTGCTCGACCAATTATTTTCCCTTCAGCAAGGATATATGTCTGTCGCTGAGTACAAGGACCGTTTTGATGAGTTAGTGGTGAGGAGTGATATCCGTGAGGACCAAGTCATGACCATTTCCCGATTTTGGTCCGGACTTTGTTTTGACATACATACTAAGTTAGGTTATCATAGCTCAGAGTCCCTCGAGCAGACGTATCAGCTTACCCTTCGTTATGAACAGTCATTGAGATCCGCAAGAGCTGGTTGATGGAATTCTCATATGGACCTCCGCAGTACGAGTCCCTCCCATACTGAGATCACCATGATGTCTATCATTGTCATGACAGACATGATAGAGAAGATACCTGATACGGATTTCTCTCACCCCAGCGAGGTACTTAGTCTGGTGAGTGATCTATCTCTTGTTTCTGACCCGCCTCTTGTGACCCCCGACTGAGAGTGAGCCTGAGCGACCTATTGAGTCTACAGTATTGTGTCCCTCACTCACACCTCTTCTTCTGCCAAGCACCAGGTTAGTTAGTACCTCAATCATAGACTTCATTCGTGATACCACACCCACAGATCCATTCTTGAGTGTAGTCATGTGTCGCTCTCCCATTGTCATTACCCGGAGTCACATCACGATCGAGAGCCCGGAGCCTGGTGTTGATCTCGTAGTGGCTACATCACCCATTCACGGAGACACTATCACTTACGATGGTACTCATCTGGAGGACCTTGATGTTGAAACCAGTCACCCGGTTCCACCTAGAGTTCGGACCTGAAGCTGCAGCACACACTTACTCTTCTTGAACCGCCCTCCCGACGTGAGTCACAGGACCAGAAACAGACCGATGATCTCAGCTCAGAGGTCTCACCTCTTACCCGGAAGAATCTGAAGTTCTCCCCCTCCCAAGCCAATGCTGAGCTAGGTGCCTCTGAGGAAGAATATGAAAAAGTTCAACAACCTGTTCAAGGCACCTTATCGGTCTATTTATAGGCCTATGTGTTTGATCTGCAAATAACCATACTGAACTGACCTGAAATTACCAAAATACCCTGGGTTGGGTCTGCCAACAGCCAAACTCCACTGTTCTGAAGGGCTATATGCAGACCACCGAGGGGAGAAGGGTAAAATTACCCGGGGTAGAAGAGTAAAATCCCCCTCAGGGGTAAGAAGGTAAAAACATCCTTCCTTCTATACGTCGAGTGGGGAAATGACCAGTGGGCGAGACGAGCCCACCTGCTCGTCTCGCTAGCCTCCCGCCTTACGGCAGCCATCTCGCCCTCAAGGTCCAGCCCGCGCCCTAGAGGACGTCTCGCCTACGGCGTCGAGCCCCATCTCGCCTTCTGCGAGTGGACCACATGGTCTCACTCGCCTCTTCAATTTCTCTCGCTAGCTTCTCCACCCTGTTGCTTGAGCCGCCTCCCGCGAGCCCAAGGTTGTACACAATCCCCGTTTTTTTCGAGGTTGCCTCAAGCTCAGAAAGAAAGTCCAACCGAGGCTCGCGGCGTTGGGATTCATTTATGAGAATTTTTGGCAGGCCCTCCCCCCCGGAGTCTATAAATATGAGACCCCGCCTCATTATGGAGTGCCCCCTTTCTCATTTCCACCTCTCTTCTACCATCAACATGTCTCATAGGCAGAGTGTCCCATCTCTGGTCCGCACCCCCGCTTCAGCACCTTCATCATCTCGCCTGAAGAAGGCAAAAACCGCCGGCCCCCCATTCTCAGTCGACGCGACCACTTCGGCAGCCGATAGACTTCCTCCCGCGTCCTCTGGACAGAGACAGGTGATTCTTGACTCCTCCTCGCGCCTCTCTTTTCTTTTATCGTCTCGCTTATTGACCATGCTCTTTCAGGGAAACCTCGCTGATTCCCCCATGCCTGCGAATCCTGCTGACGTTACCGACCAACATTATCAACGCTCCGACTCGCCTGAGGAATCCTCCCCCCTATCACAAGGAAAGAAGACCTCTCGCGGCTTGTGGGGAACTCTCGCATCCCAAGTAAGTAAACTCATCCTGTCCTTTCACTTCCTACAGATTCTTATTCCCTTACCAGGCACATTCGAGACCACAGGGCTAGTCTTTGTATCCACGTAGCTCACGCCCGCTAGCCTTCTTTCGTGACCACCCTTCATTATGATCTTCCGCTTTTTTTTGCGCAGGTATCCAGCTTGACTCGGGTACGGAGGATTCCCCCGTGCCGCCTCCCCTCTCGCCTCTTCCTCGCTCGGATGAGATCGAAGATTACCTAGGTGATCCTATGGACCCTCTGGAGATGAAGCGCCGGACGACCAGGATGTTTCGAAAATACACACACGTCATTCGCGAGATGGAATGGGAGAAGCAAGCTACCGATCGACGCATTGACTGGCTGGAAACTGAGTGCGCCTGCCTCTCTGCCGAGGTCGACGCCGACGCCGAAATAGATGGGACAGACCCCCAGGCCATCATAAGTGAGACTGACCAACATCTCTGTCTCGCGCGTCGTGGTCTAGACGTCGTCCGCGCCTTTCATCTTCCTGGCCGCCCTCCGTGCGCGGGATCTTGCGGTGGCCGTTGGAAGTGGCACAAGAATTGAGGGACCTTGGCTTCGTCTCGCCAGCTTAAGCGTCTCGCCTGTTTAATTATTAATTTGTTATTTAGTTCCCTCCTGGACGAGATGTCCGCCTCGTGCGAAACAAAATAATTTATTATGATAATTTATTATGATACTTTGTCAACCTCTTTCACGCTGGGCTTTTATTATAGCTGTGTTAATTGATCCACCTTTTTTATTTTTATTTTTGGCTCATTGGAAAAGTCGTCGCGGAGTTCCGCGCTTCGGGGTCAGGAGAGAGAGAGAAGATGAACCGTCAGGTTGCCCCTTCGGCTTCCTCATTCTCACTTTCCCGCCCATTTTTCTCCTCTCTCTATGTGCTATAAATACTCCCCCCCCCCCGCATCCAGATGTTCTACACCTGCGCTATCGCTTCCTGCTGCTGCTGAGATTCGGAGTTCTCGCCTGCTCCTCCTCGCCTACCTCTTCTCGCGTCCCGCTTCCGCCTCACTTTTTTCTACCCCCTTCTGTTTATGTCGTCTCGCTCGCCATGGGAAAGAAGAGAGCAGAAGAAGACGAGGGCCGCAACCGCTGCGAAAGGCGATTTGTCGACCACGACTTCCCTCCCAGCAAAATCTCCGAAGAGGATTACAATCGCTTTGCCAGCGAGTTCCTAGCTGAGGGGTATGAGTCTCGCCGCCAAAGGTCGGCGAGGCGATTAACACCTTCTACTCTGGCGAACTCGCCTTCCCCGTCTCGCACTTTGAGGCGGGGCTAAGACTCCCCCTCTGGCCAGAGGTAAAACGGGCTTTGAAATATTTTGGCGTTGTCCCCGTGCAGCTCAACCCGAATGTCATCTCGATGTTGGTCGTCTTCGCTAGCTACTTGCGCCGCGAGCGCATCGAATTTAGTCTCACTGTCTTCCGCAAATTGTTTGTCTACCACGCCAAAGACGATGATGTCTCGTACTTCACTGATCAGGGTCTAAAGGTGTGTGAGACGCCTAACAAGAACCACCACTGGCTCACCCTCTTTGTCTTCATTCGCGGGAATCTGGGAGGCGTCCCTTTCGCCCCGGTGTCTCCTGCCGAGGTATACTACGAAACCCCCAAGGTTGGGGGTGCTGAAAAGGCTCTCTGCAACTTCTTCGCAGGGAAAAATTTCGAAGTCAATTACCTACGGCGAGATCTCGACTTGCTCATTCCCGTCCTCCCCGGTGAAGGTATACTGGTGCTCTCTTAGTATTATGCTTACCGTCTTCTTGTTTCATTCTGACCATTTTCTTGCTCAGGAGAGAGGACTATCCCCGTCCATCCCCCTTACCTGAGCAACAAGGGTCTCGCCCTTGCCAGCATGACGGCAGAGGCGACAAAGTAAACGCTGACTCCCACCCCGAAGAAAAGATCTGGGGACGATGTTGCCGCTCCTCGGCACAGTCCCAAAAAGAAGATGAAGAAGGTGGTGCCGCAGCCACAAGGGGGAAAGGGAACTGCTCCCAAGGAAAGAAAAGAGATGTCGGGGTCCCTGACCCCCATTTCTGTGGAAGGATCCCCATCACCTCGCCATCAAGCCGTCTCGCCTGCCCGCGAGACGGCCCCACCTGACCGAACCGCCACCACCTCTGCCCAGCCCGCCAAGCTTCCCCCTCGCGAAGCTGGCTCTTCCAGCCGCTCGGCCCCCTCCCTGCATCCGAATTACAATATGGGGCCTATGGTGAATGACGTCGTCGGCGAGCCGGTTCTTTTGTGGGAGGACTCCAACCGCGTGTCGGTGTCCACTCTCCTTCCCTCCTGGAAGGAGCAAGACCCACCCACCACTCATGCCTTCTCCCTCGGGTATGGGCTCTATGGTGGTCTTGGGACTGAGCCTTTCGACAATGAGTCGTCGCGAGACCTCGTCTTGAAGACCGCTCACGCCCAATTTCGCTCCATGGAGCTCTCGCACAGAATCTCGCGTCGCCTTGTCTTCAATAACAAGAAGTGGAAGGAGTCCGAGACCAGCCTTGTCGCAGAACGCGAGAAGTCGAATGACCTCGAAAAGAGGCTGACAGTCGCCGACAACCTTCTCGCCCGAAGCCAGAGCGGCGTGGTAAGCTTTTTAACTGCCATTCGCCAGTTTCACTCGCTAGCTTTACCTGCATGAACTTTTGTTGACTGATAGCCTTCTCACAGGATGTCGAGACGGCCGATCGAATGCGTTCGCGCATGGCGGCACTGGAGGAGGAGAACAGGAGATTAAAGGCCGAGAACGCTCGCCTTCTGGACAGCACCCAGCTTCACTCTCACCCAGATCCGCACCAAGCTCCCCCGCCAACTCATTACTCTCTGGACGAGGTCGACGCCATTTGCCGAGACGCTAACATCAAGACAACCGAGCTCGTCCTGAAGATGATGAAGGAACTGGGGGTTGTCAGGGACGATGCCGAGACAGTCACAGTCTGTGACTTGGTCCCCCAGCTATATGGCGAGACGGATGACAGCTCTACATCCAGTGACGAGGAGAGAAGGGGTGTCAATGAGCATTGGGACTCCCCCCCCCCCCTCTTTTTGTCTCTTGTACTTGTATATTATATTGAGATGTTTCATGGGAATACCTCCCTATTTTCTTTTTGTAATGAACAAGGGGATTTTTATTATAACCTTTGAGGATTTTTATTATAATCTTTCGCTATTTTCATTTCATTGCGCTTTATCTATTGTTGTCTCGCTTGAAAGTTAGTTCAGAGCGCTAGTCGTTGGACTTCTCCTCGCCCCTGCCGAGCGCGAGACCGTCTAGCCTTTTGCTCTCGTCTCGCCGCGAGATGAACCCAGCGCGGGTAGACCTTGGAGATCAAACCGCTCTTCATGATAAGTCCCCCTTTTTATGCGAGACCTGTGCCTTTGACAGTGAATACCCGCTCGTTATGGGCGAGACCCCCTTCACCGAGCGCCAGTCTGAAACGCTCATCCTCACTTGTATTGCCCCAACCTCTCCTTCTCATAGGGATCTTCCATCAATTTCCTGATAAGTATAGGTACCCTTCTTTGAGAGCTCTTTCCACTTGATTTGCCTCCGAGTGAGCCTACAGCCCTGCAAGCTAGATGAGAGTCGGGTCAGCAGGTCTGCTCGGAGCTTCCACTCCAAATCATCTCCCACCACCGAGTGAGCCCACAGCCCTGCCAGCTAGACGAGAGCCTGGTCAGCGGGTCTGCTCGGGGTCTCCACTCCAATCCATCTCCAACCACCGAGTGAGTCCACGGCCCTACCAGCTAGACGAGAGCCTGATCAGCGGGTCTGCTCGGGTTCTCCACTCCAATCTATGTCCAACCACCGAGTGAGCCTTCAGTCCTGTCAGCTAGATGAGAGTCTGGTCAGTGGATCTGCTCGGGGTCTCCTCTCCAAACCATTTCCAACCACCGAGTGAGCCTACAGTCCTGCCAGCTAGATGAGAGTCTGGTCAGCGGGTCTGCTCGGGGTCTCCTCTCCAAACTATCTTCAACCACCGAGTGAGCCTACAGTCCTGCCAGCTAGATGAGAGTCTGGTCAGCGGGTCTGCTCGGGGTCTCCTCTCCAAACCATCTCCAACCGCCGAGTGAGTCTACAGTCCTGCCAGCTAGATGAGAGTCTGGTCAGCGGGTCTGCTCGGGGTCTCCTCTCCAAACCATCTCCAACCACCGAGTGAGTCTACAGTCCTGCAAGCTAGATGAGAGCCTGGTCAGCGGGTCTGCAAAGGGTCTCCTCTCCAAACCATCTCCAACCACTGAGTGAGCCTACAGTCCTGCCAGCTAGATGAGAGCCTGGTCAGCGGGTCTGCTCGGGGTCTCCATGCACCCACTTCACTCTTAATGCCATGAAAAAGGACACTTGCGGTTTCATCATATCAGAAGGCCACATCAAAATTGTAAGTATTGAAGGACGAAAAATGTAATGAACAAAAAGTGTTATGGATAAAATTTCTTTTAAGTCATCGCCACTTCGGGCACGATCGAGGGGTACCCCGTCGACATCCTAGAGGTGGTATCCTCCCGACATCAAGACCTCTTTCACTACAAAGGGACCTTCCCATTTGAGATTGAGCTTTCCTACCGATGCCCCTCTGTCTGCTGCGTCCACCTTCTTGAGAACCAAGTCACCCTTCTGGAACTGCATGATCCTTATATGCTTATCAAAGTACTTCGTCATCCGGCGCTTGACTTCCTCCTGCCGGATCAGCGCCAAGTCTCAGAGTTCTTCCACGAGATCAAAAGAGAGTTTTTGCTCTTCCACGTTCTCTGCCATCCATACTTCGTCTCCCTCCCTTGCAACGGCTACTCTTGGGGATGTGACATCGAACTCTATTGGTATGACGGCCTCCGAGGCATGAGAGAGCTTAAATGAGGTCTCTCCTGTGACGGTGTTTGGTGTGGTCCTCAAGGCCCAGAGAACTGAAGGGAGCTGTTCCACCCAGCTCCCCCTTAGGTTCTCCATTTTCTTTTTCAAAAGATTAACGATGATCTTGTTTGCTGCTTTCACCTGCCCATTGCTCCGTGGATGATGAACCGAGGCAAAACGGAGGTCTATGCCCAGCCGGATGCAGAAATCGACGAATTCCCTACTAGCAAATTGTGGTCCGTTATCAGTCACAATGGCCAGCGGTAGCCCATGCCTGCAGTTGATCTCTCCCCATACGAAATTTTTGACCACCTGCGATGTCACCTTAGCCTACGCCTTCACTTCCAGCCATTTTGAAAAGTAATCCACCATGACCAGCAGGAACGTCCTCTGACCACTAGCCTGGGGAAAAGGACCCACCAGATCTAGCCCCTATATTGCAAGGGCCAGGGAGCCGTGATTGTTCGTAGCCTCTGGGCGGGAAGGAGTTGGAGGGGGGCGAACTCCTGACACTTTTGACATCTTGTTGCGAATTCTTCTGCGTCTTTCCTGAGAGCAGGCCAGAAGTATCCCTGCCTCAACACTCTCCCGTCTAAAGTCCGACTCCCTGAGTGACTCACATTCTCCTGAGTGAATTTCTTCCAGGACCCTTGGAACCTCCTCCTCAGATACGCATCGAGCCAGCAGACTCGACGTCTTACGGTATAATGCCCCATCTTTCAACAGGTAGTACGTTGATTTATACCTGACCCGCTTCTTATCGAGATCGCTCTCGGGAAGTTGTCCCGAAGTCAAGAATGTGATGAAGGGGTCCATCCAAGACCCTTGTTGGTTTATCTCCATGAGTTCTCCCTCTTCTATGGACGGCCTGAAAAGCTCTGTTACCGTTCCTCCGGCTCGAGGGCCGTATTTGGCGAGTTGGTCAGCCCGAGCGCTTTCATCCCTCGGGACGTGCTGAATCGAAAAACTACGGAATTGCCCGATGATGTCTTTGACCTTCCCCAGGTACAGCTGGAGGGTGGGCTCCCTCGCTTCGAACTCTCCTTTTATCTGGCCCGCAACCACCATAGAGTCCGTGGAGACCCTAATGTCTTGTATGCCCAACTCCCGAGCTAATCTGAGCCCTGCGATGATCGCCTCATATTCTGATTGGTTGTTGGAGATCGCGAAGTAGATCTTCAAAGCCTGCTCAATTCTGGTCCCCTTTGGACTTACCAAGATCATTCCTCCAAAGGATTTTTTCACTGACGCTCCATCTACCGGCATCTTCCAAGCCGCTCGAGGGGGTGCTTCGGCCTCTTGGATCTCCACTACGTAATCTGCTAGGAAGTCGGTCACCGCTTGTGCTTTGATGGCAATCCGAGAAGTAAAGGCGAAGTCGAATTCACTGAGCTTTATCGACAATTTAGCCAACCTCCAAGAGTGCTCCACCCCCTCCAAGATGCGACGGAGGGGGTGATCCGTCACCACCTGAATCGAATGGGCCTGAAAATACGGCCTAAGCTTCCTGGGCGATATGATGAGAGCAAATGCTAGCTTTTCGAGGTTGGGGTACCCGAGTTTCGCCTTCTTTAGGACCCTGCTCACGTAATAGATCGAGAAATGCTTTTTTCCTTCCTCTCGTACAAGAACCGAACTCACGGCCCCGGTCCCCGCTCCTAGGTATAAGAACAAGACCTCCCCTTACCTCGGCCCCTGGAGTAGAGGCATCCGGGTGAGCTGCTGCTTTAGAGCCTGAAAAGCCTCGCACTCAGGGGTCCATTCGAACTTCTTACCCCCACTTAACGTCCGGAAGAAAGGTGATCATTTTTCTCCGGCTCGGGAGAGGAACCTGCTTAGTCCGGCCAGCTTGCCGGTGAGATGTTGAACTTCCTTGGTATTCCTGGGAGATTCCAGTTTTAGGATTGCCTTTACCTTATCGGGATTGGGCTCTACTCTGGATGGGGTAAGGAGATGCCCTAGGAACTTTCCCCTATTGGCTCCAAAAACGCATTTCAGAGGGGTTGAACCTCATTTTATATTTTCTTAAGGTTCCAAAGGTTTCCTCAAGATCCAAGACATGAGATCTGAGATCCCGGCTTTTGATCATCAGGTCATCCACATAAACTTCAAGGTTCCGTCCTTTCTGCTCTCGGAAGATCCGATCCATCATTCTATGATAAGTCGCCCCCGCATTTTTTAACCCCAAGGACATCATGTTAAAACAGAAGCATCCATCCTCCGTGACGAAGGCGCCGTCCTTAACGTCCGGAGGTTGCATGCGTATTTGGTGGTATCCTGAAAACGCATCTAGAAAACTCATTGGTGAGAAACCGACGGCTGAGTCAACCAGCGCGTCGATTCGAAGCAGAGGGTAACAAACCTTATGACATGCTTTATTCAAGAGAGAAAAATCTACACACATTCTCCACTTACCCTCCCCCTTTTTTACCATTACAAAATTGCTTACCCACCCCGGATACTTTCAAGAAGACACAAACCCTGCCTTAAGTAGCATTTCTACCTCCTCTCTGATAGGTCCGACCATCTTAGTGGCGATGACCCTTTTCTTCTGTTGCACATGGCGAGTGTTGGGGTCGAGGGCTGGCATGTCAGTCGCGCTCCAAGCGAAGACGTCAATATTCCTTTGTACGCATGCCTTGATCTCCTCCTGGTCTTCTGGACTGAGCTCGCCGCTGACTTTTATCTTCTCTTTTCTTCCTTCTTTAGTGAGGATCTCCATCTCTAGTACCTCCACGGCTGCCTTCAGCCTTGACAGCTCCTCTTCTTTCTCATGCTCTCCCAGCATATCCTGTTCTCCGGCTTACTGGTTCGTTGCCTCGTGCTCCGTAACAGTCACCACCATATCTTCCCAAATCTTTTTCATCTCCAGCTCGCTAGTGTTCCCTCCTTTCAGTAGTGAAATTCTTCTTTTTTCCAGTCGGGCTTTCCCCCCGGGTGACCTTCCTGCTTCCTCCATCTTTCTCTTTTCTTTCCTCCTCCCTCCACCTTCCTTCGACTCCTCTTCCTCTTCCACCTTAATCTCTCCATCTTTCTTGCTCGCCGTTTTCGGCCCCACTGCGATGCCTCCTACCATCTCCGCTTCTCTTTCTCCCTCGTCCTCCTTTTCTTCTTTCTCCTCTTCCATCCCCATCTCTCCATCCTTCTCTCCCGCCATTTCCAGCTCCGCCGCAATGTTTCCCACCATCTCCGCTTCTCTTTCTCCCCCGTCCTCCTTTTCTTCTTTCTCCTCTTTCATCTTCATCTCTCCATCTTTCTCTCCCGCCGTTTCCGGCTCCACCGCAATGCCTCCCACCATCTCCGCTTCTCTTTCTCCCCCGTCCTCCTTTTCTTCTTTCTCCTCTTCCATCCCCATCTCTCCATCCTTCTCTCTCGCTGTTTCCGGCTCCACCGCAATGCCTCCCACCATCTCCGCTTCTCTTTCTCCTCCATCCTTCTCTTTCTCCTCCGACCTCCTTTTCTTCTTTCTCCTCTTCCATCCCCATCTCTCCATCCTTCTCTCCCGTTGTTTCCGGCTCCACCAACATGCCTCCCACCATCTCCGCTTCTCTTTTTCCCCCGTCGTCCTTTTCTTTTTTCTCCTCTTCCATCCCCATCTCTCCATCCTTCTCTCCCGCCGTTTCCGGCTCCACCGCAATGCCTCCCACCATCTCCACTTCTCTTTCTCCTCCGACCTCCTTTTCTTCGTTCTCCTCTTCCTCGCCACAGAACTCCTGCTGTCATTGGTCCATCCTCTTCCCCATCTCCTCGGCCTCTCCCTGCCATGAGATGGTGTTTACCGCCGTCACGTAGCATTCCCTGGCCGCCTTTGGGTCTCCCCGTACTCTGATTTGAGTACCTCCGGCATTGAACTTCAGGCAGTGGTGGAAAGAGGACAACACACATCTAAAAGCACTGATCAAGGGGCGCCCAAAATTGGCGTTGTAACTGCTGGGGGCATCCAATATGACAAAACGGCAGTTCCTGGATAGCCCCCCCAGGTTTACCTGGAGTCCCACTCCCCCCTCGACTTCCTTTCTCTCGCCTGAGAATCCAAACAATGGTCCATCAGCTGCCAGCATCCTTCGGGCCTCCACCCTCATCTCGTTAAGCGCCTTTTTGAAAATAACATTTACTGAGCTTCCATTGTCGACCAGGATCCGCGATACCGTGAAGTTTTCAATGGCAGTCCGGATCACCAGTGCGTCACAGAAGGGGTCTTCATGGTCTGACATGTCTTTTCGAGAAAATGTGATCTTCTCATCCGGGGGAGGGGCTTGTGACGTCGAAACTACGCTCTGACGGTACATGGTATGAAGGCTTGCCTTTCAGGCAGCCTCTATCCCCCCCCCCCATGGATTACTCTGATTCCCCCTCGGTCCCCTACATCCACTCGATCCACACATCAGTCTTCCTCTCCGGTCCCGGTCACCTTCACTATCCGCACCGGCCTCTGCTGCTCTCCTGCTTCCCTAACTATTCTCATTTCCAAGAATTCCGGGCAGGTAGCTGTTGCATGACCCTCCTACTCGTGGAAGTCACAGTATGGCAACGCTACCTCCTCCCCTCGTCTCCCCTCCTGAGGGTTTCTCCTCCTTCCAGCTCCTGCTCCTGCTCTTCCTCTCTCCCGGCCTCTACCTTTCCCTCAGCCGATGGTCATAGCTTGCCGCGGCGGGGGTAGGGGTGGTCTATGGCCGTACCCCCACCTCTGCTGGTTAAATCTTCCGGGTCCTCCTGGTTGGTTCCTTCCCCCCTGGGGAAATCCTCTCCTTGCCCTTGGACAGGGCCTCCCTGCTGCCTCCATCCCAACTCCTGGTACGTCGGTGCCCTCGGCTCTTCTCTTCTCCTCCCTTCTTGATGTCTCCCTCCTGATTCTCTTGATTCAACCTCCGTCAGCCTTGCTAGCTTTTTTGCAAAAAGCTGGATTCGCCGACTTCATTGCTATTTCCTTCACAGTCTTCTCCATCAACCCTTCAAATGACAGTGGTGCCTTCCGAGGGAGGCTCATCTTAAAGAAGCCCTCTCGTAGTCCCACGGTAAAGGCCATCTGGAGGGCGAATCCAGGCACCTCCTGAATATCCAAGATCACCTCCTGGAATCTGTCTACATACTGAGCTAGGGACTCGTCTGCCCTCTGCTTAATCAGAAAAATCGACTCCGGGTTCCTCTTCCTCTTCTTTGAAGTTGAGAAACGCAGCTGAAAGCTCTTGCTCGGGTCTTCGAAGCTGTATATTGAGCCTGTCGGGAGCTGATGAAACCAGTCCCTAGCCTTGTCCTTCAGAGTGATGGCAAAAAGACGGCACTTGAACACGTCCGTCATCGGCCTGATCGAAACAGCGTACTCGAATCATTGCAGGTGTTGGACGGGATCATCTTTCCCCACATAATAGTTCATCTCGGGTTCCCTGAACCCTTCCGGAACGGAAGCTGACAGGATCAATTCGCAAAACAGCGACCCTCTCGCCCCGGGTCTCGCCGCCCCCACTCGCGCGACAACGTCCCCTGGCGAGACGACGCTCGCGGGGCTCGGGAATAACTCCCTTCCCGCCATGTCTCGCCCGCCTCCTTCCACCATCACTTCCTTCCCCGATCGCCACCCTGTGGAATCTTCTCCCACTCTTGCCGAGACGAGCTCTTCCTGCGGCGCGAGAGCAGGCACCTGAGGCAGCGGGGTCGAACAATCACCCTGTCGTGAGATCCCCTGCAGCATGTCCATAATGCCTTTGATTGACGCCATGAACTCCTCCCTTCCAACGAATCCTCCCGGGTTATCTGACCCGTCTCCGTCTCCTTCTTCGTGACCTCCCGTCATGAGGTAACTCAAGATTCTTCTGTGTAGGCCGCGGTCCAAGCTCACCGCACCAAAAATGTTGAAACCAGTCATTCGGTTCCACCTAGAGTTCGGACCTGAAGCTGCAGCACACACTTACTCTTCTCGAACCGCCCTCCCGACGTGAGTCACAGGACCAGAAATAGACAGATGGTCTCAGCTCGGAGGTCCCACCTCTTACCCGGAAGAATTTGAAGTTCTCCCCCTCCTTAGTCAATGCTGTCTAGGTGCCTCTGAGAAAGAATATGAAAAGGTTCAACAACCTGTTCAAGGAACCTTATCGGTCTATTTATAGGCCTCTGAGTTTGATCTGCAAATAACCATACTGAATCGACCTGAAATTACCAAAATACCCTGGGTTGGGTCTGTCAACAACCAAACTCCGCTGTTCTGAAGGGTTATATGCAGACCACCGAGGGTAGAAGGGTAAAATTACCCGGGGTAGAAGAGTAAAATCCCCCTTGGGGGTAAGAAGGTAAAAACATCCTTCCTTCTATATGGCGAGTGAGGAAATGACTAGCGGGCGAGACGAGCCCACCTGCTCGTCTCGTTGGCCTCCCGCCTTACGGGATCCATTCCGCCCTCAAGGGCCAGCCCGCGACCTAGAGGACGTCTCGCCTACGGCGCCGAGCCCCGTCTCGCCTTCTGCGAGTGGACCACATGGTCCCACTCGCCTCTTTAATTCCTCTCGCTAGCTTCTCCGCCCTGCTGATTGAGTCGCCTCCCGCGAGCCCAAGGTTGTACACTTGACCCTAGTGACGAGTTCTATGATGAGCCCCTAGTTGAGCCTCCTGATGATCTGCTGCATCCTGGTGAGGATGAGATTCAGGCAAGCCCCACATGTACGATTATCAATTTATTGATGTCTCTTCCATTATCGTCCATGATCGCGCCCGGAGGATGGATATTGTGTGGAGCATCCAATATTTAATGCACCACCAGCTGACACGTCGCAATCTCGACGAGTTTTAGGATGCACCCCCTGTTGACCCACCAGACAAGTTCTTTATTTTTGGAGATAATCCTACACTACAGAGTCACGTTTTTTAACCAGTGTACACGATTTGCACTCAGGTGGTCAACTCATTCAAGATGACTTTTCGTACACACCTCCTGGCGAGGCTCATGATTTATTACGTTCCTTGAGAGACATTTGAATCGATATGAACTTGTATTCGAGTATAGGTGTCTCACACAGTCACCAGAACACTCGGCAAACACGGGATGAGTTTTTCTACACTCCACCGAGAGAGCCCTCTGATGGGCCACCATATTTTAGAGACATCCCGATCATTATTAGATTTTCCGGTAGCAGGCATGCAGTATCTGTCATGTTTCATTTGCATGAGTTTGTTGAGTCGTTTCTTCATCATTTGCATGAATCTGTTGCGTTGCCTGTTTCGTTTGCATGTGTGTCATGAATCGGTCCGACGGAGATTCCATAATGAATTAATGATAATAAATTTTGTAAATCACATGCAGATATTTACTGGCAAGAGCAGGTACTTCATGAAGGTGAGCAGGTGATGGTGAGAATCTGTGTTGAGGCTCCGTGTGAGGCTTGCAAAAAGCTTGAGCGTTAGACGAATGAATATCTATATAATCATGTGACGGATCGACACAAAGAATTATGATCTTGATATCCCTGCAAGTATGGGTGTCCACCTGGTATTTAGTGTTGAAGATATGACGTCGTACTACGAGTCTCGTGAGTATGTGGACTCAAGCAGTGGGGACTTCCAGCCGCCCACGTCTCCATTTCATTGCCTTGTCACTTTTATAGCCCACACGTGTCTGATGACCACCACTACTCACCCACTTCTGACACCCACTCATCTGAGTACTCATCTTCTTTGGTTCTACCTACGATGTCGTCAATTACACCGGGATCCACTACTCGTGAGTTGAGCGTTGAGAGCATCATGGAGACCAGACTCCACTAGTACATTCCTATTACAGACGTTGGTGACACATGAGTGCTTGTAGCAGAGCTTGATCGATTCGCCCCTACACTTCGACTTCAGTATGACTGTCTCCATTCACTGGAGATGACAGCTTTTCAGTCAGGGGGAGTTGATTGACGAGGACACTTAGGCGACATTTTGTAGACCTCTTCGAGTTTTACCAAGCATACAACGAGATAATTTTGATCCCTATTCATCGAGAGATGAATTCTTTCAAGCTGGGGAGATTGATGCGGAGCATAGACGAGGACTTGCAGTGAATGACGAGTTTTGGACCCGTTCGGGGCCAATTGGCGAATTTCCATATATGACGTGCCCGGATCAACGATCGGACTCCGTAGATGTGTCCGAATTCGCATTGCGAATCGATTTGATATATTACTCCATTAGTTTGCGTTGTATTTTGATGTATTTGGGTGGCCCCGCCTCCGACCAATCATACTCGTTGAAGGTGGGATGCCTTTGCTTTATTTTATTATAAATAGATAGGTAGTGAGTTGATTTTAGGTATTGCAGATTTTGGAGTGAAGAATCCCAAAATCCGGCGATCCCTCCACGGTACTGACTTCGTGTAACCCTAGATGACGACAACTAGGTGGTTATCTCCTTCCCCAAGGTATCTCCTAACAATAACCTTCATTTTCCCCTCCCAAAACCCTAGCCCTCTTTTCCCTCCTCCAAACCCACTTTCAGCCGCCCAAATCAGCCCCAAAATATCCCACACATGATTGTCCAGAGAATTCCGCTTTATATTCATGTGTACTGTTGATTAATGAAATTTACTATTCATTCATTGCTAAAGTTTTTCCCTCCCAAATCAGCCGCCGGGTGGGCTGTTCTCCCCTATTCTACCGCCGGCCTGAATCCCCTTCCATCCCCTCAGTGGATTCCCCCTCCTCCTAGAACAGCCCCGCTGCTGCCCCTCTTCTCTTCCCAGCAGGCCGCCGCCTGGGCTCCCTCCCCTTCCCACCGCCGCCACCTGAACCCCCTTCCCCAGCCGCCGGCCCCAAGGCCTCCTCCTACCATCCCTTCAACCTACGAAGCACGGATACTTAAAAATGGCTTACGTATCGACTCGAACAGGTATTGGATACGAGAAATGGCCGAAAACGCGGATTCAAAATACCGGAATTGTTTTAATTAATAATTAAATAAAATTAATTTAGCAATCGTGATAGGGAATTACTATGTTAATCCTCAAGATGTCCTCACCCTTATCTTAGATGAGCTCACATGACATATACAACAAGCAATATCTTGGTGTTTATTGTTTGCGGATGATATCGTTTTGGTCGATGAGACGCACGAAGGTGTAAACACAACTTGAATCTTGGGGAGACACTTTAGAAAAGAAGGGGTTTTGGTTGAGCAGGGCAAAGACGGAGTATATAGAGCTTATATTTAGCAGTGCAAGAAGGACAAATGATTTTGTTATTAAGTTGGGTGATCAAGATATTTCTCGTAGTGAGTGTTCTAAATATTTGGTATCGATAGTTCAAAAAACGGAGGTATTGATAAAGATGTGATACAGAGTCCAAGCGGGTTGGTTGAAGTGGAGAGGCACGCAAGGGATCTTATGAGATCATAAAGTACAATTAAAACTTAAGGGCAAGTTTTACCGTACTGCAATTAGACCAACGATGCTCTATGGTTCTGAGTGTTGGGCAGTGAATTGTGTACATGAGCAAAAAATAGGAGTTGCGGAGATAAGAATGTTTAGGTGGATGTGTGGACACACGAGACTGAATAAAATTAGGAATGAATGTATCGGGGATAAGATAGGAGTAGCACCAATTGCATAGAAGATGTGAGAAGCTCGACTAAGATGGTTTGGACACGTACAAAGGAGACCATTAGAGGTACCTGTTAGGCGTTGTGAGAGTTTAGTCCCCAAGCATGTTAAACGAGGGAGGGGTAGACAAATAAAGACTTGGAATGAAACTATAAGAAAAGACGTGATGTACTTAGGCATTAGTGAGATTATGACAAAAGATAGGGCACAATGGCGACAAAGGATCCATATAGACGATCCCACTATAGTGGGATAAAGGCTTGAGTGTTGTTGTATCCCGCATGCTGGATAAGCGACTCTTGCTTATTAACGCTTTGTCGCTGCCGTATATTAGGTTAGTGACTCCCGTTAGCTATTATTTTCTAGGTTACGACCACCTCTCGACGCTCTGCCTCTTTCATCCGCAGCTCGACGAACTTAAGCTCTGCTCGGCGTGTGACGCGTGTCGCTGGTAAGATCCTCCTCTCTTCTTCTTCCTCATCTTCTTCTTCTACTACTTCCTCTTTTTTTTTGCCCAGATTTTATATAAATCGACCTCTTCATCTTCTTCCAGGTCAGCTCCAAGCATCTTCTTCTTCACCCATCAGAGCAGAGCAGAGCCGAGGTCAGGGTTCTGGTGGATTTTAAGAATGCATATTTTGGTTTTAGTTTTTTTTCTGTGTATAGATATTAAGATAACCTCATATGCCATCGTCCGCATGAAATTTTCTTGTGATCATGTTTTTTTGTGAGTAGACCTTAAACTTATCTCATAGTTTTTGGAAATCGAGTTCTTTGTTTGCGTTCAAGTTTTGTTCAATCATGCATATGCACTTTAGCTAATTTCAAATCATTCGCTTTCATTTCAGAATCAAGTTTTGATCAATCATCCATGTGAGTATGTGTGTGGATTAATATGTGTATTTGTGGATGAATGTGTGTCTGTTTGTGTTTGAATGTATGCATTTGTGTGGATGAATGTGTGTGTGTTTGTATGTGTGTAGGTATGTATGTGTGGATGAAGGTATGTATGTCTGATTGTGCAAGGGTGACTACTTAATTCTCTTGATATTACTTATGTGATGTTATAGCTTTGCTTTGAGGTTTTATGACTCCATACTGAAGTGAGTGTTCTTCCTCCCTTTTTATTACCTCCAAATTCTATTATTTTCATACCCTTGCAACTCAGTTTTCTTGTGTTAGTAGAATAATCTTGCATGGAGTAGCTGGTGTAGACAGGCGTTCACGATTCCATAGTTATTTCATGCCTTCATTTTATTTTACCTGTGTCAAACATTTTCTTTTGCTTCACGCACTTTTTCCACGCAACCATGCTTGCAAGTAATATTAGGTTATTACTTAGCCTAGAAAAAGTGGAAATTTTTAAATTGTCAATACCCCTTCTTAGTTTATGCCAACCATTATTTGTCAGCATGAATCACGACATTCAAGGTATGTACATAGCCTTCAACAGCCGCCCCTCCAAAGACTCCAGCCACCCGTTTCAAACCCCCACAGCCACCCCTTTTCCAAAATCAGTCAGGATCTAGAAATTTTAGCCCGGATCCGATCTCAAATTATCGGATCAACATTTTTCGGCCCGGATCTACCCATACGTGGTCGGTTCTACCCATTTTTGACCTGATTCATCCTTCTATTGCCGAGGACAGCCATCTATCGTTTTCCACGCCTCTGGTTCCACCTCAGATCGTCGTACACGCATCTACGGCTCCGGATTCTTCAGCGTCTTGATCAGTCCACTATTTAGTGAGATTTCGTTGTATTGGTTTATTATTTTCAGCATTTATTTACATGGTTGAACATTTTATATTTGTTTGGAGAAACATTATCGTAGAATTTTTTCCTACATTATTATTGCGATTTTCATGGTTTATTCGTCGTGTTGTCACGACCTCGCATCTATGAGGTTAACTTCTAGAGATTTCTAGAGAAATCTAGGATCTTGGAGGATATTCTTGTACATAAAGATTAGTCTAAAACATTCTTGAAAGATGTAGATACATAGATGATGGTAGAGTAGTATAGATCCTTTCATCCTTTGGAGGGAAAACCCTTTTGGGGGCCTATATAAGGGGAAGACTCCCTCATTTGTAACTAACCAAGCAATTCAAGCAATAAGAAAGAGGAACGGCGAGACAGATGTAGGCGAGACGGCGGGAGAAAGGAAGTAGTAAGAAAAAGGATCGGCGAGACGGTCGAGGAAGAAAAGAGCGAGAGGGATTGGAGAGACGGAAGAAACAAGGGGGCAAGAGCTTGGACACGGCAGGGGTAAAAGGCGTGGATATCCTTCTGATCCGAGGCCGGGGTATTTATAGCGGATGTAGTAAAATTATTAAATGGGCGGGAAAACGTATAGGGGAAGGGGAAGAGTCGGTCGGCGGTTCTCTCTCTCTCTCTCTCCTAAACCTCGATTTATGTGGCCCGTCACAATCACAGGGCATAATAATTACAAGAAATTAAAGGAAATGAAGAAATTGAACTAGCAACGATAAATATTTAAAAATACCATCCCGCATACGGCGGGCACCATGTTCTCAGACATTGCCGGCGAGACGGCAGCACAACGTATTACCTAATTATTACAGCATTAAAATACAAAAATAAAGAAGAAAGGGCGAGACGGACGGCCTTCAATACGGGAGCCGTTTCCAGCGGCCACCGCGAGCTTCCGCGCAGGGAGGCCTACTCTGCGAGTGGAAGGAGCGAACAGAGTCAAGCCCGCGGCGTGCGAGACGAAGCTGCATGTCGACCTCGCTAATAATGGCCTGGGAGTCGGTCCCATCAACGTCCAACTCGGCATCAACCTCGGAAGATAAGCGAGCGCAATCACTCTCTAGCCATTCGATGCGCCTATCAGCCGCATGCTTGTCCAGCGCCAACGAATGAATGATACGTGCATGCTTCCGGAACAACTCAGCTGTCTTGCGCTTCATCTCCAGCGGGTCCGTAGGGTCGCCCAGGTAGTCTTCAATCACGTCTATAGGAGGAGGAGGCGAGACGGCGAGTCGCCTAAAGTACTCCTCAGCGGGCGAGTCGGTCTTAGCGCCTACGCAAGGAGTAGAGGGGCAGGGTGAGAGAGGCTCTCGCAGGAGGGTGTGGGAGTAGCGAGTGGGATAGAGAAGCGAGAGGGAAGGTTTTTTACCAGGATGACGGGAGGTCCCGGCGGCCTGAGAAGGGTCGTCCCTCCTCTCGTTGGGAGGAGTAGATGGAGGAGTGGAGGGCTGTTGTGAGTCAGAATCTTCGCGGCGGACGACGGTGTCGTCTCGCGGACTTTTCGGTCGTGGTAGAACTGCGGGGGCTCCCTGAAGAAGCAAATGATAAAAAAGGCATATGCGGATGATGAAGGGGTAATAGAGACAAAAGAGAGAACTCACCTCCTTATCTTTAGGAGATGCGGGAGGAGTGGGGCAGGTTTAAAGGACTGCGCGAGATGGCTCCTCTGCCTAGGAAGGGGGACCACCTGTCTTTACCCTCTTTAGGAGAGATGTTGAGGGCGGTAAAGAGGGTAGGGGGAGAACTAGAGATGAGGTTACGGCGGCCACGTTGGCCTTGTTCTGCTTGCGCACCATTGCGAGGCGCTCGCGAAAACTCTGGCTGTGAGACATGATCAAAAGTTCGAGCCAAGGATGGAAGAAGTGTGCAAGGGGGCATCCTCTATTTGGGGCAGGAATCCTATATTTATAGGCTTCGGTGGAGGGCCTCACAAAAGATTCCTTCATAAATACGATTTAATGACAAGCCTCGGTTGGACATTCTTTCCCAGCTTAAAATAATCTCGAAAAGAGCGGGGATTGTGTACAACCTCGGGCTCGTGATAGGCCCTCAAGGTGCGAATTGTAGAAGAGGGCGAGAGGTACTGGATAGGCGAGTGGGACCATGTGGTCCACTCGCAGGAGGCGAGACGGGTGGTCTCTGGAATGGGCGAGACGCCCTTTTGGGACGCGAGCAGGCCCTTAACGGCGAGAGGGCCCCATAGCAAAGGATGCCTGCGAGACAAGCAGGAGGGTTCGTCTCGCCGCTGGGTGCTTCCCTACTCGCCATATAGAAAGAAGGTCGTTTTTACATTTCTACACCCATGGGGGATTTTACTTTTCTACCCCGGGTAATTTTACCCTTTTGCCCTTGGTGTCTGCATATAACTCTTCAGAATAGCGGAGTTTGGCTGTTGGCAGACCCAACCAGAGGTATTTTGGTAATTTCAGGTCAGTTCAGTTTGGTTATTGGCAGTTCAAACTCAGAAAACTATAAATAGACCCGTATGAGCTCTTCAGAAGCACTTTTTTCCCGGGACTTTAGAGGATTTTTTTGACTGTCTATCACCTCATCAAACGCATGCCCTCCTCCGTGCTGAACAGCCTCTTTTACCTACTCCTCCAGCTCGTAGTCAGTCAAATCTGTTGTATCTTTGCCTTATGTTCTCCTTCTTGAACCTTTGGAATTGTGGTCTAACAGGGGCTGCACTCTTGGAGGAAGAAGCTTCATGATGATGACAATCACATGTTTTCTTCTCCTCCACTGGCTTTTCTATAACAGGCTTTGCCTTTGGTGCCTTCTTGAAGTTATGACCATGATTGAAAGGGCCATAGCTCTGAAGAATGACTTCTTCATAAGGTGCCTTAAAGACACTTTCACCAAAGTTTCTGGGTCGTGTCCATCCTTGATAACGAGACTTTGGCTCTACATAGGTAGGCCTAACAAAGTGTCCGTAGGATGAGTCAAGATCAAACTCATTTGAAGGAAATATGATCTTTTTGAAAGAGGTCTGATCTTGAGGGGCTTTCCCCTTCTCTTTGCCCAAGGCCTTTTTGGTGGCCTTATTCTTTCGTAGAGCCATATTTCTCCTAGAAGACTTACTAGGAGCCTCTTCATGGCCTAGTCCAGCACCCTTGGCCTTAGCTGAGAATTCAACAACGAATGGAAGAACAGTCTTAGGCTTCGAGAAACTTTCAACAAGTTTCTTTTCAGCGACGAGTTGTTCTTCCAACTCTTTAATGATTTTCTCTTTAAGGTCAAGATGCTCAAGAGCTTTGTTATATTCTTTAATAGCATTATTGAAGTTCTCTTCGAGCGTGTCAGTCTTTGCGACTTTCTCTCTCAAGACTCTCTCTTCAGCTTTGAGAGACTTTATCTCTTTAGCCTGAGTTTTCACGACTTGGCGACATTTGTCGTAAGCCATGATCAACTCCTTATATTGGGTCATGAGTTCTAACTCATCGTCAGAAGAGCTATCCTCACAATCATGTTCAGAAACTTTAGAATCTGAAAGAGGAGTGTGAGAGTTTACCTTCCCAGTGAACTGGGGCTCTTGTTCGTCATCTGTTTGAGCCATGAGTCCAAAATAAGCTTCTTCTTCTTCACTCGACTCAGATGAGTCAGAGTCACTAAGAGTCTTGCCCTTTTTGGCCATTAAGCTCTTCTCTGTCCTCTTCTTATTGTATGAGTACTTCTTTTCCTCTCTTCTACCACCCTCCTTCTTCGTATGAGGGCATTCAGCGATGACGTGTCCTGACTTATTACAACAATAACAAATAATGTCAGTTGAAACATGTTTGTTCTGTTTAAAAGTGTACCTGTCATGGCTGCTTGAGCCTTTTCGTTGACGATCACCATCATGTCGTGATCTTCTATAGGAGGCATCCTTGCCTTTCCATTGCTTCTTCTTGTTCAAGAATTTCTTGAACTGTCGTGAGAGTAGTGAGAACTCTCCTTCTGATAGCTCAGAGCCTGAGGTGCTTGGCTCCAAGGTTTCTTCTTCACTAACTTCTTGTGTTGGAGTAGGAAGGACAACCTTTGTCTTCTTAGAGGTGTCTGCCTTTAAAGCAACAGACTTCTCTTTGAATGCAGACCTGCTCTTCTCTTCTTCAGCCTTTCTGGCGTTGAGTTGAAGCTCATACGAAATAAGCTTCCTGAAGAGATTCTGAGGGTCTGTCTCGGCCAGTTTTCCAAACTCCCTTATGTCATCAAGAGAACCTGCGTAATCAGTATCAGAATACACAACAAGAGATAGAGAGATAGATGATTTGTAAACGAGTTCTTGTCCCGGAGCAGCCTTCAAATATCTGAGAATGCGCTCGACGGCTTGGAGATGCGATGTTTGAGGAGCATGCATAAAACGACTCACAGCCCCACAACAAATGAGATATCAGGTCGTGTAACCGTAAGATAAATCAGCTTCCCCACCAAACGTCGATATTACTCTGGATTTGTAAGCAGTGAGTCAGAATCAAAACCATGTGCAGAAAGCTTGTGATTTACATCCATAGGAGTGTCCACATGTTTGCACCTGGAATATCCAGCGTCTTGAAGAAGATCAATAAAGTACTTCCGTTGGGACAGGGCAAGACCATCAGGTGGTCTTGCGACCTCAAGCCCAAGGAAGTATCGAAGATTTCTCAGGTCTTTTGTCTGAAATACTGAGTTTAAATGTTGCTTGATTTGTTGTATCCCTTTAGAGTCGCCGCCCATAATTAGAATTTCATCAACATACACAAGGAGAATCACAGTGCATGTTGGTTTATGACGGGTGAATAGCGAGAAGTCAACCAAGCTCAGCATAAACCCAACTTCTCAAACCACCTTACTGAAATTTCAAACCAAGCACGACGTGACTGTTTGAGACCATATATAGACTTCCGGAGATGACATACACGAGAATCCCTCGTGTTCTCAAACCCGGGAGGTTGATGCATATAAACTATTTCTTGGAGATCGCCATTAAAAAAGGCGTTTTTAATATCTAACTGATGTAAGGGCCACTGACGATGCACAACCAAGGAGATCAGGAACCGAACAGTATTTAACTTGGGGACCGGGGAGAAGGTTTCATCATAGTTAAGGTCTTGTTGTTGAGTGAATCCTCGGGCCACGAAACAAGCTTTTAAGTGGTCAACGGTCCCATCTGCAGCATGTTTGATAACAAAGACACCCTTGCAACTGACACTGGTCTGTCTGGGAGGAAGAGGAACCAGATACCAGGTCTGGTTTGCCCAGAGGGCAGTCATTTCGTCATCCATGGCCGTCTGCCACACCGGGTGTTGAAGAGCTTCCTGCACAGAGTTAGGAATAAAAATGGAGGAAAGAGAGTTGACAAATTTTAGGAGTGGCGGAGAGAGGCGATGTAGATATACATAATTCGACATTGGATGAGTCTTAGAGGTTGATGATGGATCAGCGGGCCGCGGGATGACATTGGTAGAAGAGAGCTACCTTAGGGAATCAGTCTTGGACGAACGACGAGAATAGGCACGAAGAGGTGGTGGAGGTGGTAGAGGTAGAGTAGGCGCCGGAAGTGGTGAAGAAAGAGGTGGGAGAGACGGAGTCGTGACAGGGACAGCAAGATGAGCGACAGGGAAAGGTAGAGACAGTGTGGAAGGAGAGGAGTGGAATGGTTGATCCTCAAGAAAGGTTATATCCGCCGAAACGATCAGTTTGTCATCGGTAGGAGAGTAGAATACATAACTCTTCTGAGTGCGGGAGTGGCCAACGAGCATACATTTGGTGGCGCGAGCAGCTAGTTTGTTAGTAGGCATACCCAGAATGTGAACATAACATACACAACCAAAGACACGAGGTGTGAGAAAGAACAGAGACTTGGAAGGAAAGGGGAGACTAAACGGAGTTACGAAGTTGAGCACGGAGGAGGGCATGCGTTTGATGAGGTGATAGACAGTAGAAACTGCGAAATTCCAATATTCTGTGGGCACCTGCATTTGAAACATAAATGACCGAGCGACATCAAGGAGGTGACGATTTTTTCGCTTGGCCACACCGTTTTGCTGGGGTATAAGCAGGCGAGGTTTGATGTA
Source organism: Platanthera guangdongensis (assembly GCA_039583875.1). Classification (NCBI taxonomy): domain Eukaryota; kingdom Viridiplantae; phylum Streptophyta; class Magnoliopsida; order Asparagales; family Orchidaceae; genus Platanthera; species Platanthera guangdongensis. Next base: position 4,875,326 of record CM077162.1, on the reverse strand, counting down.
GAATGTCAAACTCGGTGCATAAATTTGAGAAGGTGCGACTAATATATTCACGAACATTGTATGTGTGAATGATTTTTAACATAGTTGAGAATTACATACGCGTCTCAGTAAGGAAATTACGAAAAAATAGATGTCAGTTCAGTACGATCATAAACTAGATATAACCAGTTGAGACGCAAGTAATCATCAATAAAAGTCACCAAATAACGATATCCAAAAACACTACGGATTTTATAGGTCCCCAGATATCAGAATGCACTAAAAAAAAGGAGTATCACTCCGAGTACATGTAGGAGGGAAAGAAGTACGATGTTGTTTGTCATAGATATAAGATTCACAAGTAAATTCTTGCAATGAGACATCAGGAAGAGCATTCTTGAGAATCGGGAGGGGAGCGTGCCCAAGGCGGCGTTGTCAATCAACAGTGGAGACAATAGAGAGAACGGTTGGTGGAACATCCAAAAGATAAAACTCATTCGACAGCCATCCTTTACCAATGGTATTCCGCGTTCAGCGATCCTGTACAACAAAGGAGGAAGGAGAAAAGGTTATACAACAGTCAAGGTCCTGAGTAAGACGACTAATTGATAGCAGATTGAAGGGGGACCCCAGAACATGAAGAACTGGGGATAGAGGAAGAGTGGAGGTTAGCCGAAGATCAACAATGCTAGAGACCGGAGTAGAGTCGCTATTTGCGACCGTGATGAACTTGGGATAGGTAGACTGTATGTACTGAGGTTGTTTCTGGGAGGTAATGTGGTGAGTAGCCCCGAGTCCACAATCCAGTAGGGGCTATGAGAGAAACAAGATATACCTTCAGTGGAAAAAGGACGAAACAGAGCCAGACGAGCGACTGATAACGCCTTGGAGCTGTTGAAGGTGGGTGCGGAGAACGTTGACGTCTTGCCGGGTAGAAGAGTCAAAATCCTGTGGAGTAGCACCAGTGGGAGGAAGAACAGCCGTAATAGAAGTAGTAAGATGTGGAGGCAGACCATGCTTGCGGTAGCAGGTGACTTCAAGATGGCCTTCTCGACCACAATAAGTACATTTAAAAGCAGAGCGCCCATTACGTCCTCGTCCCCGAGACATGTCGCAACCTCCTCGAGCTGAAGAGCCACGAGCTGGAGGAGTAGGTAAAAGAGGCTGTTGGAGGAGAGTTGGATAAAAACTTCCTGGGACCTCAAATGGTAGTGTAACCTTGAGCAGCATAGAGCAGACAACAGACAACGAGGACGTTGTAGAGGAGGAAAGAATCTGAGCATGAACACTGTGAAGATGGGGAGTAACACGGGCCATCATCATAGCAACCCCAACAGCTTCCTGTTGTATCCAGGCCTCCACCAAATTTTTGGCCTTGACAACAAAGGAGGTCAAATAACTCGTTATGTCGGGATCCAGTGTTTGAAGCAAAAGATGATATCAAACAAATGCAGTAAGCTGTCTTTGCTAAAGTAAAGGTAGTGAAGCTCCTCCCACATCGTCTTGCCCGTCTCATGATATATGGTCATGCAGTAGGGCTCGGTGTCCATGGAGTTGAGGATCCAGGATTGGACCCGACCGTCATCACGGATCCATTCGTCAGTGGGGACAGTGGGAGCATCCCGAGTAAGATGATGAAGAAGACCTTTGGTCTGGAGAACGCGACGAACAGAATGCACCAATTCAACAAAATTATGTTTTCCGCTGAGAGAGATGATGGTGATCCGAAGTTCATCACGAACTTCAGGAGAAGGAACAGTGGCACGAGCAGGAAGAGAAAAGGCAGTTGTTGAGTCCATGACGGCAAGAGAGAGGAAGGCGGTCTGGCGGACAGAGGAGGACAGGACGCAAAGGGGCTCACAGCGGGCAGAGCTCTCAACAAGATGAGCTCGCAGCGGCTGGAGGAGATCGCAACATGCAACAGTTAGAAGAGCGCGCAACGACAGAGATCGGGTGAGGAGACTGTGCGGCCTGACGATTAGAAGAGGACGACTTGGAGTAGGGGCAGCCTGGCGAATAGAGGAGAGCGGCCTGAGAGAGCAACCGAGAAGGGAGAGTCTGTGGGAGGCAGACGACCTGAGATCCCGTGGCGGCTAGAGAAAAAGAGGTAAGCGAATAGCAAAGAAAGGTCGGGCAGCAAGCGGTTAAGCGGGGAACACTAGCGGGAAGCAAAATTGAGAAGGCGCGACAAGAGAAGGCCGCGAACAGACTGCAATGGGGCGGGAAGAAAGATCGGCAGTCCACGACGAATAGGAAAAACAATCTGCGGTGAGCAAGAGAACGCGACTAACAGCTGAGAGAACAAGTCCGCAGCAACCAGAGAGAAGCAGTCTGCGTGTAGGAACATGCGACTTAGCGAACAGAATGAGTTCCCGACTTAGCGAACAGAAGGAGTTCGCGACTTAGCGAACAGGAGTTCGCGACTTAGCGAACAGAAGGAGTTCGCGACTTAGCGAACAGAAGGAGTTCGCGACTTAGCGAACAGAAGGAGTTCGCGACTAGCAGGGGACAAGAAAATCATGCGGGCTGAGGCAAACCGCAATGGGCTGACTAGAGACCGCAGTGGACAGTGACAACTGCAGCGGCAAGAGGAAAGCGGGCCCCACTATACAGAGAAGAAGAGTTATAAAGCCAAAAAGGAGTGGGGAAAGGAGGGGTGGAATCACTGGAGGGAGAAACCAGTGGATAGAAATCTGGAGTCCGCACAACAAGGAGGCCGCAAGGTGCAGATAGAAAACTTGCGGTTAGAGGAGGCTAACCACCAAGGGAGAACGGATGCGATAAGGAAAAAACACAATCCGCCCAGGTTGATCAGGTAGCTCTGATACCATGACCATGTAAAGAAAAGCCAAAAGAGAGAAAAATAATCCAGATTTTATTAATTTTTTAAACTTGTATTACAACTTGTACATGAAGCATACATATATATAGGAAGAGAGAGAAGGAGAAAACTTCAATCCTATGATGTGAGACTAAAGAGAGTGTGCATGGGCTCAAAGCATGGGCTTTTCCTATTGGGTTTTCTCATTTTTCCTTAACAATTTAGAATGTACCAGAAGCTTCCAAATATCCTGAAATAGGGGATATTTGAAATCTTTCCTTTCAACAACTCATAGTCTTCCTTAATCTTATGAATTAAGCTTCTCTTGAGAACCTATCAAGTTGTCTTAACTAGCTCATCATAAAAGTACATAAGCATGTTAGCCTCAACAAATAATATTCTATTTGATTTAATCATGGTTTTATTACTCCTCTCAACAATCCCATTTTATTGTGCAGTTCTAGGAGCAGAGAAGCTATGTTTAATTCCTTCACCCTCATAAAATTCACACATCCTATGAAACTCAAACTCAGTGTTATAATCACTTTTGATCATAGCAACTGAAGTAATCAGTTCATTTTGGATCTGTCTAAGAAATGTTAAGAGGGAATTGAAAGTGTAAAAGTGTAAAACTTAGTTTTCAGAAAGAACAACAAAGTAAATCTAGAGAAGTCATCAACAAGAACTAGAGAATAGGACTTGTCTCCTAAGTTGTTGACAGAAATAGGACCAAACAAGTCCATGTGAATTAAGTATATGATTCTTGGTGAATCATTTTTAAATACACTCTTAAAAGAAACTCTTGTTTTTTTCAATTAGCAAGCTCTACAAGGTTTTTCCTTAGTATATTTACCTGGTGGTAGTCCTCTTATAAGGTTATTTTTAGAAAGTTTGGACACTATTTTGAGGTTAAGATGTCCAAGTATCATATGCCACAATTCAACATTAGTAATTTTAGAATTAAATAGACATATACCAGTTATGTTAGAAAGGAAATCAGCTAGATATATATTACCTTGCCTAATATCAGCTAGAGAATTTTTACTTGATTTATTAAAGATGATTTGACATTGATCATATGTGAAGACTACTTTGAATCTTTTGTCACACTTATGAGATTGTGTTTCAACCCTTCAACATAGGCAAACTCGGTGAACGTGATGGTTGTTGCATGGATCACACCATAGCCCTGGGTTGGTCCGTACCATGAATCACCAAACATTACTTTAGGACTAAGTTTAGGTTTATATTCTTCTATCAGACTTTTATCTTTTGTCATATGCCTAAAGCATCCACTGTCCGGATACCACAACTAGTTTGTGGCAGATCTAGACACTTTTTACAAGACAATTACTTGTTAAAGGGAACCCATGTTACCTTAGGTCCATAGTTCTTACCATTATGAGTAACAAAGGAATAAGCGGATCTATTCATGAAGGCCTTAGGATGAGAACTTACTAGTTGATTGTACCAACAGTCCTTCATGAAGTGTCCTACTTTATGGTAGCAATGACACTCAAACCTATTATATCTACATTTTCTATTAATTAGAAGGTTGAGAGGGGTTGACAACAATGTTCTTTGAGAAAGCCAAAGTTTCTTACATTCTGATTAGAAACAGCCATATAAAAACTGAAACGCCGAACAGTATTTGACGTAAGACGATTATTATTTGACATATATTCAGCTAAATGCCGTTTTATATTCAACGTATATTGAATAACAATCAACGTACGTCGAGTTAAATTCGACGCACTTTGAATTCTTGGTTGAATATTACTTAAATGCAAGTGTGGCTCCCCTAAGATTCCTCACAGACGGGTTTAACAGAGCAAAATATATTAATGGATGGACACCTACAGCACATATTAATGGGTATGTACCATTAATACTATACAACTCTTATTTTTTTAACTTATGCGAGTTTTTTTAACGCTTGAGTGTATCTCAGCAATCTGCACTCAAAAAATTCATCTGTGTATTTGTCATCACCCACTACTCTCTAATAGAAAGATTTAATACCATCAAATGTTGTGTATAAAAAACACATTCCACAATATAGAGCCTAATTGGGAGTCACCCATTTTGGAACTTGCTCGACCATGGTAGAAGGCGCCAGGACTCTTGGGAGTCCCAAACTGTGAAACACTTTTCTTGAATTAAAAATGGCTCTGGTCGTACTTATTTGAGTATTGGAACTATATGACTAAATTGAGCCCAAATACTAATATACCCATTAATCCAATAACAGTAAGAAAATAACCAACGGTATCTTAGGAATTAAAAACATATTTCATTTTTGGTCAAGAACTATTTTTCATTCACATGTCTATCTCACAACTATTTATTTTTGGGTAATCATTGTACCATCCTTGCTGAACATTTTGCTAAGGTCAGCCCAACTGATAAGAGCATACTTCAGAAATTGGAGCCGCATTTCCATTTTGCATTTCTGAAAAACAAGCAACAACTTTTAAATTTTTTTTTTGCCAAACTTACTTGATAAAGTTCCAGAAGGGCCATACAAACTTCAGTAATATTCAACATTAATCATCTTAGCATGACCTTGATCACAAAAGAAAAGGACCACCCAAATGCAGCTCAGCACATTTAAGACCAAGTGTTCAGAGATTAGATACATAGCACAAGCAACTTCAAACCATTAATTTTTGTAAAAACATCAGAATATTAACATACCGCTAGGTATGTTATATGCAGGTAAATGTATCACATGAGAAGACATCAAAATACAAACAAAAAAGGGAAGATGGATTCATAACACTAAGGTCTGACAGTAGTTACTTACACTGGAACAGGTGTACACAAGAATGGTCATCCAATTCCATTCCTCTGGCAGATGAACAGATAAACCATCAGAGCCTTCGAGAAGAAAATACAACAAAGGGGGCATCAACTGCATTTCAAATTGTCGTGGTGAACCACAGAGATTACAAGGGCTGGGTTCTTTCAACTCAGATTTAACCAAAAGTGGGTTACCACCATATGAATACCTGTGCAATTGTAAAAAATAGGATGATGGTTAGCTACGTCAAATAAGATTTAGAGAGTAAATGTGAGTAGAATAAAAACTTATACTTCACTTGACTGTGTATAGAGGGAGAAAAGTACACTAGCAAGACTTCACCCTAAACCAGATTTCAGATTTAGATACATGACACACAATAAAAAACTTTACTGGAGCAAAAGATATGTAGAAAATTATTCAAAGAGAAGGGTTAAGAAGACATTTCCATCTTTTTCGTGAATTCTAGTCTAAAGAAATTGGAAGACTATATACACTAAATATTGGGTTCATAGATACCTTTTGATGGGGATTAGCTGGAGTTTTCAGATCACGAGATTTTGGGACCATTCATGGCTGATTTATCTACCATATTTGACATCATTCGATGGACAGTTCGAGTCCGCATCCTCTTTCAGAGTGACTTTACATATTTCTATGTATTTTTATTTTATTTTAGCATTTTCATTTTGAGAGATCGAACAACTATCATGATCACGAAACCTATATCATTCACAATGGTTTCCCTAGATTTGTTTATCTATTTAAACAAGCACAGGGCTGGTTTGGAGGCTATCACAAATTTTGGAGTCTTCTTCCCAAGTGCTTTCGATCATTCGCATCGCCGACTCCACAAATCTGACTCCTATGCAATCCAATTAATTATTGTAGAAAAGTACATGATCAGAGAAGGAAAACCAGTAAAACCTTGTATATCCTTTTTCTACTGTGAAAATACAAGTGTGAGTACAAATATATATATATAGAGAGAGAGAGAGAGATCTCAAATACATGATGTGGGACTAAACATTCTAGGTAGTTAAGAGGCTAAACGGGCCTTTACTAATGGGCCTTTACATATATCATTCAACACTCCCCTGCAAGCTAGAGCATACAAATCGTAGGCACCGAGCTTGCACAAGAACTGATAGTACAGAGGTCGTGGTAAGGTCTTGGTGAGGATGTCAGCAACTTGCTCGGTAGCTGGAACATGCATTAAATCTACCTTCTTTAATTTAACCTTTTCTCGAATGAAATGACAATCAACCTCAATGTGCTTCGTTCGTTCATGGAAAACAGGATTTTTGGCAATGTGTATGGAAGCCTGACTGTCGCAACATAGAGTGGCCGGTGCGGAAAGCTTGACTCCTAAATCATCAAGGAGACCCTCAAGCCAAGTGAGCTCAGACACAGCAGCAGTCATTGAACATTACTCGGCCTCAACGGATGAGCGGACAATAATAGACTGTTTCTTGCTACGCTAAATAATGAGATGTCCTCCAAAACAGGTGCAGTATTCACTTGTGGAGCGACGATCATCCAATAAACCAGCATAATCAGCGTAACAATAAGCACTCAAAGATAAGGGAGACGAAGAGGGCTTGTAGTACAAGTCCCTGTCCAGGAGCAGTCTTCAAGTATCGAAGAATGCGCTCAACTGCCTGGAGATGAGAGATACGTGGCTCATGCATGAATTGACTGACAACCTCAACAACAAATGATATATCAGGTCTCGTAACAGTGAGATATATCAGGTCTCGTAACAGTGAGATATATCAGTTTTCCCACAAGACGACGATAATACTCAGGGTTTGGAATGAGTAGATTAGAGTCTGGCCCATGAGCACAAAGCTTGTGATTATTATCCATGGGAGTGTCGGCGGGTGTGCATCCAGAGTAGCATGCATCATGCAGCAAGTCAAGACAGTACTTCCATTGAGATAATATCAGTCCATCAGGTCGTCGAGCCACCTCAAGACCAAGAAAGTAACGAAGGCTTCCTAGGTCCTTTGTTTGAAACACAGTTGTCAGATGTTGTTTGATCTTATGTATCCCTGTAAGGTCATCTCCCGTAATTAGAATATCATCAACATATACCAAGAGAATCACTGTGCATGTTGGACGATGTCGAGTGAACAATGAGAAGTCGGCTGAACTCCGAGTGAACCCAGTTGCAATAACAGTCTGACTGAATTTTTCAAACCATGCCTGAGGCGACTGTTTGAGACCATAAAGTGACTTCTTTAAACAACAGACGGGAGACTCCCCCGTGGTCTCAAACCCGGATGGTTGTTGCATATAGACGGTTTCCTGCAAATCCCCATTAAAAAAAGCATTTTTGACATCCAACTGGTGCAACTGCCAGTGTCGATGAACAGCGAGGGAGATTAACACACGAACAGTATTCAGTTTGGCAACTAGAGAAAAGGTCTCATCATAATCTAGACCTTGTTGTTGAGTAAAACCACGATCCACCAACCGAGCTTTCAAACGTTGAACTGTCCCATATGGGCCTTGTTTGAGGGCAAACACCCACTTACAACCCACACAAGTATGTCCAAACGGAAGAGGGACAAGATCCCAAGTGTGATTTGCCCAAAGAGCAGACATTTCCTCGTCCATAGCCGCTCGCCATCCCGAATGTTGGAGAGCCTCATGCACAAAAGTAGGGATGGTAATAGAGGCTAAAGAAAGAGCAAACTGGCGAAGGTCTGGAGAGAGGCGGTGGAAGGAGACATAATTCGCCAGTGAGTGTGCAGTAGAAGTAGTTGTCGGATCTGCAGACCGCAACATATCATCAGAGGAGGGCATCTCTTGTCTGGTAGAGGAGGAAGAAGGGCGACGAGTATACACACGAATGACAGGTGGTTTGTGAGGGAGAGGTGTAGTAAGAGGAGGTGGGTTTGGTGGGATAGGTGTAGGAAGGAGAGGCGGTAGGTTGGAAGGAGTGGGGACAATCGGCCGCGGAAGGAGTGGTGGAAGGACAGAACTAGTGGGGGGAGAATTATATGGCTGATCTTCGGGAAAGGTAACATCAGCAGAAGTAACAACCTTATGATCTTCAGGATAGAAGCAGACATAACACTTCTGAGTACGGGAGTAACCTACAAACATATATTTCGTGGCACGAGGAGCGAGCTTGTCTGTGGACTGGCCAAGAGTATGAACATAGCACACACAGCCAAATACGCGGGGTGGGATGAAAAGGAGGTGTGGAGGGAAAGATGAGATTGAAGGAAACCGCAAAGTTGAGAACGGAGGAAGACATGCGGTTAATAAGAGAGCATGCAGTAGAAACTGCGAAATTCCAGCATTTCTTGGGAACATGCATTTGAAACATGAGAGAGCGGGTAACCTCAAGAAGGTGGCGATTCTTGCGTTCAGCAACACCATTTTGTTGGGGGGTATACGCACATGAGGTTTGGTGGATGATGCCAAACTCAGCACATAGGTTGGTGAACACATGACTAGTGTACTCACGGGCATTGTCAGAGCGAAGAGTTTTCATTGTAGTGGAGAACTGGTTGCGAGTTTCAGTTATAAAGGCACGGAAAACACCCAGCAGTTCAGAGCGATCACGAAGAAGATACAACCATGTCACTCGAGAGTAATCATCTACAAAGGTAGCAAAATAACGATAGTCAAAAAAGTTGGTGATTTTGTATGGTCCCCAGATATCAGAGTGAACAAGATCAAAGGGAGCAAAATTCCGAGTGGGATGGGGCGAGAACGTCGATTGATGATGTTTTCCATAGATACATGACTCACAAGAGAATTCCCGGAGGGAGACATCGGGAAGAGCTTTACGGAGTATTTTTAGAGGAGGGTGTCTTAGACGGCAATGCCACTCAGAAGAGCTAAAAGAGGACAGAACCGTCGGAGGAGAGGGATCAAGGATGTAGAGACCTTTCGAGAGATGCCCTTGTCCAATGATAGACTGCGTCTTGTGATCTTGCACAACACAAGAAGTAGAGGAGAATGTTACTAAGCAATCAAGATCGTGAGTAAGACGACTAATATATAGAAGGTTGAAAGAAGAGCTCGGAACATGAATAACAGAGCGAAGAGTGATGGCGGGAGTAATGTGAATGTCGGTGGAGCCAGAGATAGGAATGGTGTCCCCACTAGCAACAGTAATAGATTTGGTATGCACTGAGTCCAAGTAGCGAGATGGCAGATGTGAGGTAATATGGTGAGAGGCCCCGGAATCCAGGATCCAGGACGAACTATGGGCAAGACAAGAAAACACACCACCAGAGATGGATATTACAGAGCTTGAAGAATGATTGATCCTCCCTTGAAGTTGCTGGATTTGGAGGTGCAAGTCAGCAATGTCTTTCGTAAGGCTCTGCGTAGATGAGTGGGCAGCCATTTGCAAAGAAGATGCAGCGCCTAAGAAAACAATCTGCAGCAGCAAGGAGCAACCTGAGCAGCAGGGCCAAGTCCGTAATGGTCACAGTGGCAACACCAACGGCCAGAGGGCCACGACCAGAAAACGGAGGCCGCAACGGTTAGAGAAGATCGCAGTGGACAAGAAAGGCCAAAGACAGTCCACGCGGGTAAAGAGGAGAAGTCGGCCCGACTAGAGAACAGGAGAAGCCGCGCGGTCACGGTGACAACACACCAGCGGCAAGGAAGCGACCGCGACCAACATCCGGAGATCGCATCAGAAAGGAGAAGCTGCAACGTTGAGAGAAGTCGCAGCGACTAAGTAGCAAAAAAATCATAAGAGAAGACTGCACGGTCACGGTGTCAATACAACAGCGGCAAGGAAAGAAGCCGCGACCAAGATGCGGAGCAGGTAGAGATATGAGGCAATCCCAGTGGTAAGAGACCAAGCCGCAGCGGCAAGGAAGAAGCCCATGCGACAAGCATCCCGTACTAGTCGCACTATGCGCCCTGGACACGCGACGAGATAGAGCCGCAAGGCGAAGAGCAGTAGGAGCCAAGTCCGCGCGACAAGACAAGTCCGCTACGAGAAGAGAATGTCGAAGCAGCAATATCAGTGGGTTGACCGCGCGACGAGCAGCCAGAAGACCGCACGACAAGAAGTCGTGCGGGTAGAAGAGAGAAGCAGACCGCGCGGGTAGACCAAGAAAGTTGCGGACAGCAGCAGCAAGAAGAAAGGAGCTCGGCAGAGAGGCAAGAAGAGCAACTGCAGCAGTTTAGGGTCAGTCTGCAACATAAGTAAGCCGCGGGAAACCGAGAGGTCGCGCGGATAAGAAGAGAAGACCGCGCGAGAAGGAAAAGGAGGGACCCACCGTGAGGGAGCGGAAGAAGGTTATAAAAGGCCAGGGCAGAGAAGAAAAGAGAGTGGTTCCACGGAATGAGAAGAGAGAGCGGAAAGAAAAGAGAAGAGCGCGAGAAGGAGCGGAGAAGAAGCCGCGCGGATATGAGGAGAAGCCGCGTGGGACAAGAAAACCGCGAGAAGGAGCGGAGGATAAGACGCACGGATAAGAGAAGAAGCCGCGCGGGAAGACACAGAAACCAGCGGTTAAAAAAAACATAGTCGCAGGAGTAGGACCATATTCCCTCTGATACCATGTAGAAAAGTACACGATCAGAGAAGGAAAACCATTAAAACGTTGTATATCTTTTTTCCAGTGTGAAAATACATGTGTGAGTACAAATACATAGGGAGAGAGAGAGATCTCAAATACATGATGTGGGACTAACATCCTAGATAGTTAAGAGACTAGACGGGCCTTTACTAATGGACCTTTACATATATCATTCAACAATTATGTTTCCCTTATTATAACCTACTGCAGTAGCCCATCCATATCCCCTTCGTGCAGTAGCCGTCGGTCCAAAACCCCTCCCTACAACAACAATCCTCCCTCCTACAGACCGACAACCATCCAACCCCCTCGCAAACCATCCTCCACTCAATTGCACCTCCTCCCAACCATCTTCCTTGAAACCGACCCTTTTTTATGGCCCCAAACCCTACAAATGCCCCTACCCCACGCTACAGCAGTCGAACTACGTTCTAGCCATCCTCACCCCCGGGCCCTGGCCGACAATTTCCAGGTCTTGTTTTGGACTGGCTTAGTCTTTCGGGCATCATCCCCGACAACCCCAATACATCCATATTACGTCTTCAGGTAGCCATTGCCACTCCCACAACCACAGAATCTCCATATCCATCTTCTACGACACCATAAGCTAGTAAGTCATTAGTTTTGTTTCTTATTTTCATCATTGTTGTAAGCCTCAAGCCGCAAAAGGGTTTTGGAGCCTAGGCTCACGACGCAAATGGGGCTTGGAGCCAAGGCTCAAGGCACAAAAGGGGGCTTGGAGCCTAGGCTCAAGGCGCAAGGGGGACTTGGAGCCTAGGCTCAAGGAGTAGGCACATGTATGAAGAGAGCAAGGGAGCAACTGCATCCATTTTAAATAATCAACAACAAATATTAATTCATCATCTCAATAAAATTCTTTATCCATTCTACTCATTAATCATTAATTAATATTATTAATATCTTTTAAAAAAATCAATGTGCTCACTTGCATCATATCAAGTCTCAATGCTCGATTATATTTCACAAATACTACATAATGCAAAAAATATTGATTTCTTACATTATTTTTCTTTATTTTGAAAAAACATTTACAGCTCAAATCTTATGTAGGCGCGCCATTTATGCTCTAAAGGCGCAAAAAGGGTCACAAAGACGCAAAATTCAGAGCTTGGTGAGCCTTGAGCCTTAGGCGCGCTTGAGGCAAGCCTTTAACAACATAGGAGAAGATCTAACAATCTTAATTCTACCATCTTAAAATACATGGAGTACATGTACACTTTACAGGTACAAGGAGTGAACCCTTATCTCCACGAGATGAGGGACCAAACTAGAGGAAGAAATGGACATGGGACACATGTGGGCTTTTCAGTTTGAACAGTATCACACTAATATACACAAGTAGTTGTATATTTATTATACTCTCTCGCAAATTGGAGAATACAAATTGTATGTTCCAAGCTTGAAGATAAACTAAAGACAAAGTAGTCGTGGCAAGACCTGGGTAAAAATGTCTGAGATTTGAGAGAATGCGGGAACATGTTGAAGATCAATTTTACGAAGCTTGACTTTTTTCATGATGAAGTGATAATCAACTTCAAAATAATAGGTTTGCTCATGAAAGACAGGGTTCTCAGAGATATGAAAAGCAACTTTACTGTCACAGTAGCAGACAACATGAATAGTGAGAGGTGCACCAATTTTAGTAAAACTTTCCAATCAAGCAAGTTTGGAAACCTCATAGGACATTGACAATACTCAGTCTTGGCGAATGACGGTCTACAAAAGATCGTTTCTTGCCCTTCCATGTGATCAGATTACCCCCAAAATAGGTGCAAAACTCATTTGTAGACATGTGATCATCAATGGAGCCCTTATAATCAACATCAGAGTAGACAATCAGTGAGAGGGTAGACGAGGGCCAATATACATGTGCTTGACTATGAGCATTCTTCAGAATCGAAGGATACACTGAACAACTTGAAGGAAGAACTTGTGCAGAGTATGCATGTACCATGCCATCAAATAGATAAGTTTGTCGACCACCACGATAATTCTCAAAATTAAGTAAAGGAGGATAGATATAGACTCAGTAAGCTAGAGAAAAGAGGGTGTTAACCGAAAAAGGATAGCGAAAGGAGATGCAAAGTCAAGAACAATTAACAACATGAGATTGATAAAATAGCATGTTGTTGTCATCACATAATTCCAATATATATTTGGAACATACATTTGAAACATAAAAGACCTGGCCACTTTAAGAAGGTGACGATTCTTCCTCTCTATCATGCCATTTGTTTATGATATGTAGGAGCAGGAAATTTGATGAATAATACCTAAAGAATTGCAAGTTTCCTAAAACTCTTGACTTAGGTATTACAAGCATTATCAATTCAAATAATTTTGAGAGTAATGGAGAGTTGGTTACAGGTTTCTACGATAAAGGGGTGAAAGACACTCGTTATATCAGAATGGTCATAAAACAAATACATCCAAGCTATTCAAGAATGATCATCAATAAATGTTGCAAAATAATGATAGCCACATAAATCAACATTTTTATAGGGATCCAAAATGTCTCAATAAACTAAAGGAAAAAGAGCTTTGCTTTTAGTATAATGAAGAGAAATGTATAGTGATATATTGCTTTCCATTGATAAATGACTCACAAGAAAAATAAAAAAATGGATACTTAGGAAGGGATTGTGGAGGAATAGGAGAGGTCCATGGCTAAGACATCGATGTCATTCTAAAGATGTGATGGAAGATAAAGCTGAAGGATGGATGTCCATGATATAGAGCGATAAGGGTCGGCGATATACGCGACCAAGTCGGGACCAAGGCGGAACCGTAACATCTCCACCCTGCCCAACGACAAGCTTGCCCTCAAGCTTGTTCTATGGTGACGATCGTCATCGGATCCCCCGTGTCAGTGTCAGTATCCCGTTCTGCAGTCGGGTCATCGACCTTCAACCAGAAGAGGCGCTTGCAATGATGTTCACGGAAAAATGACTCGTCACAGTTGTAACAGAGGCCCTTGGCACGGAGGTCACTCATCTCCTGTGGAGACAGTCAGCGAATGGTATCCGGGTGGTCGGCATCGCGGACCGGAGCGAGGAGACAGACTGTGGGCTTCGCGCAGATGCGAGCCAAACTCATTGAAGCCGTCAGATCTGTGGGGGCCTAAAATTTCAGGTCCATGTGGAGGTGTTCATGGAGTCCTGCCGTGAAGATGAGCACCGGCTATGTAGGGAGAACTGAGGGAGTGCGGGCCAGGCGGAGCTGAAACCGTTTGAGGTACTCGTCAATCGGGCCGGTCTGCGGGAGAGAAATGAGATCCCCAAGGTATTGTTGTGGAGAGGTGGCCCGAAGCAGAGGGTGCAGTTCACTTTGAAATCTTCCCAAGATATGTGTGGTTTCTCCTGTTGCAGCTAGGAAAACCAAAGTTGGGCGGGGCCCATCAGGTGAAAGGAAGCAATATTGAGCCACTCTTCCCAAGGGGTGCGCTGATGGGCAAAGAACTGCTCGCAACGAGAAAATCAGGCCAAGGCCGCATGTAGCGGGGGACACCATTGCCCTCGTGCCTCGGGTGAAAGAACTCCGGTGGGGTTGGCGGAATCGGCACGTCGTTGGAGGAGCCCATGGACGGGTGGACCGTTCGGTTAGCCGCTAGCTGGGCAGTGACGACGTTGATCAGTGCGGTGTTGCTATCCGCTAGGAGCTTGGCGAGAGACTCGAAAATTTGAGAGAGGGAGGGAAGTTTGGCCATTGCTTGGAGCGAAATTGGTGAGCGATTAGCGCTGGAGGGATTAGGGAAAGGAGGGACTGACGACAGAAGCAGCCCGGTAGAGGCAGCGAGCAAGGGGCCCCCGTCGATGGAGGAGTCGAGTAGTATGCGTTTTGGAGGAGGGCTGGAGGAGAGAGGTTGGGGAAAAGATGGTTGGACGGAGTCTGGTGGGGTGGAGTAGGCCGGGGTGGAGCCGATCGGGGCGGAACAAGTTGGGGCGGAGCCCCTGTCGCTGTTGGAGTTTGGTTGGCGGGACGGAGCCGGCTGTGGTCGGGGACTTGATGCACGGCGGAGATGGCTGGGGCGGCCACAACGGTGGTAGAAGAGGGTAGATTGGGAGTTTGGGCAGAGGGGAGGAGAGTTACCTCTGATACCAAGATGTTACGTGCCCTAGATTGAGAGCGTGTGCACCGGGGAAGAGGGGGAAAGTCCTCAAGGGAGGAGGAGGAGCTCCGCCGAGCTATGGCGGCGGCGGCTTTCGGCTTGCGAACAACGGAGGCGGTGGGAGAGGATCGTGGAAAATCGCGACGGGCGGCCGAGGCTCGGGCTTGTGGGTTCTGTGAGGTAGAAGAATAGTTAGAGAGAGATAGGAACTAAAGAGAGGAACGAGAAATTAAAATAAAGATGCTTTTCCTTATCCCTTTGGTTCACCCATCCGGATATTTAAGTAGTCACACCAAAATGCCCCCTCCTTGGTCTTAGACATGGAGGATCAAAAGTGTGCATAATAATAAAATAGAAAGTATAACTCGATAAGGGTCGATGATATACGCGACCAAGGAGGGACCATAGCACTATGCTCGAACTTGAGCGAGTACTCGTGCTGAATGAATGCAAAACATTAAGTGTGACATGAGCACTGAGTGTAAACATGGCAAGAGTAAAGAACTCTGTGAGCTCGACAATGCAAGTAATTCTTGTGAGTTCAACAGGTTGTGTGAGAACAGAGAACACGTTGAGGCCAGGGGTGATTGCAAGGAACTGAGCAAGCTTGACGAGAGCTCGGTATCTTGGGATGAGAGCAGACAGTATCTGAGCGATCTTGGCAGGAGCTTGACGTGGACAAGGAACCAAATGAGAGCTCAACAAACTTGTGCGGGCCGGGTATGACGAGTGAATATATCACATGATCGACAGTGAAGACAGTGAAGATCTCGTTAAACGATGTCGATCGAATCTTGCTAGATATCAAGAATGCTTCGCTATGATATCATATGAGAGAAAATCTACAATCTTATTTCTTCATCTTAAAATACAAGGACCACAAATATACTTATTTACATGTACGAGTGACAACTAATCTCCACAAGAGATCTGACACCAAACTAGAGGAGGAACCATGCATGGGCACATTGTGGGCTTTTTCCGTTGCCCTTTTAGCAGAACAATATAAACAACTACTTATGTATTAGTTATGCCTACTAACAACTTTTTCCTCACATCTTCAAATCCACAGATTGTCAATGGTGGGTACCATGAATTCTTCCTTCCCATATTTCAATTCATTATGTTTATGTATTGGAAGTGTGTTAACTCTAATTTAATTTTCATGGGAACTTTAAGACACTATTTTTGTTCAATCCCTTTTCCTTTTACATCTATCAGTCTTGTCTATGCATCCACTACTCTCATTCTTGAAAGCCTAAACAAAATTTACTTGCCATGATGACCCTACACAAGCATGCAATTGCAATATCAAGAGTGTTAGCACAATCCCCTAGTTAAATATCGTGCATTAACAGATGCACATTTATAAAACCATCCATCTTGCTCACTAGAGTTTTTTTGAGAAACATGGCCCCAAGATTTTTTGTTTGTCTTTAAAGGTGCCTATTTTTCCTAACTAATAACATTATTTTTGTATTAGTTTAGCTCACATCATGCAGCAGCCGGACATTACATGGTTAATATCCAACATAAGCCATGCATGGTTCCAGATTGGTCCTAAAGATGAAATGCAAATCATCATAGTGGTTTTTTGTTGTGCAATAGACCTTCTAGTTTTAGAAGTAAAATTCTTATGTGATTCCAAAGGGAAGTTTTGACATTGATTTACAAGGGTTCTATGTAACTTCAATGTTTCCGCCCTCTAAGGCCTCATAATCAAAGTTAAATCGCTCGAAGAAGGCTATCACAAATCTGTTCTGACGCTTCCAAAACACACGATTCATCAAATTCATGAACACTGACCGCATATTTGTAACCCCAAACGGAATAACGGAAAACTCGTAGTGTTCAGACCATGCACTAAACATTGTCTTCAGAACGTCCACATATCTAATCATTAACTGATAATATCATGATTTCAAATCAAGCTTAGAATAAACTGACGATCCAACTAACTGATCGAATAAGTTATCGATGCATGAGATTAGAATTTATTCAATTCTCGATAGTCAATGCCAAGAAGCATGCCACCATCCCTCTTCACAACTCAATGGTGATGAACTAGGTCGAATATACCCTTGATCCAACAATTCCTGCAATTGAATCTTCAACTTAACCAGTTCATTTGGTGTCATCCGATAAGGGGATAGCGATATTTGTTTTGCACCAGGCACCTAGTCAATCACAAAATTGATTTCTCTTTGGGGAGGGGCCCTAAAAAGTTCGTCTGGAAAGACGTCCTCATATTCAGACACCGCTGACATGACTTGAATAGACAACTTTGCAAAATGGGTTTCTAACAAAGGGATATATGTTTCACCCCAATGGTTTACCACACTCATATCTTGTACGACAGAGATTTAAAAAGTAACAATTCTAGCCAATCCTCTAAACTTGACTTCTCCTGAACTTCCTACTCTCAAAGTCACTTCTTTCAAATTGCAGTCAATGTGGTCACGCTGCTCTAAGAGCCAATTCATGCCCAATATCACATTAAACGTGTTGAATAAAATATGTATAAAGGCCCATAGCAAGGCCCATCAAAAGTCCATTACTTCTTTAGGATTTAGGCTCTGTTTGGGGGGACTTATTGTCACCGGTCAAGCGGTTACGACCGCATGAATCGGACCATAATTAAGGCTTGATTCATGCGGCCATAACCGCTGGACCGGTGAAAATAAGTCCCCCCAAACGAAGGCTTAGTCTCACATCTTAGAACGGGATTATTTCTCCTCTCTCCTCCTATATAAGTGTATAAATACTTGTACATATGCATATGAGAAATTAATAAAATATTTCAATTATTTCTCTCTTTTCAATGTTTTTCTACATGGTACCAGAGCGAAGAAAATCGCCATTCCTCATTCTTTTGTGGTTCGTTGTAGCTCTCGGCCTGAGCCCTTGCGATCTCATTTATTTCTAGCGCTCTCCTCGTCTAACCGCTTCTCCCTTCTACGAGCCTTATCTGGCTCTCGTGTAATCCTCTTTGTTGTCAGCTCTCCTTGGTTCCTTTTTATAGGATTTCAAGTTGTTCTCTATGACCCACCGCCTTCCCCTTCTATCGGACAACATTCTATGTTTGATTGAGAGTGTGAGCACAGTGTTCGAATCTCTTGCTCTCGTCGCTGCTTCTGTGAGCTCATTGTTTATCTCATTTGCAAGCATTGTGTCTGCCTTTCCTGATCCCATTGTTCCGTCTGCGAACTCTGTGTTCGCTTCTTCTGAGCACACCGGTTCACCAGCGCACTTCTTATTGTTGCCGAGTTCTGGTCCACATTTCTAACCACAGCTTCCGTCTGAAGGAGCTCAGTCCCTCCTCTGCCAAGCTTCCTTTTTACCGCAAACTATCCTGATCACCAAGCTCTTGGTCATTGCTCGCATCTGTTAAGATCCCGCTCAGCTCTATGGAGCAACCACGACCTCAGAGTGATCACAAACTCTTTCCTGCGAGCTCTCCTGCTAGCAAAGTTCTTGGCCGCCGATGCTCGTCTCTGCCAAGCTCCCGCTCAATTCCTCGGTGTGACCGTAGCCTCAGTGTGTCCACGACCTTGGCGTGAAGTGTGATCGTTCCCTCAGCCTACGTCCTCATCAGTTTTGTTGCGCTCCTCGCCTGCTTCAATGTATTTGAATAATGCCCCCATCTCTTTTGGCCCGTGTTGCGGCTCCCCTGCCTGAAATTTATGACGAGCTTTGGATCACTATTATCTATCTTAATGGGTATAAGAATTTTGTTGAGTGGGTGCACTCCGTTCATTGTATTCTTCAGAAGAAGGATCTCCTTCATCATCTGACCAAGGCTACTCCTACTGAGCCCACCGAGGAATGGCTCTGTGATCACGGCCGTGTCCAATCATGGATTCTAAACTCGATGGACAGTGAACTATACCATATGACCATGTATCATAATACGACCAAGACCATGTGGGAGGAACTTCACTCCCTCTATTCTGGCAAGGACAGCTTGTAACACCTGTTTGACAGCATCACAGACCTACAATCTCGCAAATCAGGGGTGGTTGGAGACTTAACCTTCTTTATTGCACGATCAAAAGCTCTCGTCGGGACCTAGATTCAACGTCAACCTTCAACAGTTGATCTCGCTGCCCAACATGCTCAGAAAGAAGCAGTTGACATCGACATAATGATGGCCCGTGTTCTGCCTCATCTCCACAGCGTCCGAGCTCAGATCCTATCCTCATCCACTATCCCTTCTCTTTTGGATGTGTGCTCCATGCTTCCAAAGGTCACCCCCTGATGCTCCCGGGACTCTCTCTTCGGCTTTCCTCCAGCACTCATCTACATCTCATCCCGCTTCGTCATCAACTTGCGGATCTCGCACCTCATCTCAGCTCAAGGTAGGCATCATAACGGAAGGACTCGTCCTAAGTGAACTTATTGTGGTCGGGATAGTCACCTTGAGATAACGTACTATCGTAAGCATGGTATGCCCGCACAACAACATATATTTGTTGCGGTCGATACTCCTTCAGCCACCAGTACCGACATTGATGTCTTGTACACCTATGCCGAGCAACTTCAGGGGATGATCAGTCGTTCATTTGGCTCTTTTGCATCGATCTCCAATGAAAGTATCTCTTGTCTCTCCCATAGTTCAATTTGGATTGTAGAATTTGGTGTCACACATCATATTACTCCGCAAAAACTATCTCGGTATTTGAACAATATGCATCCTAAGTTTATCACAGTGGTCAATGGTGACACTACCCCGGTTTTCGGTTCTATTGATGTACCCCTCACTTCATCTATCTCATTTCGCTTGGTTCTTCATGTTCTGAGCTCTCCTTTCAACATTCTCTTTGTCAGTCGTCTTACTCGGGATCTTGATTGTTCTGTAACTTTTTCTTCCTTTTCTTTTGTTGTGCAGGATCAACAAACGCAGAATATCTCAAGTAAATGACGATTGTTCAACAGGCTTTATACTTTGGAAGTCTCTCCTACAGTTCTCACATCTATCAATTATGTTGATTGGCATCGGTGTCTTGTGCATGCTCCTCTCTGCATTCTCAAGAAAGCTCACTAAATTCACTAGCGAGTCATGTATCTTCGAAAAATAACACCAATTTTCTTTTCTCCCGCATTGTACTCAGAGTATTTCTCCTTTTGATTAAGCACATTCTGATATTTGGGAACCTTATAAAATAACTAGTGTTTCTGATTACTGTTACTTTCTTACATTTATTAATGATTACTCTCGCACGACATGATTGTATTTACTTCACGATCGTTTTGAACTAACTCGAGTGTTTCGTGTTTTAATTGTAGAGACACATACACAGTTTCCAGCCCCATTAAAACACTTTGAACCGATAATGAGCGTGAATACACGATCCATGCTTTTACCAATCTATGTACTGAGTTTTGGATAATCCATCAAATCTCATGTGGTTACACCCCTCCCAAACAAAATGGTATGGCTAAGTGCAAGAATCATCATCTTCTTGAGGGCGCTCACTCACTTATGTTTCAAATGAAGGTTCCTAAGTTTTGTTAGAATCACGGTTTCGACAGTTTGTTATCTCATCATTCGCATGCCCTTCTTCATTCTCAACTACGCGACCACCTTCAGTCTTCTACATTTATTGATGATTACTCTCGCACGACATGATTGTATTTACTTCACGATCGTTTTGAACAAACTCGCGTGTTTCGTGTTTTAATTGTAGAAACTCATACAGTTTTCAGCTCCATTAAAACACTTTGAACCGATAATGAGCGTGAATACACGATCCATGCGTTTACCAATCTATGTACTGATTTTTGGATCATCCATCAAATCTCATGTGCTTATACCCTCCCAAAGAAAATGGTATGACTGAGTGCAAGAATCATCACCTTCTTGAGGTCGCTCACTCACTTATGTTTCAAATGAAGGTTCCTAAGCTTTGTTAGAATTTCACGGTTTCGACAGCTTGTTATCTCATCATTCGCATGTCCTCCTCCATTCTCAACTACGCGACCACCTTCAGTCTTCTATTTCACTCCACATCTCACCTTCCAGTCATGACACGCATCTTTGGATGTTCCTATTATGTCCACTATCTCCCCCCCCCCCCCCCCGTGCAATCAAATATATATTTATTGGTTACTCTCGCATTCAAAAAGATTTACGACTGTTATTCCCCCGACGATTGCAAGGTTGTTGCATCTGCGGATGTGACCTTCATCAAATACCAGTCTTTTCACTCTTTTTGTCCAGCTCCAACAACTAGAATACGATCGCGCTCTGCCGTTCTTGTTACTTTTCATCTTCAACAACTCCTCCTAACCCCAATCCCCGTACCCTCCAAACCGCCTCTTCTTCGTGTACACTCATCACCCTCCTCATTTTGACGCCCTAAGACAGTTACCATCTACTAATGATGACGCGCGGTTTGAAGATCTGGTAGCAGCATCTACAGCTCATCCTCTGGCTACTTATGTTTTCATGCATCGCCTCTCTCTGGTACTTCAAAAACTTGCAATTTCTTTGTCGTCTATTTTCACCCCTAACTCTCCACAGGAGGCTCGTCAGCATCTGGGATGGCGGGCGATCATGGATTAAGAAATGGCTACTCTTTGTGCAAATCATACATGGTGTAACAACTCGAGTTTTCAAAAAATAAAATAAATTGACTTAAGTGGCATATTTGGTAATTAACAAAAAATAAGCCTCACCCTCTAATTTTTAACCTACCCCTCCCCCTTCACCGGTTTAACTTCATTATAATCGGCCCTGTTTCCAGAACCAGTCTCCTGCAGCTGCTCCCGATCCCGCACTCACATCCCGTCCCCCGTGACTTCCGCCTCATGTGCCTCTCTGCTCGTCGCTGATGCCTCCCCATGCTCTCCCTCGGGTCGGCGCCTCCTGCCCCTCTTCCTCAGGCTGGCAGAAGGAAGTTCTCCCCCTCCCGATATTCGTCCTCTCCTCCTTAACTCCCTCAGGTCATCAACAACCGCCTCTTCTTCCTCCTCCTAGGACAACAGCTTTCCCCCCATTTCTCCTCCTCTTCCCAAGCCGACCACAACAATTTTTTGCCTCCCCAAAGACCCAGCAACCCCTCTTCTCCCTTTTATCATCAATTTGGCCGGTTTTTGCGAGAGGGACTCCTAGGGATTTCTAGAATCCCCCTCTACGTAGAATGTTTGGGCTCGGTTTTGGTCCCTTTTGATAAGATTTACCCTTATTTTCCCCCTTTTCAGATTTTTCTTAGTCCTTCGTGAATTAATTGTCTTCAAATTTTGAATATTCTGTGATTCAAGATTTTTGTTCCATTATAATCGACTAACCGCGTTGTGTTTGCGATTTTCGGCACCTCTCCTCGACCTAATTGGCAGGATCTCGCTCAAAACCCTCTCTGATTTAGGGGTTCTCCTAGCAAAGCGCCGCCAAGTCTCCATTTTCGCGTGGTAATCTTCTCTCCCCTCACTTTTGAGGGAGGTAAATCTCTAAACCCTCTCGTGCTTTTGGTCTTGTAAAATAATTGTTTTTGCTAGCGTTAGGGTTTCTGATAACTCAATGTCATCTATGATTGTGTTTCAGCATGTCTAAATAAGTTTCCCGATTTCGCTTGTGTCGTTCAGCCGCCTCCGTCAATTTCAGCTTCTTTAAGCCAAGTGGAGATCTCTCTCTTGCAAACATTGAGCTTCATTTAATGTGTTTGTTGTTATGATTATTTGACGTCATTTTTGAGTATTTAATCTGCCAAACGGATTTGAATCTTGAACACCTAATCTGACAACTTAGTAGTTTAATGTAACAACCCGGTTTTGATATAAGAATAATAATAAGGGTTTTTTAATAATAATAATAATAACCAAAATTTGCTTCCCCATATAACCCGAGCCGCCCCTCTTTTTCTCCTGATTCCCGCAAAATCGCAAGCCGCAGCCCCAGCTGCTAGGTTTTTCCCGATCCTGACCCCAGTGCCTCTCCTGCATCCCGCTCTCCCGCTCGGCCAGCCCTTCTCCCGATCTCGCCGATCCCGACTCCTGCTCCAGGCGTTGTCGCCTCTTCCGGCTCCCCCCTCCATTTCTGACGCTGCCTGCTCCTCTGTCTCAGGTCGCAGCTCGTGCTTCCTGCTCCTTCTCCATGGCCGATGACTCCAACCTCAGGCCGTCGGCATCTTCTCCCTCCAGCAGCCCCTTCTCCGCTTTCTTCTCCGTTTCCAGAGGCTGACTGCTTCAGCTTCTCCACAATAGGGCCGACGGTCCCTTTCCTTCTCCCGCTTCTTCGTCAATTTGGTCGTGGATTTCTAGAAATGACTATGGTTTGGTTCCCTCTCCTTCTTGAGCCCGATTTTGACTTCGCTTTGGAAAGATTCTCCCTCCAATCTCCTCTATTTAGATTTTCTTGTTTTAATTTGGGATTATTTGTCTCCCAATTTGTGTTAATTTGTGATTCTTGATTTTTGCCCCTCGTAATCATCTAACTATTGTGTATTTGTGTTCTCCGGCATCGTCTGCCGCACCCTTTGACGGTTCGTCAAGGAAATCCCTCTCCGAATTAGGGTTTCCCCTACCCAAGCATTGACAAGTCTCCGCTTCTGCGTGGTATCTCTCGTCCCCTCACTCATGAGGGAGGTAAGTTTCTAAATTTTGTTCTTGCTTGAGTCTTGGTATAGATTAATTATCTGTGTTAGCGTAGTGGTAATTTGTTATAGCGTTTTCGTCGTTCTTGAACAGGTTCGCTTGAGGAGTCTCAATTTTGCTAGCGTCGCTTAGCCGTCAATTGCAGCTTCCTTCAGGCAAGTAGAGATCAACATTGAACTTAATTATCTTGTCTAATCATATATTTATCTGAATTCGTCTTTGATTGCTTGTTTCGTCAAATAATTTAGATCTCAAATCCCTAAATAGACTTGTTATCCGTTTGAGGTTCCCGCGATAGGAATAACACGAGTCGTGAGTGCAAATGATGATATTTGGATAGTTGGGAGACGAGTTAGTGAATGATAGTTAATTAGATATGTAAATTGATGGATTATGTCTCTTTTGAGGAATAATTTGAAAAATAGTAGAGCGTTAATCACGAGCAACACTGTCACGATAGTAACTGTAATGAATTCTGGTTAGCAAGTATATGATTGATGTTTCGTTGTATCATGCTCGTAACGCACTTTTTACGTGGAAAATACTTGAGTGCAAGGATGATTTAACCTAGATATGTACTTGATATCTCTGATCTGATACATTTCAACTTACCTCTACGATTTACTCGAAAAATCTTCCGGTTACTAAAACATTAACCCCTCGAACCCGCAAGAGTCTAAACTCACTGTTTGATTCCTTCTGGGTCATCGAATCTGGTTTCTGATGACTGTTTGGTTTCTTAGGTCTGTCCTAAGAATTGAGCGAATGTTGTCTCATAACTCAATTCCACTCTTGACCCGTTTATGAACTCTAAACTTGTACAGTTTGAATCGTCAAATCTGTCTCAGGTTTTGGTATGCTATGAATCTCCTAAATCTTGAATCTTTAAAATCACTAATGTCATAAGCAACTAGTGAAAGGTAGTGCTAAATTGATGTGACGCTTTGAATTGAATTTTCGCTTGACTGACAACGGAAATCAATAAATGGTCATAGCAAGTACAATTGTTTTGATAAGACTTGCATTGAGACTCACTTTAGAATCACGTGCATCAAATAAAACGCTCTCACCTTCCACTGATTGTAACTAATGACGTTTCTGGATCTGTCTATATGTTATACTACGGAGTAGCCTAATAAACTAACTTGTTCTATTTAGCTCTTTTGTTTGCTGGTCATTGAATAGTTTTGATTCATGAGAAACTGGTACACTCATGTTTTTGGTGCTTTTGTTACTGTTTTATATTTTACTCTGCTCACTCTGTTTATTTAAATGTTCTGAGCCTTTTCCTTTCTGTTCTGCAATTGTCTTAATGTTCGTGCAGCGCCGCCAGATTCTCGAGCTCGATCAACTTTAAGTTTTAGGTTCTACATTAACATTTCTTTTACTATCAAATACTTTTTATGTAATAATTGAAATCAGACATTTTCTCTGAAATCATGGACAACTGTTATGCTATGTAAATATTATATGTACTAGAATTTACCAATAGTTGCATATTCATTCATCTGGATTTGTCACTTGCATGAAAACCTGCATCGAAACTTGAAATCATGAATTTCACAAAATGCATGTGCATCAAATCTCTTTTCACTGATGAATTTAAAAGCTTCCGCATAAAAATCAAGCTATTTTATTCTATAGTAACTATTTTAAAATTATTATCAGTTTTTCTGCTTCCGCCTTAGCAGACATGCTTTTCTTTCCGCTCATGCCTATGGCATCACGACTCGTCTCAAATCGCACTTGACTTCTGTCGAGATGCGTCGTGACAGTTGGTATCAGAGGGAGGTTAGAGAGGTTGGTTCAAAAGATAAAATATTTTATAAATATCACTTATTTTGAAACTTATTTTATAAATATATAAGCATGCATCATTTCTTCACTCAGCTTGTCATTATTTGTTGTTCGCGGCTGAAACACGCACACACTCACTCATAAGCATGAGTAGTATGCACATGAATGTTAAGGGGTTATGGGCAAACTTAACATTTTTGTGCATATGAATTTCCACTAGAATATACACCGTTTGCGAATATTAAATTATATGAGCTGTTTAATATTTTTATGTGCGCTGACATTAGAGTCCTAATATGTATGATATGTTAAGTGATATGGGCGCTTAACATGACATGTGTATCCATTCATTTGCATTCATATCTGTAGAAGGAAATAGTTGGTGCAATATATTCTTCCTCAAAGGGGCTATATAAAGGAAATACATCAAGACACCCAACACCGATAGGCGATGTGAGACTAATACTCAACAATAGAATAATAATAACTCTAACACTCCCCCTCAAGATAAAGGGGAACCCTGCAGCTTGAACACAACATAAAATGGAAGGTAAAAGAAGGTTGGCAACGTGGAACATAACAGCAGCCACCAAGGCCCAACCGCGTGTCACTGGGGATACTTCAACCGGGCAAGAGCCACACGACGTTGGTTCACAAAACCGACCATGACCACGCTGGATACACTCGAAGCGGAAACTAGGTCAACTACGCAAAACCAAACCAACCCTACCAAATCCAGAGAAAACGACGAGGAGACACATACAACATATGAAATCAACCTAAGGGCCATGTGTGACTAAGGAAGGAGTCGGGAAAGAAGTATCTGAGTCGCCATGATCACAAACACTCCCCCTCATGTGGATCATGTGCAAGAAGACATAGGTTATACCTAGGGGCCGGGTGTGACTAAGGCAAGAGTCGGGAAAGAAGCATCTGAGTCGCCGATATCACAAACACTCCCCCTCACGTGGAATACGTGCATGAAGGTATAGACTACACCTAGAGGCCGTGACGGACAATCCCCCTCACGTAGATCGCGTGCAAGAAAGCGGAAATCATAGAGACGCAACACAACAACCACAAACAACAACTAAAAAAATTTAAATGTTAAACCCTACGGGCCGGGCTGGATCTGAAAAAGAAGGAAGCATCCGTCGGCACGGAGAAGCAGCACGGCAGCAGCGGAGGAGAAGCACGGCTCACAGAGCAGCCGGAGAAGAAGCAGCCAGAGAAGAAGCAGTCGCGGCAGCAGCAGGCCGGAGAAGCAGCGGCAGAGCAGCATCCAACATCGGAGAAGAAGAGAGCTGCAGCGGGTGCAGACAGAAGTCCGAGGCGTCGAGAGAGAAGTTTAGACGGAGAAGCCGTCGGAGCAGACGATGTCGCAGAGGAGAGCCGACGATCCGATGTTGCAGAAGAAAGCTGGAGAAGAAGAGCCGTCGATGTCGATGAAGGAAGCCGGAGGAGGCGTCGGTGTCGATGAAGGAAATAGGAGCCGACGGGAGCGTCGATTTCGTTCACGAAAGCCGCACAGGGCAGCGACGGCGAAATCTGTCGTCGGCACGACGGGAGAAGGTCCCGCTCCCGTCTCGGAATCAAGCGACGATTCCATCGATGAGAGCGAGGGGGAAAGGACTTCCCGTGAGTCATAGCAACCGGAGTCGCGGAAGGACGGGTCGAGGAAGAAGCACGGGTCGGGACCGGGAGAGGGAAAGGGGAAAAAAATTTTTGGTCACAGAATCTGCACTGATACCATGTAGAAGGAAATAGTTGGTGCAATATATTCTTCATCAAAGGGGTTATATAAAGGAAATACATCAAGACACCCAACACCGATAGGCGGTGTGGGACTAATACTCAACAATAGAATAATAATAACTCTAACAATATCATAAATCATTGCACAAGTGTGAAGTCAAGAACGACAATAATGATTGTACACACATGGATTTACTATCTGTTTGACATCGCACATGATCTTATTGTTGCACTTGCATGAAAATTACCTAGAGTTGTCCAATAAAAATGTTGTAATTATTACATAATTTATGTTCATGACAGTAAGAAATGTGTTAGAATCTCTAGTTTCAAGTTCTCGATATTCGTATTCAGGTCTTTTTGTTCTGCTTAGCTATCGATCTTACTCTGTCTTCTTGTTTTTCCCCCCTAGTTAGCTTCTATGTATCAGCAAAAAATGAGTTTCTTCTTGTAAATTGCTTTGTTGTATTTTTTCAGCATTGTCTTGTGATTCTCCAACTCCAGTTTGACTCGCTTCCGTCGGTACTCAATCGTCATCCAGCTTCTTTTCCCTGTTGATGTTCTATTTTCGCTTCGCGCGAGATCTTTTCGCTCTCGGATTACCGTGTCTTGCCGCTCAATTTTGAGCTAATTGAAGACTTTCCTGTGTTTCCTGAAACCAATCTTTTGTATTTGTCCGAGCCCGCTAAGTCTGAAGAGTTCTTCTGTGAATTGAATCTGACCTGCGTTGCAAGTATCTGCAACTTTTCTCTTGATTTTGATAAGTCCTCGCGTTTGTTCTTCTCTTTGTTTCATTGTATTCATAGTTAACTTCTATATCTTGATCTGTAAACATTGTTGGATAAATGTCATCTGAATCTTCGTCATAAGAGTCCCCAATCAGAGAATCTTTAGAAGTTTCGGGACGAAACTTCCTAAGTGGGGGAGAATGTAACAACCCGGTTTTGATATAAGAATAATAATAAGGGTTTTATAATAATAATAATAATCCAAAATTGCACCCCCATATAACCCGAGCCGCCCCTCTTTTTCTCCCGATTCCCGCAAAACCGCAAGCCGCAGCCCCAGCGGCTAGGTTTTTCCCGATCTCGACCCCAGTGTCTCTCCCGCATCCCGCTCTCCTGCTCGGCCAGCCCTTCTCCCGATCTCGCCGATCCTGGTTCCTGCTTCAGGCGTCGTCGCCCCTTCCGGCTCCCGCCTCCATGTCCGACGTCGCCTGCTCCTCTGTCTTAGGTCGCAGCTCGTGCTTCCTGCTCCTTCACCATGGCCGACGACTCCAACCTCAGGCCGTCGGCATCTTCTCCCTCCAGCAGCCCCTTCTCCGCTTTCTTCTCCATTTTCGGAGGCCGACTGCTTCAGCTTCTCCTCAATAGGGCTGGCAGTCCCTTTCCTCCCGCTCCTTCGTCAATTTGGCCGTGGATTTCCAGAAATGACTAGGGTTTTGTTATGTCTCCTCCTTGAGCCCGATTTTGACTTCGCTTTGGTAAGATTCTCCCTTCAATCTCCTCTATTTAGATTCTCTTGTTTTACTTTGAGATTATTTGTCTCCCAATTTGTGTTAATTTGTGATTCTTGATTTTTGCCCCGCGTAATCATCTAACTATTGTGTACTTGTGTTCTCCGGCATCGTCCGTCGCACCCTTTGACGGTTCGTGAAGGAAATCCCTCTCTGAATTAGGGTTTCCCCAACCCAAGCATCGCCAAGTCTCCGCTTCTGCGTGGTATCTCTCGTCCCCTCACTCAAGAGGGAGGTAAGTTTCTAAATTATGTTCTTGCTTGAGTCTTACGATAGATTAATTACCTGTGTTAGCGTGGTGGTAATTTGTTATAACGCTTTTGTCGTTCTTGAACAGGTTCGCTTGAGGAGCCTCAATTTTGCTAGCGCCGCTTAGCCATCAATTGCAACTTCTTTCAGGCAAGCAGAGATCTTTCTCTCTTGCAAACATTGAACTTAATTATCTTGTCTGATCTTATATTTATCTGAATTCGTCTTTGATTGTTTTTTCGTCAAATAATTTAGATCTCGAATACCTAAATAAACTTGTTATCCGTTTGAGGTTCCCGCGAAAGGAATAGCACGAGTCGTGAGTGCAAATGATGATATTTGGATAGTTTGGAGACGTGTTAGTGAACGATAGTTAATTGGATATGTAAATTGATGGATTCTGTCTCTTTTGAGGAATAATTTGAAGAATAGTAGAGCGTTAATCATGAACAACACTGTCACGATAATAACTGTAATGAATTCTGGTTAACAAATATATGATTGATGTTTTGATATATCATGCTCGCAACGCACTTTTTACGTGAAAAATACTTGAGTTCATGGATGATTTAACATAGATATGTACTTGATATCTCTGATCCGATACATTTTAACTTACATCTGCGATTTACTCGAAAAATCTACCAGTTACTAAAACATTAACCCCTCGAACCCGCAAGACTCTAAACTCACTGTTTGATTCCTTCTAGGTCATCGAATCCGGTTTCTGATGTCTGTCTGGTTTCTTAGGTTTCTCCTAAGAATTGAGCAAATGTTGTCCGGTAACTCAATTCCTCTCTTGACTCGTTTATGAACTCTAAACTTGCACAGTTTGAATCGCCAAATCTGTCTCAGATTTTGGTATGTTATGAATCTCCTAAATCTTGAATTTTAAAATCATTAATGTCATAAGCAACCAGTGAAAGGTAGTGCTAAATTGATGTGACGTTTTGAATCGAATTTCCGTTTGACTGACAATGGAAACCAATAAATGGTCATAGCAAGCACAACTGTTTTGATAAGACTTGCATTGAGGCTCACTTTAGAATCACGTGCATCAAATAAAACACTTTCACCTTCCACTGATTGCAGCTAATGGCGTTTCTGGATCTGTCTATATGTTATACTCGGGAGTAGCCTAATAAACTAACTTGTTTTGTTTAACTATTTTGTTTGTTGGTTATTGAATAGTTTTGTTTCATGAGAAACTGACACACTCATGTTTTTGCTGCTTCTGTTACTGTTCTATACTTTACTATGCTCACTATGTTTATTTCAATATTCTGAAGTTTTTTCTTTCAGTTTTGCAATTGACTTAATGTTCGTGCAGCGCCGCCAGGTTCTTGAGCCCGATCAGCTTTAAGTTTCAGGTTCTACATTTACATTTCTTTTACTATCAAATATTGTTTTATGTAATAATTGCAATCAGACATTTTCTCTGTAATCATGTACAACTATTAGGCTATGTAAATATTATATGTACTAGAATTTACAAATAATTGCATATTCATTCATCTGGATTTGTCACTTGCATGAAAACCTACATCGAAACTTGAAATCATGAATTTCACAAAATACATGTGCATCAAATCTCTTTTCACTGATGAATTTAAAAGTTTCCGCATAAAAATCAAGTTATTTTACTCTATAGTAACTATTTTAAAACTATTATCAGCTTCTCTGCTTCCGCCTTAGCAGGCATGGTTTTATTTCACTCATGCCTGTGATATCACGACTCATCTTAAAGCGCACTCTGACTTCTGTCGAAATGGGTCGTGACATTTAAGATTTAAAATAGTTGGAATGTCATGGGTTGTGGTCATGAATGAATTTATTTGGATAGTCACCTACATGAATGATTCTTATTTAGATTTTTTTCACTTAGGGTGACATGAGTTAGTGTAAAGAGGTGATTTTAATTGCATTCTCACTTTGATGAATTTCGCCTCATTTGATGAGTAATTTGATTACTAGTATGTTTTTGAGCACGAAAATTAATTAATTTGAATGATAACTATTGTTAGCGATTAAACGATTGGTGTTTTATGTCGTGCTCGTATCGTATGCACATGTTTACCTGGAAGATAATTGTGTCTAGGATTAAACTAATTGAATACTTATTATCTTAGAAAGTGATGTATAGTAATTTTATCACCCGTGAATACTTGAACCCGTAAATGTATAAAGCTCTCTATCAAGTTTCTTCTGTGTCATTGAATCTTTTCTTATGCATGTCTGGTTACAGGACCTAAGTAAAGTATGTTCTTGATCTGATCTTTCCCTTTAAGTGACTCCATTCATGTTAGATCACTAAAAAAAGAATCTTTTAACTCAATAATATCTTAAACAATCATTGAAAGGTAGTGTTAATTGGTGCGTCTCTTTTCTTGCATGGTCACGACAATGATGAATTTTTCTAATAAGACTTGCTTCTGAACTTGATTGTGAATCATGTACACCCACTATAAAACACATACACTCTTCATTGATTACAGCTTATGATATTATTTGAACCATTATATGTTATACTCCGAAGTAGTCTAATAATTTAATTTATTTCTGTTTAACTCATTTACTTGCTCGTCTTGTTTGTTTTGCTTCATGAAAACGGGTACACATACATCTCTGTTTCCCTCACTAGTTTTGTACTTTACTTTGCTCCTATTAATTTTGATGTTTTGAGAATTTTCCTTCTTGTTTTGGATTTGGCTTACCGTTCGTATCTGCGCCATCTGTTTATTGAGTCCGATCTGCGTCAAGCTTCAGGTTCTATGTTTACATTTCATTTCTTTTACTGTCAGACATTTCTTTTATGTAATAATTAAGATCAATAAATCATGGACAAATGCTAGATTATATTATATGTACTAGAAATTTGATATTATTGGCATGTTCATTCATCTGAGATGGTCATTGCGTGAAAATCGGTATCAGAACTTGTATAATAAGTTTTAATAAAATGCATATGCACATGTTTCACATTACCATATTTTAAAACTTCCACATAAAAACAACTATTTTTCTTCAAATTAATTATTTAAAACCTAATTACCAGAATCTCTGCTCCCGCCTTATAGACATAGATTTTTTTTCGCCCATGCATGTGGCATCACGACTCACCCCAAAGCGCATTCTGACTTCTGTTGAGATGGGTCGTGACACATGGGATCTTATCCCTCTTCCTCTTAGCCGGACTTATGTGCATTGTAAGTGGGTCTTTGTCATCAAACATGGTCCGGATACGATGGTTCAATGACTCAAGGCTCGTCTTGAGACTTGTGGTTATAATCAACAACCCAGTCTTGAAAATGACAAAACCTTCTCTCATGTCGCAAAACTAAATATTGTATTGATCTCCCTAACCGTTCATCGACAATGGAAGTTGCATCAATTGGAAATGTTTTTTCAATGACAATCTGCTGGAAATTGTCTATATGCTGCCTCCCGGGCTTGAGATCACAGGGGAGTCCCTTGTATATCATCTCAAAAGATCTCTTTATGTTCTCAAACAGTCTCATCATGCATGGTTTGACAAGTTTAGTAAGGTTGTTCACTTGAAGTTCGACTGACTTCTCTCTTTACTTGTCATCATCTGACGGACACAATGATTCTCTTGGTTTATGTCGATAATATTTTGATTGTGGGTAATGATTTAAAAAGGATACACATTATCAAGCAACACTTGACCTCTGTTATTCAAACATGTAAAGAATGGCCTCAAACCTTATATATCC
Source organism: Platanthera guangdongensis (assembly GCA_039583875.1). Taxonomy (NCBI): domain Eukaryota; kingdom Viridiplantae; phylum Streptophyta; class Magnoliopsida; order Asparagales; family Orchidaceae; genus Platanthera; species Platanthera guangdongensis. The sequence goes on along the minus strand of CM077162.1, from coordinate 4,842,390 downwards.
TTCTTGAATAATCAATTACAAGTACGAATACATTTATATAGGAAGAGAGGAAGAAGAGAAATCTCAATCCAAGATATAGGACAAATACAAAGAGAGAGAGAAAAGAGGAAAATGGACCCTTAGATGAGCCCTTACTAAGGCTTTTCTAACACTCCCCCGCAAGCTGGAGCGTACAAGTCGTAGGCACCAAGCTTGGATAAAAATTGGTAGTATAGCGGCCGGGAGAGAGCTTTAGTCAGGATGTCAGCCACTTGGTTTGTAGCAGAGACATGCTCCAAATCTATCTTCTTTGACTGTACTTTTTCCCGAATAAAGTAACCGTAAGATAGATCAATTTCCCAACCAAGCGTCTGTAGTATTCCGGATTCGTAAGCAGCTTATCGGAGTCAGAGTTGTGGGTCGAGAGCTTGTGATTAGCGTTCATAGGAGAATCTGTAGGTTTGCATCCAGAATAGTCGGCATCATGAATGAGGTTCATACAATACTTCCTTTGGGATAACACAAGACCATCAGGACCTCGAGCAACCTCAAGCCCAAGAAAATACCGAAGGTTACTAAGATCTTTGGTCTGAAAGGCAGAGTTCAACTGTTGCTTGGCATATTGTATCCATGTAGTATCGTCACCAGTAATGAGGATATCGTCAATATAGACAAGTAGGATCACAGTTCCGGTTGACCGGTGTTGGGTGAAGAGAGAAAAATCCGTCGAGCTCCGAATGAAGCCAATATCGCAGACTACCTTGCTAAATTTTTCAAATCAAGCGCACGGAGACTGTTTGAGACCATAAATAGATTTTCGAAGATGACAAACCCGAGACTCCCCTGTGGTCTCAAACCCGGGAAGTTGGTGCATATAAACAGTCTCCTGCAGATTGTCGTTGAGAAAGACATTCTTAACATCTAGCTGATAAAGAGGCCAATGACGGTGAACAGCCAAAAAGAGAAGGACGCGGACCGTGTTCAATTTGGCCACCGGAGAGAAGGTTTCCTCATAATAAAGGTCATGTTGCAGTGTAAAACCGCGGGCCACGAGGCGGGCCTTTAGACGCTCAACCGTGCCATCCGCTGCATGTTTAACAACAAAGACCCACTTGCAGCTAACACAGTGTTCGCCTACAGGAAGAGGAACCAGATCCCAAGTCCGGTTAGCCCAGAAAGCCCTCATTTCATCGTCCATAGTCACCCGCCACCACGAATGTTGAAGCGCCTCCTGCACAGTGTTAGGAATAGAAATAAAGGAAAGCGAAGTGGCAAAGGCGTAGAAAGGTGGTGTGAGCCGGTGGAGAGAAACGTAGTTGGCCAGGGATGGGCCGTAGAAGCAGGAGTCGGATCCGTCGTTGCTGGGGTGTCACTGGTAGTAGGGAGCTAGGGCAGGGAACCATCCTTGGAGCCGCGATAACGGGCAGAGGAACTTTAGGAGGGGCGGGGATAGAGGAGGAAGGAGATGGCAAAAAGGAGGGTGTGATAGGTACGACAGGCCGTGGAAGAGGAGAGGAAGACAGTGTGGGGGAAGGTAAGTGGAAGGGCTGGTCTTCGCAGAAGGTGACATCCGCGGAGACGACCAACTTGTCATCCGAAGGAGAGTAGCAAGCATACCCATTTTGGGTACAAGAGTAGCCAACAAACATATATTTGGCCGCCCGAGGAGCAAGGTTGTCGGAGGGAGGTCCAAGAAGATGAACATAACAAACACACCCAAACACCCGCGGGGTGAGAGAGATTGGGTTGGTAGTAGGATAGAGGAGTTGGATAGGAACGACAAAGTCAAGAACAGAGGAAGGTAGGCGGTTGATGAGATGACAGGCTGTGGAGATGGCAAAATTCTGATATTCGATCGGAACCTTCATTTGAAACATGATGGACCGAACAACATCGAGTAAATGACGATTCTTCCGTTCGGCCACCCCATTTTGCTAAGGAGTATACGCACACGAAGTTTGATGGATTACGCCAAATTCGGTGCAGAGATTGAAGAAGGTGTGCCCCGTATACTCGCGAGCATTATCAGTGCGGATGATTTTGAGGGGGGTGGCGAACTGCGTACGCATCTCAGTTAAAAAGGCACGAAACACAGAGGTAAGTTTAGTACGATCATGCATTAAATATAGCCATGTAGTACGTGAGTAGTCATCAATAAAGGTTACAAAATAACAAAAGCCAAAGATACTAGGGACTTTATAAGGGCCTCATACATCGGAATGAACTAAGGATTAAGGAGTATTACTCCTGGTACATGCAGGGGGAAGGTAGAATGATGTTGTTTGCCGTAGATACAAGATTCACAAGATAACTCTCGTAAAGGAACATCAGGAAGAGCCCGCTTGAGAATCGGAAGAGGATCATGCCCAAGGCGGCGATGCCAATCAACAGTGGAGACGGCGGAGAGAAGAGTGGGTGGGATATCCAAGATGTAGAGCTCATTCAACAGCTGCCCCTACCAATGATATTCCGAGTGCAACGATCCTGCATAAGAAAGGAAGAGGGAGAAAAAGTTATGTAACAATCAAGGTCGTGCGTCAGACGACTAACAGAAAGTAAATTGAAAGGAGATCCCGGAACGTGAAAAACCGGGGAAAGAGAAAGTGTCTGGGTAAGCTGGAGAGCAGCGGCGCCAGAGACCGGTAGGGTGTCACCATTGGCCACAGTGATACACGGGGGATGAGCCGTCTGAAGATACTGGGAGGGCTTCTGTGAGGTAATATGGTGAGTAGCACCGGAATCGACGATCCAGTGGGGGCTAGGAGATAGACTGGTTATACCTTCCGCAGAAAAAGACGCAACCGAGTCGGAGGAGGGGCCGAGGGCACCGTGTAGCTGTTGGAGTTGGGTGCGGAGCTCATCGATATCTTGGCGGGTAGTGGACGCCGGATCCTGGGCAGAAGCCTCAGTGGGAGCAGGAACAACAGAGGAAGTGGCAGCGAGGTAGGGAGGGAACTCATGCTTGCTGTAACAGGTAGCCTCAAGATGGCCACCTCGTCCACAATATGTGTATTTTATAGACGAACGTCCACGTCCGCGTCCCCGAGACGGAGGTCGGCCCCCTCGAGTGGAAGATCCACGAGCAGGAGGGGGGTCGGAAGGAGATGTTGAAGAAGAGCAGGTGCGAAGCTGGAAGGAGCCTTAGTAGGAGGCGTAACCCGAAGCAGCATGGAGCAGACATCAGACAGTGAAGGAGTCGTCGTGGAAGAAAGGATCTGGGCCCGAACACTATGCAGGTAGGGCGGAACACGGGACATCATCATCGCGATGGTGACAGCTTCTTTCTGGGCCCGTTAAGTAGCGAGATCTGTAGTGGGAGGCTGATTTTGAATCCAAGCCTCGGTCAGTGTCTTTGTCTGGGCAACAAAAAAGATCATGTCGTCGGGAGCACAAGGAGCAAGGTTCTGAAGATCGGAGAGAATATTATATAGGTGATGAAGACTATTGTGCCCAGAGTAAAAGGAGTGGAACTCCTCCCACATTGCCTTGGTCGTGTCATGATACATGACCATCCTGTAGGGCTCGGTGTCCATAGAATTGAGGAGACAAGACTGGACCCGACCATCATCGTGAAGGCAGTCATCGGAGGGAGCAACGGGGGTAGCACGAGTCAAGTGGTGGAGAAGACCCTTCGTCTGCAGAACACGACAAACAGAGTGAACCCATTCGACAAAATTGCGTTTCCTAGTCAGAGAGATGGTAGAAATCTGTACCTCAACACGGAGTTCGGAAGTCGTAGTAGTCGCACGGTCTGGCGGAGCAGAAGTAGCAGCGAAGGCATCGGAAGCCATGCGGCTAATAGAGGAGGCCGGGCTTCTAGAAGAGAAACCGGGCGGCTAGTAAAAGAGGTCGGGCGGTCAGTAGGGTTTGGACCGGGCGGCAAGCAGGAGAAGCCGGGCGGCTTAGCAAAGAAGGTCGGGCGGCTTGGTAGAGAAGTCGGCAAAGGGAGTCGTCGCACGGTCACGACGGACACATCAGCGACAAGGAAAGTCGCGACCTGGATGCGGCGAAGAGAAGAGGAGAGGCCGCTAGCGACAAGACAGGTCGTAGCGACTAGCAGGAAGCGGGTAGAGGAGAAGTTTGCACGGTCAAGGTAAATCTACCAGCAACAAGGAAAGTCGCGACCAGCATGCGGCTAAAAGAAGAGGAGAGGCCGCTAGCGACACGACAAGTCGCAGCGACTAGTAGGAAGCGGGTAGAGGAGAAGTCCGCACGGTCAAGGTAAATCTACCAGCGACAAGAAGAGATGTCGCGACCTAGATGCGGATTGAAACAAGAAAGAGAGAGGAGGAACCTGCAACGACTTGAGATAGGTCGCGACAAGCGGGAAGGTAGAGGCCGCGTGGAGAGTAAGGGATAGTGGCCGCGCGGATAGCAAAATAGAGAGGCCACGCGGATGCAAGAGAGTCTGGATTGTCAGGGAAAAAAACAAAAGAAGGTGGGCCCCACGTGTGAGAAAATTTTATAAAAGAGAGAGAGTGGAGGAGGGAAGGAGGCCACAACAGAAGTAGAGATAAGGGGACAGCGGCTAGAGAAAAACAGGCCGCTCGATACTACGGCTAAGCAAGAGAAGGGACAGGCCGAGCGGTCAGCCGGGAGATCAGGCGGTTTGCAAACAGACAGGCCGGCTAACTGAGCTCAGGAGGTTAGGAAAGATGAGATCGCGAATAGCCACGAATAGAAGACCGAACAGCCAAGGAGGAGACTGGTTCCTCTGATACCATGTAAAGAATGACCTCAAACTTTGTATATCCTTCTTGAATAATCAATTACAAGTATGAATACATTTATATAGGAAGAGAGGAAGAAGAGAAATCTCAATCCAAGATGTGGGACAAATACAAAGAGAGAGAAAAGAGAGGAAAATGGGCTCTTAGATGGGTCCTTACTAAGGCTTTTCTAACAAAACCAAAGACCTGGGAAATCTTCGGTACTTCCTTGGTATCGCGGTTGCCCGCGTCCTGATTGCATTGTCATATTTCAACAAAAGTATTGTCTTGACCTTCTTCATGATGTTAGCTACTCTGGATGCAAGTTTGTTGATACACATATGAATGTTAAAAACAAAGTCTTGTAGAGAAGTTGATTTATCATATGGCTACAAGACGTGATATATCTTTTGTTGTTGGAGTTGCCAGCCGATACATGCATGTTCCACGAATCTTTCACCTCCAGACAGTTAAGTGCATCCTCTGAAATTTGAAGACCGCTCCTGACAAGAGCTTGTATATAAGCCTTCTTTATCTCTTATTGCATATTTGATGTTGATTACACTGGTTCTATGGATGATCTTCATTCCACAAGTGGATATTGTGCATACTTTAGTGAACACCTCATCACCTGGCGCAACAAAAATCAATCTGTGGTCGTTCACTTATCTGTTAAAGTTGAGTATCGTTCAATGGCCTCTGTTGAGTCTGAGCTTACATGGTTGGAAAGACTCCTAAATGACCTGGGTGTTAAACTCTCCTCACCGGCCACTCTCTTTTGCGGCAGTCAAGCTATACATATTGCCAAGAATCACGTACTTCATGAACTTACCAAACACATTGAAGTCAATTTTGACTTTATTCAGGAGAAAGTTCAACTGAAGAAATTGAAATTAAAACATGTTCCCGCTGCTGGACAAGTTGTTGGCATTTTCACTAAGACCTTGTCACGTCCGATATATTATCAGTTCTTATCCAAGCTTGGTGTTTACGATCTGCATGTTCCAGCCTACGGGGGAGTGTTGAATCAAATATGTACAAAGACTCATAGCAAGGCCCAACAAGAGCTCATTAGTTCTTTACGATTTAGTCTCACATCTTAGAATGAGATTATAAATACTTGTATGTATGCATACAAGAAATTAATAAAATATTTCAATTATTTCTCTCTTTTTCATGTTTTTTTACAAAACTCAATTAGTGACAACAATGTCGTATCCAATTAAAATCATATTGCCCTATCATTTGGATAACTCAACCTCGTTTATTACTACTCATGAAAGAGTCATTCAACACTCGCACATTCAACTCTACACCCGCATCAAAAAGTCAGACTCCAATTCTTCGGGCAAAGGCTTTCACAAGAAATGAGTGCAACGCGCATGTATCAAAAAAAAACCTTAGCGGGAAAATTGAAAACAAAAACAATGTCTAAATACAAAAAAAGCAAGAGTCGAATAAATGTAACATCCTAGTAGAAAACAACAATAAAATAAAGTACAAATTTTTTTAATAACTTAGTACATGTCACCATGCCAGACTGGTGAATCGTCTTATGTTACCCGAGGTGGTAGACCTAAGCTGCACTAGTGCAAAACGAAATGCAGTATACTCCATCCCTTTTTGCCCTTCTCAGCATAGTTGGGTCCTGCCGGCCCCATAGACTCTTGCACCTACTCATCCTTAGGTGGATCAGGGCGACATGCACAAGCAATATGGCGTAAATTGCCACAAAGCAAGTAGGCCCCCCAATGGAGCTACCATTCCCGAACTACTGCAGACGAGACTTCATTCGCCACCTTCCTCCATCAGACTTCCCTTAGAACTGAGAAGCCTTCACATCAAATTTCTTAGCCACAAATCCCTTGTGATGCTGAATTCTCTCAATATCAATCTCCAAGGCTCTAGCAGCCTCTACTAAAGCACATAAAACAGCAACCTTCAAAGCAATGAGCAACTGCCTCAGGTTGTCCATTAAACCCTCATAGAAGCGGTGAATCTGCTCTTCATCATCCATGATGATGTTCAAAACATAACGGTTCAGACGGGTAAACTCCTGGACATAAGCATCCACACTCATGTTACGCTATAAAATTCTTATAAACTGTCCATTGAGGGTCGGTCGTGTCGCAGTATGTGCTTTGTGTCTAGTATGTATGTATGTACGTACATATATATAAACACACCTCTTCATTATAAGAAAATAATAGGCAAAATTAATGTACATATGTTACCTCTTAAGTCATTGAATAAGTCATGTCTACGGTCTACTACAAATGAAATCAAGAACAATGACAACATAAACAACTTTGAACGAGCTACTTAAAACTTAAAGGAGATTTTAGACTAATATTATGTCAAACTAACATTAACAAAATATTTCCTCTGATTTTCAAGCTTTGTATATTTTCCAACGAATGATGAATATATGAAACTAACATCTTCAAACATTGCAGCCCTAAAATCTAGTGGATATGAGACATCTAAATTGGTAAATAGTACATATAAACTACCTAAAACATTGCTCTGGACATGCATCCATCCGTTTCTTGAACTTCAAAAAAGTTCTATCAACACCAACAGCCTTATCATATTCGTACTCCTCTCCTCCCCAAAACTCTTGATTTTGATTATCTTTTGAAGAGTTGTCATCTTGCTTAGTCAAAAGGGAATCATAGTTAGCAGAAACAGCGATGGTATCCCCAATGGTATCCCCAATGGATCGATCTTCATGAGGATATATATAGAAGCAAGGCACCACTACAACAAAGATAAAGTGTAAGCATGCCAGTCTAGAAAATATTAAAGAATTATAGAAGGTGTTGGAAAAGCCCATATAACAAAGGCCCAATGGCTCATTTCTTTGTATTTTATTATTTTTTCTCTCCTCTCTTTAGTCTCACATCATGTATAGGACTTTCCTCTCTCTTTCTCTCTCCTATAAATATGTACTCATACTGTGTTTTTGATACTGGAGAAATTACATACAAGGTTCACGTTTTCCTACATGGTATCAGAGGAAGCGGTCTCCCTGTCCGGCTAAAATTTTTTAGCCGCCTCTATCCACGGTCTTCTCGCGGTCTCCGCGGCCTCCTTGCGGTCTGCCTTTCCCTCATCTCGCAACCTCCTCGCAGTCTTCTTTTTCTACCTGCTCTCCTCCTTGCGGTCTCGTTTATTTCTACTCTGTGGCCCCACCTTCTCTTCTCTTCTCCTCCCTCTTATAGACTTATCCATTCTCTTACGTGGGCCCACTCCTTGCCGACCTCTTTCCTTAGCCGCCCGGCTTCTTCAGTTCGCCGTGGCTTGGGTTCTCTGGCCACTCTCGGCGCGTGTTGGTGTCCGCTACTAGCTCTTGCGGCCTGTTCCTGTCATCTTTTAGGCCACTCCTTTTGCTCTTCTAATCGTCGTCTCACCACGGTGCGCGGTGTGCTTCTCTGATCCGATGCGGTCTTCTCTTTCTTGCTGGCTGTTGCGGCCTGCTTCTCGCTGCGGCCTAATTCTTCTCGCTGCGGCCTTGTTCTTCTCGTTGCGGCTTTGTTGCGGTCTGGTGCTTCTCGCTGCGGTCTCAAAACGCGGCCTGCCTCTGTCCGCTGCGGTCTCTTCGCGCGGATTGTATCTGTCCGTTGCGGTCTCTTCGCACGGTTTGTCTCTGTACGCTGCAGTCTCTTCGCGCAGCTTGTCTCTGTCCGCTGCGTTCTCCTCGTTGCGGCCTCCTTTCCTTTCGAGCTCTGCACTTTGGTCGCGGCTTCTTTCTTTCCGCTGGTGTGATCGCACCGTGACCGTGCGACCTGCGAACTTCTGCCCCGGCCTTCTCCTTCTCGTTGTGACCTCTCTCTGGTCTCCGTACCTTCGTTCTGTTCCTTCGGGCTCCTCATTTTGGTCGCGGTTTCGTCCTTGCTGCTGGTGTGTTCCCACCGTGATCGTGCGGTCTCGCCTCTGTTCGCGATGTCTTCCCTCCTCGTGCGGCCTTCTCCGGGCTCCGCATTTTGGTCGCGGCTTCCTCCTTGTCGCTGGTGTGTTCACACCGTGGCCGTGCGGCCTCACCCCAGTTCGCGCGGTCTCCCCTACTCGCGCGGCCTTCTTATGTTCGCTGGCCTTCTCGCCTAGCCGTTGTTTGTCTCCATGGATTCTTCTTCTGACTCTCGGGGATGAGGCCGGGGTGGCCGGCTGCGACCTCAGTGTTCCTTCTGCGGCAAGGACGGGCACCTTGAAGCTACCTGCTATCGCAAGCATGGTCGTCCTCCTCGTCCGCTGGCTTCTGTTGCTTCCACCGACTCCTCTACCCCTCGTACTGTCTTTGACGAGGTTCGCCATCAGCTCCAGCATCTCCAGGGCCTGCTCAGCCGCCCGCCTGCCTCGGTTACCTCCGCTGTCTCCATATCCAATGAAGGTATCGCCTGTCTCTCTACTGGTATGCGATGGATTGTGGATTCTAGTGTCACTCATCACATCACCTCTGTTCGACCGCCTCAGTACTTGTCCTCTCCTCATCTGAAGTACATTACTGTGGTCAATGGGGCAGTTGTTCCTATCTCTAGTTGTGCTGATATTCCTCTCACCTTCTCGCTTTCCCTGCGCTCGGTTCTTCATGTTTCGGGCTTTCCATTCAATTTACTTTATATTGCTCGCCTCACTGCTGACTTACATTACATTTACTTCTTCTTCTTCTTTTCTGATACAGGATCAGCAGACGCGGACTATCATTGGTAGGGGGCGACTGCAGAACGGGTTCTACCTTCTTGATGACTCTCCTACTCTCCTCGCATCTGTATCCTCCAAGGATTGGCATCGACGTCTTGGTCATGCTCCTCTCCCTGTCCTCCAGAAGGCTCTCCCTGAAATCTTTCTTCCCGCTTTTCAGTGTGTAACATGTATTTTTGGCAAACAGCCTCGTTCATCTTTTCCATCTCATTGTACTCTGAGCTCTGCTCCTTTTATTTTGGTACACTCTGATATATGGGGTCCGTACAAGATTCCTAGTATTTCTGGCTACCGTTATTTTCTTACTTTTATCGGTGACTATTCCCGCATGACATGGTTGTATCTCCTTCGTGATAGTTCTGAGCTTCCCCGCGTATTCTGTGCCTTCTTACTTGAGACTCGCACTCAATTTTCCGTGTCCATCAAAACTCTTCGCACTGATAATGCACGCGAGTACACTAGCCATGATTTCGCGACCCTCTGCTCTGAGTTTGGGGTCATTCACCAAACGTCTTGTGCTTATACCCCTCAGCAGAACGGTGTCGCGGAGCGTAAAAATCGTCATTTCCTTGATGTGACTCGCCCTCTTATGCTTCAAATGTGGGTTCCTAAACCCTATTGGCACTTTGCGCTTTTCACGACCTGTTTTCTCATCAACCGTCTCCCGTCCTCCGTCCTCCACAATGCTACTCCGTTCAACCTCCTATTTCCCTCCACTCCGGCCTTCTCTCTTACTCCCCGCATCTTTGGGTGTATGTGCTACGTTCACACCCAAGGTCAGTCTACGGACAAGTTGGATCCTCGTGCGGCCAAATATGTCTTTGTGGGCTATTCGCGCACTCAAAAAGGCTACGTGTGTTATTCGCCCATTACCCGCAAGGTGACTATTTCTGTTGATGTCACCTTCCGGGAGGATCTTCCTTTCTTCTCTGCTCCGGATCCAACAACTTTTCCTGAGCCCGTCGTGCGCCCTATCATACCTTTTCATCCAGCACCTTTTTCGGATCCAGCACCTGTTCCAGAGCCCGTCGTGCACCTTTCTCCACCATCTCTCCCTCCTGCCCAGCCTCCAGCTCTTCCCAAGCCGCTTGTCATCCAGGTCTATTCTTGCCGCTCTTCTCGTCCCGTTGCCCCACTACAGTCGGCTTCAACCTCTGACGCTCTGCAGCCTGCTGCTCCGGCTCCAGTCTCCACCGCTCATCCCATGGCGAATTATGTCTCTCTTCATCGCCTCTCACCGTCAGTTCGTCACTGTGCCACATCATTATCCTCTATTTCGGTGCCTAATTCTATGCAGGAGCCTCTTCAACAGCCCGGCTGGCGGGCTGCTATGGAAGAAGAAATGACGGCCCTTTGGGCTAACCAAACATGGGTCCTCGTCCCTTTACCTTCCGGTCAGACACCCGTTGGGTGTAAGTGGGTTTTCGTCATCAAATACGCTCCTGATGGCACCATTGACTGTCTGAAGGCCCGCCTGGTGGCCTGTGGCTTCACTCAACAACAGGGCCTTGACTATGAGGAAACCTTCTCTTCGGTGGACAAGCTCAACACAGTTCGCGTCCTTCTCTCAGTGGTCGTGCATCGCCACTGGCCCCTTTATCAGTTGGATATCAATAATGCGTTCCTGAATGACGATCTTCAGGAAAGCGTCTACATGCACCAACCTCTCGTGCTTGAGACCACGGGGGAGTCTCGTGTGTGTCTTCTGAAGAAATTCATCTATGGTCTCAAACAATTCCCTCGGGCGTGATTTGACAAGTTCAGTAAGGTTATTTGGGACATGGGTTTCACTCAGAGCTTAGCAGACTTCTCCCTATTCACTCGACATCGGGCAACAGGAACTGTTCTTCTGTTAGTTTATGTTGATGACATCCTACTTACTGGGGATGACTCGAAGGGGATTCAAGCGGTCAAACAACACCTTAGCACCGTGTTTCGGACAAAAGACTTGGGGCATCTTCGCTACTTCCTCGGTCTTGAGGTCGCAAGATGTCCGGATGGACTTGTCCTCTCCCAACGGAAGTATTGTCTTAACCTCCTCAAAGACGCTGGCCAGTCTGAATGCAAGCCGTCAATTACTCTGATGGATGCAAATCACAAGCTATGTGCTCTGCCTCTGATGTTGATCTGCTTCTCCAAAACCCGGAATACTATCGACGCCTTGTGGGAAAATTGATCTACCTAACGGTCACAAGGCCGGATATATCGTTTGTTGTTGGGGTTGTCAGTCGGTTCATGCATGCTCCCCGAGTCTCTCATCTTCAAGCAGTTGAACGTATTCTTCGATACCTTAAAACAGCTCCGGGTCAAGTACTGGTTTACAAAACTTCCACCTCTATTCCAACATTGGTTGCATATTCAGATGCCGATTATGCTGGCTCCTTGGACAATCGGCGGTCAACCAGTGGTTTTTGTACATATTTTGGAGGTCATCTCATTACATGGAAAAGTAAGAAACAAGCAGTGGTTGCTCGATCTTCAGTGGAAGCAGAATACCGATCGATGACATCAGTTGTCTCAGAACTCACATGGCTTGAAAGCCTCCTTGCTGATCTGGGGTGAAACTTCCCTCTTCTGCAGTTCTACTTTGTGACAGTCAAGCGGTCATACACATAGCAAAGAATTCGTTCTTCCACGAACGTACGAAACATATCGAAGTAGATTGTCATTTTATTCGAGAGAAAGCTCAAATGAAGAAACTAGACTTAAAGCATGTTTCGGGCACTGATCAAGTTGTTGATATTCTCACAAAGGCTTTATCAGTTATCTTATTTTATCAGTGTCTGTCCAAGCTGGGTGCATATGACTTGTACGCTCCAGCTTGCGGGGGAGTGTTGTAAAAGCCCATATAACAAAGGCCCAATGGCCCATTCCTTTGTATTTTATTATTTTTTTCTCTCCTCTCTTTAGCCCCACATCTTGTATAGGACTTTCCTCTCTTTCTCTCTCCTATAAATATGTACTCATACAGTGTTTTCCTAGCCAATTCAAACAATTAAGGTTGATTCATACCTGGTATGCTATAGTTTATTTTATTTACTGTTTGCTTAGGCTGCATAATCTTCTTATTAACTTCTAAACTTAAGGAGCTTTTTCCCTTTTTGGACTGAACAACTTGAAAAGAAACTTCAGAAAGTTCCCGAGCCAATTCATCAAAGTCTAAATCATCATATGCCTCCTCGGTCACTTCTTCACTTCCACCAACCGAGTTCTCTTCAAAACTTACACCATTTGGGCTTACAAAAAGTTTTCCCTCTCCATTGCAATTTGTAGAAGGTTTGGAATCTTGATGGTTGTCATATAAAGGCTCGCCATTGCATTGCTGAACACGAAGAGCTCGCCAGCTGCAAAGTACTTGATGGAATCCATGAAATAATAACAAGAAAAAAACACAAACAGTATAGTAAACTGGATATTTCTTTAGAATCTGACCACTTAGCGTGGCTCCCGCATTTTGGAATCATACAACCAAACAAGTAGATCACTCTCTCATCGAAATTTGATTTTTCCATTGAAATTGGAGCATATATCTGAAATTTTATAGAACAAAAGCACACATAAAGTGCGACAGCACAAAATTCAGCACTCATATGCAAACAGGGCTTAAGAATTATTAGAAAATACCTAGATATGACTTGCCTGGGCAATAAGGCAAAGCCTTTCTCCACACAAGACACATTTTAGTAGATCAGACTTAATAAACATCTCAGAGATTGGCCAGTCCTGCAAGAAAAGGAACCAGAATACTAAATATACTAATGGGGGATTCAAAAACATCGAACTTGGAAGAAAGTAAAACCAAAGTTGTGGCATTTATTACAGGCAATCCTCCAATCTTCGTAGTGTAATGATCGGAACTTTCAAGGAAATTTTGTGCCCACTGGCCAGGCATGCCAAGAATGACTCTTTCCATCTCCAAATTGGCTGCCTAATAGAACAAAAATTCAATAATGGCAAGCTAAGAGGAGATTAAATAACTTGTTATGGGAGTGAACTCATTGACTTGAAATTTGGCTCTCTTGAAGCAGCATTCATCTCTGAATCAGGGAATTTCTTTTGTTACTCTTCTTGATAAAATCAGCTTATGCCGATATGAAGCTTCGATGAAAAATGGTGAGTTGTGTTAGGTAGACGGTCAGGGAAAAATTTAGTCACCCTTATGAATATGGGTTATTTGAGAAATTATGCAAAAGCTAGGCTATTCCTCCAAAGGAACAAGTCGTATGATCCGAATGTGGAGTCTTGGCAATGACTGCTACATCTCCATGACTTGGGTGTCGTGTTAAATATGCAAGAGTACTCGTCGTATGATCCGAATATGACGTCTTGGCAAGGACCGCTGCACTTCTGAGAGGACTTGAGTATAATATTAAATTAGTAAAAGTCCTCACATATTAGATGTCCTAGGAAAGAATATTGAAGGATTTGTGACAGATTTAGGTTTGAAAGTTGGAATTTAGATACACTAACAAGAAAAACAATGGAAGTAGTGGATACAATGATTACGAGAAGGATAAATATCTTATACCTGCAAGAGATTAGATAAGTGGATGAGAAAACTAGATTTTTAAACAATTCAGGTTTTAAATTATGGTACATGGGAAAAAATAAAACAAGCAATTGAGTATGTATTATTATGAATACTACTTGCAGGGATGAAGTTGTTGGGGTAAGTAGAAAAGGTGATAGAATCTTAAATTGGTCATAGAAAAGAAAATTATTAACGTGATCAGTGCTTATGCAACATAAGTAGGATTAAGTAAAGCTATTAAAGTGCAATTTTGGAAAGATTTAAATAATTTAGTACGAGAAATCCTATAAAGAGAGGAGATTTTCATAGGATGGGACTTTAATGGGAATATATGGAAGAAAAATATAGAGTATACAGTCGTTCATGAAGGTTTTGGGTCTGTGGAAAGAAATGAAGAATGACGAACCATTTTAGGCTTGTCATAACACAGGAGCTAATTGTGGCAAATATGTTTTTCATGAAAAGAAAAAATATTTAATTACGTTTAAAAACAGATCAAATAAGTCAAAATTGATTATTTTTCAACTTGCAAAATAGATAAAATGATTTATAAGGATTGCAAAGTCATACATGTCAGGAGAAAGTTTGACAACACAACATAGGTTAGTGATGTTAGACGGAAAAATTAATTATAATAAATTTAAGACAAGAACAAAAGTATTCCAACAAAATCGGTGGTTGAACTTAAAAATGAAAAAAACATGTTCTTTTCACGACAGCTGTTATGGAACAACTACTCGATGACCTTATGTTGATCCTAGTGTCTGATGGGAAGTTATGTCTTCACATTTAAAAATAAGTTAAAAGAACGTACTTGGGGAATCAAACGCTCGTGTGCCCCCAAATAAAGAATCATGGTGGTAGAAAGAGAAAGTACAAGACAGAATAAGCGCAAAGAGGGTTAACTATAAAACACTTTACACTTGTGAGAATGATGAAAATTTGGGAAGGTATAAAGTCGTCAAAAAAAAAGCTAAACATGCAGTAAGTAAAGCAAGAAATCAAGTTTATTATAAATGACTAGATACCAAAGATGTATAACATGACATATATAAAATTGTTCCAGATAAATAGAGGAAGAAAAAAGATTTCAGTCAAATTAAATGCATAGTAGATAAAGTTGTCACTTAAAACTGAAAACCGTAAACCGAATCAGAACCGCAAAGAACCGGATTGAACCGCTCGCGAATTATTCGGGTTACGATTTGAATTTTGGAACCGTGAACAACATTGGTCAGGGCATGGTTCTTTCATTTTATTATCTGCACCGGAACCGCGCAACATACAAATCTCAAGCGATTTTAGAATTTTTAGACTCGATCTGAACTGGACCGAAGCAGAACTAAACCGCGACCCGTTTATTATTATTATTTTTATAATATTCTATTACACGATCATAAACTTTGAATTTTTGAATGGAGATTGGAGGTCCACGGTTCTCTTCAGGCCTCAGGAGTGAGGAAATCAAATTTTGAATATTATTTAATACCTGTCAAGAAATGGCCAAAGAGAAAAGATAATACCAGATCGGTTTATAACATGAATACTTGCAATCGCTGCCTACGTAGAGTCGAAAATGAAGTAACCACTAGCCGAAGAGGAGACGACAAAGCTGCGGAAGAATGAAGGTAACTTGTACTCGTTGGCGATGATTGGAATGTCAGGCCCTCTCGAATAAGACGTTATGGACGATGATTTGAACATGAGTTTCTCTTGATAAAGAGAATAAAGACAATAATTGAGGCATGAGTCCCCCTCAACAAAAAGATTAAGGGTTTAAGAGCTTCACATCACCTCTGTTCTGAGTTCGTTTAAGGAGATGGAGAGATATGAAGTCAGGGGGAGTAGCAAACAAATAGGTCAAATAAAATAAGTGAACATAACAATAAAATAACCTAGCTAGAAGAATAAAACAAGTCGGGCTAAAATAAAATAAAACAAGACAGTCTGATAGAGTGTTGGAGTATGAAACATTGAATTTGGAGCATGTTAAATAGAAATAAATGAAAGATGTGATGTTTTTAAGCTTAAATAAAATATGTGAATATTACAATAACCTAAAAAAAATTAAATATATAATAATAGTGGTATGGCACGGTTTTGTAGGTTTTACACTGCCAAAAAACACATCGCAAACTACGCGGTTTTGCATCCAATGAAACTGCTCCACAACTAAACTATTCGGTGCGATTTAAAAACAGTGTGGTCCGGTGCGGTTTTGTGATTTTACGGTTTTGATTTTTAACTTTCAGACTTATTTACTATATTATAAAAAAAATACTCCATCTTGGTATAACGTGAAATTCCTGTGTCCGGGCCCCGAACTTCGAAGATCCTCTTGCAAAAAAAACGGGTTTAATTTTTCCCTCTGGTGTTTTATTTTTGACCTTCCTCATTCATTCAGTCAAGTTTGGTTTTGATTCTAGTTTAAACCGATTGGAACCGAATCAAACCGCATAAAATCAGACTGAACTGTTAGTATTCGGTTTGGTTTTGGTTCTTGTTGAACCTAACTGGAACCGTCGACACAATGATTCCAAAAATTATGCTGGAACTGGAATCAAAACCGGAACCGATCAAACCAAATAAGCTTTTGATTTTAATTTAAAGAAAAGTTACCTTAGCGGTTCGGTTCACGGTTTTAGTAAAACCGGAACCGAACTGAAACCGTAACAACTTTAATAATGGATGAAACAAATACAGTTTTTACAGATAATGTGGTCATGAAAGAGCGATCGAAAAGATATTTTTATCAATTCTATAATAAAACAAAAGACAGTGAACTGAACTTAGAAGAGTTAAATAAATTGGAGGAATATAGGGACATAATGTTTTATCTAAGTATCTGAGATAAATAATGTTCTAAAGAAGATGAAAAATATAAAAGTAGTTGGGTCAGACGATATACCCATCAAAGTATGGAAATATCTAGAAAAATAAGGAATTTTATAGCTTACGTGTTTTTTTAACAAGATACTGAAGTTAAAGAGAATGACCGACCAATGAAGATAAAATATCTTGATACTTTTATACAAGAACAAAAGAGTTATACAAAATTGTGTTAATTACAGATGAAATAAATTAATGAGTCATACCATGCAATTATGAGAACGAGTAATACAAAAAAGAGTAAGACGAAATACTGGCATCTCAGAGAATCGATTTGGATTTTTATCAGGGCAGTCAATTATTAAAGCTATACATCTTTTGAGGAGACTCATTGACAACTATCGTGAAAAGAAAACAAGATTTGCATACATTGTTTATCGATTTTGAGAAGGCTTATGATAGGGTTCCAAGAGAGATCTTATGGGGAGTCTTAGAAAAAAATGTGTAAATGTATCATAGATATGTATACAACTCAGTGATGAGGGTGAGTATATCTGGAGGATTAACACATGAACTCTCTACCACTGTTGGCTTACACTAAGGTTCAGCTTTAAGCCCTTATCTCTTTACCCTTATCTTAGATGAGCTCACCGGATATATCCAACAAGCAATACCTTGGTGTTTTATTTTACGAATGATATTGTTTTGGCCAATGAGATGCGTGAGAGTGTAAACACGAAACTTGAATCTTGGCGAAACACGTTAGAAAAGAAGGATTTTAGGTTAAGCAAGGCAAAGCTGGAGTATATGAAGCTTAAATTTAGTACTTGGGTGATCTAGATATTTCCCATAGTGAGTGCTTTAAATATCTTGAATCAATAGTTAAAATATGGAGGTGGTGATAAAAATATAATACATAGAATCCAAGCAGGTTGATTGAAGTGTGGAGGAGCGACAGAGATCTTATGTGATCATAAAGTACTATTAAAATTTAAAGACAAGTTTTATCATACTGCAATTAGACCAGCGATGCTCTATGGTTCTGAGCGTATAAAGGAAACTAGTAGAGGCAGCGGTTAGGCGTTGTGAGAGTTTAGTCACTAGGCATGTTAAACAGGGGAGTTGCAGATCAATAAAGACTCGGAATGAAACTATAAGTAAAGACATGATGTACTTAGACATTAGTGAGATTATGACTAAATATAGGGTATAATGGCGACAAAGGATCCATATAGCCGACCCCACTATAGTATGATAAATGCTTGATTGTTGTTGTACTCGTATTGGATTAGGGTTTTGAATTTTGTAGTGTTCAAACTCTACCATGGACTTGCATCTGCCAATGAATATTGTTTTCTAATGTCATTAACGAGCATGGTGGTGTCCCCGCAAAAATTGAAGAGAAAGGACAGTGTAAACTCTTATCTAGGTTGTGTTCTAGAAATTTCCTTTTCCATCAAAAAAGTTGAAAGTCTTCAATCAAACAAATATGAGCAATATATATGGGTAATTAGCATTATGCACTCCCTAAAATCACCCTTTTGGCACATTGAACCCCGGAAATTTTTATTTGTACATTACACTCGCCGAATATCTTTTACTTGCCATTTTGCACTATGTGCTTAAATCTGAAGGGGGTAATTTCGTCAGAATTTATTAAAAGCTCAATTTTTAGGTTAAATTCAATTGGAAATGTCATTGATCATTCCCTCCCCTTTCGCCGATAGCCATCACGAGCCAACATCGTGCATGCGAGCTTCCATAGCCCAACGTGTCATTCTCTATCGCTGAACGTGTCATTCTTCATCGTTGGATGAGCCAAGATCTTCCATATGAGCCCCATTTTGAGTTCCATCTCCATCATCAGACGTGCATTCTGCCATTTTCCTGGTCTAAACAATCCTGGTAGTCTATTTCCAGCATTCCTCCAATTCCGGGAGTTATTGCATTCCTTATCCCTCCAGTTTCAACATTTCCGATTTGCAATAACAAATTCCAGTATACCGACAAACATTTCATTCCAGCATCCCAACATTTTTGGTAAACCCTATTTTAATTAAGTTTGTCATGCATTGATGTTTTTCACATATCAATCGTCATAGACATGTCAAATGTTGTAGACAGAGAGTGGGAGAGTATCATGGTTGAAGAAGATCGTTATCACTAAAGATTTGAATTAAATAGTAGTAATGACTCACTTAATATGGAAAAGGAATACGAGGAACATGATTCATCATTTACAAATGATTTTGACGAGGGTGATTTTCAGTTGAATGACGTATTAATTGATGAAAAAAAAAGATGAAGAGATTGAATTGGTTGGCATAAGGGAAGCATCGAGACCTATACGTAACAAAAGCAATATTCAAATTGACATATAGATTAGGGAGCCTGGTAGTCAATATTCATCCAAATCACATAAAAAAATTGGCACAAATTTAGATTTATCAAGGTGACGCAAACATCTCTGACTTCAAATTTGACATTGGGTTATGCATCAATATAGCTTCTGATTAAAGGGATGTGGTGAGAATGTACACCACCAAGCAAAAGAAACCTTCAAAATTTACCAAGAATTGTAATGATAAGATTCAAGTTACGTGTGATTGTAGTTATGCTATATATGCTTCATTCATATCTAATATTGAGAAAACTTTTCAAGTGAAGTCAATCAAAGAAGAGCATGCATGTCATAGAGCTGCAAATTCCAAACATTACAATTCTAAATTTCTGACAAAAAAAGTATGGGTATCACATTATGAGCAACCAGATTGACACACAAATTCAATGCAAAAAATAATGCGAATAGATAACATAACTTCTTTAAGTATTTGAAAGATGTATAGAGTCAAAAATATGCTTCTAAATTAATTAGTGGAACAAAATTGGAACGTATGCAAAGATTTAGAACTATTGTGTTACGGGCATCACGAGTGGCTTCGTGGACCCGAACAGGCCTGCAGACCATACACCCCAGCCTACTCTTCGCGGGCCCACCTGGGGCTTCCGGGATAAACCCAGCGGCCGGTTGTTGGAGCGCGATTTCGAACATGCGCCCCCTTCGATAAGAATACTTAGAAACAGAGCTCGTTACTAACTGAGCTGCAACTCAGTTGGTGATGATAACATCTTCTAAGAACTCTTATCAAAGGGGGAGCGGATTCAAAATCACGCTCAAACAACCGACCGCGTGGTTTATCCCGGAATCCCCAGGTGGGCTCGCGAAGACGAGGTTGGGGTGTATGGTCTGCATGCCTGTTCAGGTCCACGCAGCCAATTGTGGTGCTCGTAACATGTTGCTAGGAGATTTACAGGATCAATCTGGGCACAACTGTGAAAGTTAAATGCAAACATGATTCGACCTCTCAAACATACACTTTCTAGAGACTTTATATATGTTGGGGTGTATTGAAGAAAGGTTTTATGGAGGGATTTCGACAAATTATTAGGTTAGGGAAAGAAATGAAAGGCATTGGGCAAAGCCACATTTTAGTACTTGACCAAGGTGTGATATGTTTAATAAATTTTGTGAAAGTTCCAACGAAGTCATCCCAAAGGCTAGAAATAAGCCCATAATAATAATTTTAGAGGTGCTAAAATTTAATGGATGATTCTCATGAGGAGGCTCCACACAAAGGGACAAGGTGCTAAAATTTAATGGATATATATGTAGTGTAGTAGAAGTCGACCGACATGTCAGCCGACATCAATGTTTTGGGCAGAAAACACCACGACATTGACATTTTAAACAAAAAAGTCATTTTTAGAATATCCGCAATATATCGGTATTCAGACCTAGATATATCTGTTTTACCAGATATATCAGGTGATATTTCGCGAACGATATATGACGAGTACTAAATATATATATTTCATTTCTTTTAAGCGCCCGAGCGGTAATATTTTATTTTGTAATATATTTTGTACATCTCTCTGAGCCAAGATTTGACTTCTTTCTCGCCTCACTCTCATTTAGTGTTTTGTATGTTGTTTACTATCGTCAACACTTCTTTTTGTGTAATTTATAAACATACATTATGTGTATACATGTTTATTGTATAATTTATAAACATACATTATGTGTATATATGTTTATTGTGTAATTTATAAAAATAAATTTTATTTACAAATTGTTTATATTTATAAATAAATTTATTTAAATGTTAAAATCTGACATTGTAAAATATCACAATATATCTCCCGCAATTCGATATACGGCATTTCAAACTCAAATCGACATGAACCCAACATATGACATCTGCAACCTTGCATATATGTCTGATACAACAAATTTTGGAGAACAAAAAAAAGGCACGTGACTACATTTTGGGATGGAATGACTGATGAGTCCACATTTTATACTGATTTTTGGACTCATCTGGGCTAGTTTTATCGTCTTAGCACTACACTTGAGAGCTTTTATTGCTTATTTGTGCTTATGTACCTATTTCACGATTAAGTGCACTGTAGGCCCGCTTCTGTGTGCTTTCTGTGTTTCTATTTTGTTGTTATTCTTTAGCCCTATCTCGGGGATGTGGTGTGCACGTTCTGGTGGCCTATCTGCCCCTTCTGCTGGTACAGTGGTCGTGTGCGTGCTCCGGAACTGCTCGGGAGACTCCGACGATGCAGGAATACTGCGCACGATCACTGGACTTACTGCGCACGACCACTGGTCGTGCGCCCCTGATCGTGCGCATTACACCCCCTTTTTCATAATCCTGTCTCGGTAATCGCACGAGCACTGGCCGTAGTGCGCACGACCACTGGTCGTGCGCTACTGCTCGTGCGCATATATGTTGATGCTTCTTGTCCAGGTTGCAGGTTTATTTGGAAAAGCCGCACGATCATCGACCTACAGTGCGCACGACCACTGGTCGTGCGCCACTGATCGTGCGCACTGCTTCTGCTGCCTCCGTATTTAAGGCCCTGCTCCGCGTTTTAGGTCAACGCCTGTCATTTGCTGCGATCGGAGAGTGCGCGGGAATCGCCATTTCACTTCTCCAGCTGCTCCATCACCTCCACCTTCGTCGGGAAGCCATTTCCAACTACTCCGAAGCTTTTTAACTCTCCGGCGAAGCCCTCGGCCATTGATGACTTCAACTCCAAGCCTTCCTGCGGAGTTGGTGAAGTAGATAACCTAGAGAACGGACTTAAAGGCCTTCGAGGTGACAGCTCGTTGGTACCGGAAGCCTCCTTGGACTGAGCCCGGAAGCGGATTGACAACTCGCTACTCCGGCCACGACCCGCGGTGGATCTTCAATCTCTTTCGGTTTACTCCTCTTCCCCTTCCTCTGTAGTATGAATGTTTTGAGCAGTGTAATGAACATTTTCATCCATGAACATCAAGTTTATTTTATAGCTAATGGAATGCTAGTATTTTCTTCTGCTTGTGAGTATTGTCTGTGAATGTGCCTCGCTCACCTCGCATCCACTTCATTCTCGTGTCTTGTCCGATTGCACTCCACACAAGAACACTGCAATCCATTAGCTTCCCTTCCACTCACCCAACTGAAGTTCGGCATCGCGGCCGACAAACCCACTCCACCTTGCGAAGCGGTGCCTTCGACCCGCATAGTTTTTACTAGTTCAGTAGATCAAACATCCACATTCTCTCAAGTCCTCTATTTCCTTTTTGTTCTATTTATAACTCTCATAACGATATTCTCGGTACTGTTGCCGTTCTACGCTAATTGCATTCCTCAAGAGACCGACACTCGAGGATTTATTCCCAAAACTTTATTACTTGTGCGACCGGTGCGCTTGCCGATTTACACGCATCAAGTTTTTGGCGCCGTTGTCGGGGAATGCAACTGTAGAGCGACTCCGGATGACTGAGAATTTCGTTATACGAGTTGTTTTGTTGTTTTTGATCCCTTTTCTCTTGTGTTGTTATTCCGTCAGATGGAATTGTTAGTTTTATTCGCAGAATCTATGCCAACTAGTTGTATCCCTTATATTTGAAATCGCTGCAATGTGGGCCAATTTCAATATCAATTGCCGTCATTGTGGAGACATCTCTCATGCTAGCGACAGATGCCCTCAGAAGTATAGTAGCCAGGAAATTCATGAATCGACATATCGTCGACATAAGCAGGTTAGCTACCGACCTGCGGAGCCATTGCCGCACTACTTTTATTCAGCTTCAGCACCCGTTGCACCGCCGAAGCCGGCTAAGCAGTGCCTTTTTTGTCGAAGCTGGGATCATGCATTGAAGGATTGCGCCGCGTACCTAGCTGAGCTAGCGGTGGATGACGAGCCGGATTTTCGGATTGTCTCCACTTCAACCTTGGGCAGCATCCCTTCTGTATCGGGGTATGTACCATTGCCATCTCTATGTTATGGAGAAGACATCCCAGGTATGTGCACCGATACATGTGCTTATCCCCATTCCGACACTGCTATTTATACTCCTGAAGTGCATACATCACCTAGCATAGAATCTTTTAGTTGTGACGAGCCAGCGCTCAACGTCCTACCGAGCTTCGTGCCTTCACGTTCTTCTTCGCATAGCATTCTTTCTTCTTCTGACAGTGCTGTTGAGATTGAATCGCAGGTGGAAATTAGCATTTCCCGCGTTCTGTTAGATCCAGTCGAGGAGGACAACTCCGTGACAGAGGTTGCGACCTCCACCCCATGTGAGGATGCCCGAGGCATGGACGAGGCAGATGCAGCTTCAGAACATTCCTGCACCAGCCTAGACAGTTGTATGGAAGCACCCACAATTCCACCGACGGGGGATGACTCCGGGATCATCCCCAAGATCGAGGTCCGTTTATGTTATTCTTCTAGTTTATTTCTTGACCCTGCTCTCGTGTCTACTTCCATGCAGGACCACATTGTGGAATTGGTCCAATCAGTGCAAGGGCCTGTAATGCGGCCTAGGACTTATTGTGACCAGATGCAGGTGAAGTTGGAGCCGATGAGTTTCCCAAGTTACTGTCTGCCCATGCCTGCCACATACGACAGGTATACATATACAGGTATTGGGGCTTATGTTCTATCTCCATTCCGGTACCCGCTTCCGCAGCGCGACCATGAACCTCTGCCTGAGCATTTCCAGTTTCATTCGCCCATCAGTTAGGAAATGCTCAGATTTTGAATAAGTCCTGTTGGGAGACAATAAACCCAACAGTTATCTAGGATAGTGTTTCTTTTGTTAACTTTTTGTATGTTTTTCATTATTTGGGTGTGGTAGCCCAGCTGCGTGATGAGCTCTCTTGTGCACCACGTGGTCAGCAGTGTGAAATAGACTGAAAACTCGGGCGTGTGCAAAATTTTACTGCGCACGACCACTGGTCGTGCGCACTACTTATAATCGCACGACCACTGGTCGTGCGCATGCCCGGATTCTTTTTATTTCCAGCCGCTGTCCACTGTGTGTGCGCCCTAATCTCCCGCTTGGTCCGCTGCGCGTGCGTTGTCGGCGCTCATCCTCTTCTGATTCCTCTCCGGTGGTTCGGCTCTCTCTCCTCCGGTAGGATCCCTCAACTTCATATCTCTCTTCCTCACTTTGCTGTAATGGAGCCTAGACGCCGCCCTATAGTAAAGGCCTATCAACGATCCGGTCGTGCTTCAGCAAGCCCTGCGCAGATTTTGGGAAGAATGGGAACCTTTGCTAAGGCAGAGCATACTCAACGCTATAATTCCTTGAAGGACAAGTCATTCCTCTCTCAGCGGCTTGTCGACTGGAACGAGCTGCGTTCCATTGGGGATGACGGTGCATTAGTAGAGGTCGTGCTCATTCTCTACTCTTTCGATTTTTGGAGCAAGTTATTCGAGTGCGACGAGCTTGGCTTCCGGGAATTGACATTGGAATTCCTTTCCACATTCACTTGGGAGACAACGGCGGATAACCACTATCTCCCCACTTGTTCCTTTCGGATGATGGGAAATGTCTTCACTATCACACTGCCCGAGCTTGCCATTCATGCAGGTGTCTATTCCGAGGCAGAGGCATCCCAGATTAATTTCCCCGCTTTGTGCATTGATTTTCCAGAGGGTGTGACTCCGCGGTCCGCTTGGCATTCTCTGACCGGAGGGAACGAGGAGTACGTAGCCCGCCGTGCCAAGTCAACAAAGATTGTCTCCCCCGCTCTCAGGTTTATGCAGCATTTGCTTAGTCACTCACTCACCGCTAGGGCCCTGAGCAAGAATGTGGTGGGGTGGCAGGATTTGATCTCCTTATTTAGCATGCAGCAGCAGTACCCCCTCCATTTGGGGTATATGCTGGCCTATTTCTTCCACTACGAAGCCACTTATGGTCTCGCGGGCGCGATCGGGGGTGCTTACTACATTACCCGCATTGCCAAAAGTTTGGGAGTTTGGAGCCAGCTACCTCCGATGGTGCAGGTCACTGCCCCATCCATGATCTCCAGGACCAACCTGGTGAGTTGCCATTTGCTACGTGTGGTTGGGAGAAAAGGTGGCCGGAAGTTTATTGTCTGCATGCCTGGTGATGCGCCTGCGGGTAGAGATGAAGGGGAAGATGAAGGAGAGCCGGGTGAATCTTCCGCTATGGGTAGGCGGAGTGCAGGAGTGCCACCGCAACAGAATCAACAACAACTGAGGCCTCCCATAAAGCATGAGGGGCAATCTAGCCGCCAGTTCAGCTCAGCTCAAGAGAGGGGCGTCCCATATTTATCCGAGCGCCTTGCTGATCTGGAAGCTTCCCAGTTTTGGATGCAGGATTTTATTTATCAGCAAGCAGTGCGAGGCGGGATGAACATTCAACCACCGCCCACTCGTGTCGCCCCATCAGCACCTGGTCCACGTCCGTCGCCCATCGAGATTCACGACAGTGATAGTGAGGGGGAGTGAGTGGAGCTCACCACAGAGCTAGTCTACCACGCCTTCTGTTTGTTTTCTTTTGTTAGTATTTTCTGAGCAAGACAACTTCTATATTTTTGTGAGCGCACATCTGGGAGCCGACTGTTGTCTTTTCTTTTTTTATATGTATCGATATTCTATTTGAACTGCTAATACAGGTATTTGGTCCACCTTAAGGACGGTAAATAAAAGGGCTTTCGAGAGACAACCCAAGTTGGACCGTTTGGTCCTATGCTGCGTTTTGATTTCTTTTTTTATATTCATATATTCCTGTTTTTCATATTTTGTTTGGTTGGCATCCTTCAATCGCAGGTGCAGGAATATTTGCGGCGCGGCAACTTGGCCGCACTTGGACATCTCTTTGCACGACTGGTATGCTCAATTTTGAGCATAGGTACTTCCTACCCTAGCTGTTTATCAAATATGACTCGCTGATTTTTACTAGTTGTTGACTTTAAGTCTGGGGGGGAAGAGCATGCCTGTGGTCACTACACCACACTTTCTGTTGCATTTCAGTTTCTTGTTTACTTATTTCTTGCTTTATGTTGCACACACTGAATCACCCACACGAGTGCGCTCTTACCCACGCGCACAACCCTAGTCAAATTTATTGCTTTTCTGTAAACTTTAAAATAGTGGTACTGGCTTAGTATTTCAGGATTGAGTAGTTCGAAACTCATGCAGTGCTCCTAATCGAATACTCATGGTTTGCGTAGAGTTAGGATAGAATTAATTTTTCTTTATGCTCGTAGATTTAATTTTTTCTGCACACGTAAATATTGTTTGTACTGCTCAAAATTTGAATCTGGATAATCGAACGATAGTGTAGGAATGTGTGTAGCCGCCACTAGACTCGTATTGCTCGAGTCGGGAGGAAGGATCATCTTTCTCGGTGGCTAAGAACTTGCCCTAAGCTACTCTCGAAGCATTGGTGCACGGTTAGTCAAGCGTGAGCATGACGTAGGCCTTCATTTTGGCTAGTTTGAGCCTTGTTTAGCCGTTCCTACCTGTTAACCGTTGCATGCCAAATTTGTGTCTACCCTTCCTTTGATCCAGCTCCACTCACTTTCACCAAGCTCTGAAGCTATACCCACCATCGCAATCAAATACTTGAGCTGATTTGTATTTACTGTTTTGCCGAGGTTGTGATAAGTGGACATTGTTTTTGGGGGTGGTGCTGAATTTATTCACGTTGTGATTGCTCCGTTTGGGGATTGCTAGCGCATAAAAGAAAACAAAATTTACGAAAATAAAAAGCTGATTCGCGCAAAAGAGAGAAAAATATGAAAGAATTGCTTTGAGATTTCGATCCCCATCCTCTTATTGATTTTGGTCGGGTTCAGCCGTATTCACACCCGGATTTCAAGATAAGTCTGGGGGCGTGTGCCCCATTCATTTCTAAGTGGCTGTTTTGGTTTGGGTTATTTTCGCTCGCTTTGGTTGCATAAAGCCTTCATGTTTATCTTTGACTACCAAGCCGTCGCCTAAGCCCCATTTCCTCCTACAAGTCCTACTGATTCACGCTTGCATCTAACCCGCGCCGTGGAGAGAGTGTGAACGTGCAAGCGTATGGTCCCCGACATTGGTGGATTCCTTTGGAGGTGATCCTGAGTCCCGAACTTTGGCAATGCTCACCTTAGTGGCCTGCCTACTTTCTTCCTCCACATGATCGCAAGATTCTCCAGAATTCTAATTTTGAGCAATTACAATATTTCTTTACGTCTGTCGAATAGTTTAAACTACGTTTTATAATTAAAAAGTTTTTCTATTATATCTTCTATACCCATGATATATTTGATTTCTCGTCTTACTTCTTTTTGAAATTTCTGAGTCAGTTAGCTATCTTCTAGTCCACGGAGTAATGATTTGCTCGGGACGTGCAAATGGTTAAGTCTGGGGGTGTGATGAGTCCACATTTTATACTGATTTTTGGACTCATCTGGGCTAGTTTTATCGTCTTAGCACTACACTTGAGAGCATTTATTGCTTATTTGTGCTTATGTACCTATTTCACGATTAAGTGCACTGTAGGCCCGCTTCTGTGTGCTTTCTGTGTTTCTTTTTTGTTGTTATTCTTTAGCACTATCTCGGGGATGTGGTGTGCACGTTCTGGTGGCCTATCTGCCTCTTCTGCTGGTACAGTGGTCGTGTGCGTGCTCCGGAACTACTCGGGAGACTCCGACGATGCAGAAATACTGCGCACGACCACTGGACTTACTGCGCACGACCACTGGTCGTGCGCCCCTGATCGTGCTCATTACACCCCCTTTTTCATAATCCTGTCTCGGTAATCGCACGAGCACTGGCCGTAGTGCGCACAACCACTGGTCGTGCGCCACTGCTCGTGCGCATATATGTTGATGCTTCTTGTCCAGGTTGCAGGTTTATTTGGAAAAGCCGCACGATCATCGACCTACAGTGCGCACGACCACTGGTCGTGCGCCACTGATCGTGCGCACTGCTTCTGCTGCCTCCGTATTTAAGGACCTGCTCCGCGTTTTAGGTCAACGCCTGTCATTTGCTGCGATCAGAGAGTGCGCGGGAATCGCCATTTCACTTCTCCAGCTGCTCCATCACCTCCACCTTCGTCGGGAAGCCATTTCCAACTACTCCGAAGCTTTTCAACTCTCCGGCAAAGCCCTCGGCCATTGATGACTTCAACTTCAAGCCTTCCTGCGGAGTTGGTGAAGTAGATAACCTAGAGAACGGACTTAAAGGCCTTCGATGTGACAGCTCGTTGGTACTGGAAGCCTCCTTGGACTGAGCCCGGAAGCGGATTGACAACTCGCTACTCCGGCCACAACCCGCGGTGGATCTTCAATCTCTTTCGGTTTACTCCTCTTCCCCTTCCTCTGTAGTATGAATGTTTTGAGCAGTGTAATGAACATTTCCATCCATGAACATCAAGTTTATTTTATAGCTAATGGAATGTTAGTATTTTCTTCTGCTTGTGAGTATTGTCTGTGAATGTGCCTCGCTCACCTCGCATCCATTTCATTCCCGTGTCTTGTCCGATTGCACTCCACACAAGAACACTGCAATCCATTAGCTTCCCTTCCACTCGCCCAACTGAAGTTCGGCATCGCGGCCGACAAACCCACTCCACCTTGCGAAGCGGTGCCTTCAACCCGCATAGCTTTTACTAGTTCAGTAGATCAAACATCCACATTCTCTCAAGTCCTCTATTTCCTTTTTGTTTTATTTATAACTCTCATAACGATATTCTCGGTACTGTTGCCGTTCTACGCTAATTGCATTCCTCAAGAGACCGACACTCGGGGATTTATTCTCAAAACTTTATTACTTGTGCGACCGGTGCGCTTGCCGATTTACACGCATCAATGACCACAAAAAATTTGAAGTTCAAGGGTTCATAGGAGCCAAATGAACTATTGGTTTAAGTTCCAAGAGCTGTCGTTGCAGGCAGTGAGATCTCATTGGTATTTACTGTGCGCATGTCACATCATGTCTTCTACAACAGAGATAATGTTGAAAATTACATCGAACATTGGTACAAAAAGGGTAAGTCTATGAGAGCGTATGAACACTTACAAAATCTCAAAAATGCACAAAATGAGTGATCATTATCCAATTTGAATCTGATTGTTCTGTGATCAAATATGCAAAAGAATCTCAAAAGGCCATCACAGCATACTAGAAGAAAATAAGTAGAGGAAGTAGTGACACAAAAATATGAAATTAAAAGGCATTGTTTAAAATACACGTGTTCCAATTATGGGAAGAGAGGACATACAAGAAAGTTGTGACGAACCCTCCAATAGTCCATATACAACAATGCCTTCAACATATTCTAAGAAATCAAAACTTCTTGTAAGCAGCAATACATCTTCTATTTCCTTTGCAATATGTTAGTATTCAACTGTTTTTTAGTTATGCCATTTCATGTTTATATATAGGTGTGGGGGAACACGTGATGTTTTAAGTTAGTGGCGGAGAAACACTCAAATGTTTTTAACCGTGATTTGGAATTTTTTTTTATTCGTGTTTACGACCAAATTGTTGTTTGGAATAGAATGCTTTTATTAAGGATCATTGGAAGGGCATGTTATTATTACCATCAATGAAGAATATAGGGTCTTCTCACAGAATGAATTCCAAGCAAAAATATTTGAGATGCCAACTGAGCGTAAGTTTATCTCACATTTCATGGATGCATTCTCTTCTGGATAATACAAATTCTGAGCACCTTCCAAGCAGTTTATAATATTAAAGAAAAGGAAAATGTTTACTTCTATAGACTTCTACTGCATCAGCTCATGGGAGAAACTCTGATGCAGAGAGAGGGGTCGATTCTGAACTTCGAGAATTAGGTAATTGTTATTCGGAAAGAAATCCCCAAGCATTGTATGGTTCGAATCGAGGCAGCATATATAAATTTTCACAAGCTTATTCTCAAACAATAATTTATTATAGTTAACTAATTGAACTGCATAAGGCTAAGCTAGTCAAACGGAGTAGAGTGACGCGGAGTTACCGAAGGAATATGCAAGGCTGCGGCAGAAAGAATGCAACCCGTTCCAGAATCCGTCGTGCAGAGGATGAGCAGCAGTCGGTCGGCGGGTTGGAGGAGGAAACGTTTCTGTAGTCGACGACAACTTGCAGACTGAGACGATCTCGGATGGGTCGCCGGAATGAGGAGGCAAGGTCGACGGCGACTGGTCGGCTCGGGGATGGCGTCAACAACGTCGATTGGCGCTGGTAGGTGACCCGACGACAATTCTGGCGGTACGCGATCGAGCAGGCCTTGGCCGAAGCTTTTCCGGCCGAAACCCTTGGTTCTAGTGCGTCACCGGAAATGAAATTAAGCCCCAGTTCTAAGTAAATTGTTAGCTGCTATTATCTACTGTGTTTGGAAAGCAAGAATCAACCCATACAATGGATGCATCCAATGGTAACTGGGCGGCCCGTTTAAATCCCGAGCCTATTTGGTCGCCCCCGTTATTTGGATGGTTGAAAATTAATTTTGATGGTTCGGTTCACCCAAATAGCATAGCTGGGTTGGGCTGCACTATTCGTGATCAAGATGGGAGCCTCGTTATTGTTAAGGGGACCCCTATTCGCAGCCGTTCCGTTAACATGACAGAGGTCAGGAGTGCCCTTCTTGGCATTACACTTGCAAAGGACTTTATGAACTCTACATTGGGCTTCATTCTCAAAAGCGACTCGGCATTTGCTTGTGCTACTTTAAATCGAATTCTTGGGGGAGTTCATGACGGGGATGTTGAGGAAAGGCTAGCACGCTCAATGAAAGATTGTCCAAGAATCATGATCAGTCTTATTGATCGAAGAGCCAACTCAGCGGCCAATTTTGTGGCCAATTCGGCTTGTACCTCGGATTTCTTGTGGGAAAGGGGAATGCCCCAATCCCAAGCTCTTTCTTTCATCCTCTCGAAGGATAGTGTGGCCATATAATTGTCCTTTTTATTTTATGATATATATAGGCTAGTGCCATCTTCAAGGAAGGCGGCTTGTTGGCTTCGACAACGAGAAAAACGGGAAGCGCGGGATTCCGTTGTGTACGGTTATGTGTACCGGGTTATTTGCTTCTGTCATGTGTACCGGGTGGTCTTCTACACTTCTCGGGGTTTTTTTTTTGCAGAAACTTAAGAGTCAAATTCTGTATATCCTTTGTCATGCACAAAATACATTAGTTAGTGCAAATATATTTGAGAAGAGAAGGAGAAAGAATTCTACACAAGAGATGTGGGACTAATAGAAGAAAGAATAAGCGGACATATAGATGAGCTTTATATATGGGCTTTTAAATCATTTTTCCTCATATTCTCTAACACTTCCTCGCAAGCTGGAGCGTGCAAGTCGTAGGCATCAAACTTGGACAGGAACTGATGGTACAATTTTCATGGTAAGCCTTGGTAAGAATGTCAGCAACTTGCCCAGAAGCAATAACATGTTCAAGTTTTAGCATCTTCGATTAGACCTTTTCTTGAACGAAGTGACAATCAACTTTAATATATTTGGTCCGCTCATGCAACACAGGATTCTTTGCAATATATATCGCATCCTGACTGTCATAGAACAAAGTTGAAGGTGAGAATAATTTAACTCTCAAATCCATAAGAAGACTTTCAAGTCAGGTTAGCTCTGATACCATGTAGAAACTTAGAGCCAACAATTATATATACTTTGTCATGCACAAAATACAAGAGTACAAATATATAGAAGAAGAGAAGGAGAAAGAATTCTATACAAGAGATGTGGGACTAATAGAAGAAAGAATAAGTGGGTCTATGATGGGTCTTATACATGGGATTTTACATAGTTTTCCCTTATATTCTCTGTTGCAGGCTAACTCGATGCCCCGGTCGGACCGGATTCAATTGCACCGCCTTAGCTTGTGGTGCGGTCGAGCGCGCGCACAGTCAGAGAAAATGAAAGATTGACTCAAGATGTGATGACGTGGAAAAACCCCTCAATTGGGTAAAAAACCACGTGACCGGATCTGTGCCGGTCAAAATCCACTAGCTGCTTGTGATTACAATGCGTTTGGAGAATCAGGGCGATAGGTCGCTCCCGTTACAACTTGGGGTGAGAGAAGAGGACTACGGCTCCCCGCGAGCAACATGCTGCGTCGTGGGAGAGACTTGGACACTGGAATTCGGGAGTTGGCACTGGTGCTCTGTAGCTTGGAGTGTGGGTTCGTCGTGCGCCTACTTATAAGGGGCGCCTTCCTCCTTTTGCTCGCTCCGGGACTTGGGCGTTTTCTCACTGGTGATGCGCTGGTGGCTCGTGGTGGCTTGTGGTGGCTTGTGGTGGCTGGAGGATGATCCGAGGGAGGAGTCCGACAGAGCTTTCGCCTGGGAATGAAGATGACCAGGAGCCAAAAGATGATTTATGAGGAGCCCCTGGGACTCCTTTTATAGCCTCCTGGGGAAGGTCATGGCGGCCCCAACACAAAGGTAGTGGGTTAGTGGGTGGTTACCCACTAGATCGGACGGTGAGGGAAGCCCACCACGATCGGACGGTGAGTAAGCCGTCGACGGCGGTGGGGCAGCCATGTGCTAGCGGTGGCCGGCCAAGGGGCGGCCTGGAACGCGGCCATGCCGGCGGCGGCCTGGCTGGCGCCCGCAGCCAGGCCGGCGGCGGCTTGATTGGGGGGGCGCGACCTGGCCGGCCGCGGGCTGGCCAGCGGCGGGCTGGCCGGCGGGAGCGGCCTGACAGGACGTGGCCTGACCGGCGGTGCCCTGGTCGCGGCATGGCCGGCCGCGGCCTCGCCGGCGGCGGCTGCGGCCTGGCCGACGATGGCCACCCGGCCGGGGGCGGCCTCGCCGGCGGCGGCGGCCTTCCGGCGGTAGTGGAGGCCTGCCAGCGACGACGGCGGCCGGTCGACAATTACCTCCCAATGGGAGTGGTTTCCTAAGTGGGGAGAGGGAATGGGCCCCACCCCCCCCCCCCCCCCATGTTTTCCTCATCATGGGAGGTGGGGTTGACTAGTCAACCTCATGATCTCCCATTTTTGGGGGAGATCATGGGGGGACCCTTCTTTATAAATAATGGTGTAACCCATCACTCTCTAATAGTTTTAAAGCAAAATTAAGTTATGAGTTTTTATGAGGAATTGTTAAAAGCATGAGATTTTTGTTATTTGCATATTTTTGTTGAAATCATTATGGTATGTTTAAGGCACACAAAAATATTATAGGCAAGCTATAATTTTTTAAAAACAAATCAACTAGAAAAAAACTTCATAAATCAATAGCCTACATCATGAAATCATCCCAACCGGATCCGAATCCAAACCGGGCCCGGATCTGGTTCCTTTTCTTTTAGGTCTCGCGGGAGACCTAGGTTGTATAAAACGTGATACCTTTTACTTTAGGAGGTATCCAATCGTCTCTCTTTAAGCCGTCTCTCTCTCTCTTGCCTGGAGTCTCCCGGAAGGAGGTGATGTTGCCTTTTGATCACCTATGGAGACGACCCCGTTGTGATCGCTTGGATCAGCCACCACTGTTGTCTGGATCTAGTGAAGGTGGGCTGCACAACACCATGGTCTTCTCGGCTAAGAGGAGGAAGAAGGTGCGCCGTGCTTGTTGGAGGTGTGGTGTTTTGGGGCTTATTTGGATTCGACGCGTGGACCACGACGACGGAGTTCGGAGATCCAACCTCGGCTCGGTGAGGCGTTGTCATTTGGGGGAGGAAGAGAATTGCGGACTAGGTGTCGAAGGCCCGTGGGAGTGTAGGTGGCCTCCGAGGGGATTCCTCTCTACTGGTGGTTAGTTGTGATTAGACGCTGGATATTGACGTCGAAGGTTTCAGTGAACTTTGTGCGTCTGCTAGGGGTGTAAACTAGTCGAGCTTGACAAAATTTCCAAGCTCGAACTCAAAGTAAACATTTCGAGCTCGAGCTTGACGAGCTCATTTTGCATGGCTCGAGCTCGATCTCGAGACCAATATATGGAGCTCGAGCTTTCGAGCTCGCGAGCTCGAGCTGTTCACGAGCTTTTCCGCTTATTAGCCATTTTTCTTCATATTTACATATATTTTTTTAAAAAATGTAAAAAAAAAGCTCATGAGCCGGTTCACGAGCTCATGAACAAGAGCATACGAGCTCGAACTCATTTGTATTACTCCTTCTAGTATATATATTTCCTTTTCTTCTATATATTAATTTGGTATTTCTTGATTACCATATATCAAGGTTTTCAGAACCGGACCGGACATTGAACCGGAAGAAGGAGAGGTTAAAAGTTTAACTGGTTGAACCGGGGTTGAACCGGGTCTAACTACACATGCATAGACTGCGAGATATATATGTGTATTTCTGCAAAATAAATTAAGATAAGCAGATACCTGGTAGATTATAAGATATTTAACAAAATATATTAAAAATTAGTTGAGACATGTTGGTTTCAAACATTAAATCAAGTAACCTTAGCAACTTAAAAAATAATCAACGTTTAACATTTTCTCAAATATTTGCATAAAAATAACATATTAATATTTTAAAAAATATTGTATATAATATTATTAATTTAAATTTAAATATTGTATATAATATTATATGTAAATATATAACTTTATTAATTGTATATATTATTTGATGCAACGTTTCATCAAATACAACCTTATATTAATAATGGTCATTATTATATATAGATCGTGTTTGGCTATATACAAACCATGGTTATATACAAACCATATTAATTCAAAATCGGCTATATGTAGACCAAGTTGTTATATGCGGACCAATGTAAAATTAAAAAAATAAGAATCAAACTTAATTTTCTTATAAGCAGTCATTTAATATTATATTAGAAGAACATGTAAGACATCTTATATTAGCAAACATTACAAAAAAATAGGTAATTAAAGACATAAAACTGTTAAATCTTTCGTAAAATCATGGCGTTCGCCTTCTTCGCCAAGTGAAGCGAACCTGCAATCAATGGATAAATTTTAAATATTCGAACAACTCCAACTCCTCCATCACTTTCATCGAAACCTCCTCCGGAGGCGGAGACTTTGAAGGCCAGCCATCTTTTTTAGCGCTCTCTTTATCCATAGGCGTCGACGGCGACGACAGCTGTTCTTCCACTATCGCCACCCGTCACTTCTTTCCGACCAACGAGGCGCAGAACAAAGCGGGCGAAGTTTTGACGGAGGCGAAAGTGGCGATGCCGGCTGTGCAGCCGATAAAGAAGGACAGGCGAGGCCCGCCATCAAGGAGGATGAGCTCGGAAGTGTCACGTCGTCCAAGGAGTTTCTCAGCTAGGGCAACATACGAGAGCGGCGAAATGAGAAAGTGATTTTTTTGGGGGGAGGGGGTATTTATTTGGTTTGTATATAGTAGGAAAAAAAAGAAAAAAACTTAAATTTTAGGTTTGTATATAGCCATATCTGATCTATATATAACAATGGCCATAATAATTTAATATATACCAATAATATATATTAATTTTTAAAATATTTGATGGAGCTATGTAGTCATGTAAGTTTAGGCGTTTTAAAATGTTATTATCTATTAATTTAATATAATATTTTAGGCGTTTAGCACCTAGAGTGAATTGAGAATAGTCCACATTGCTTTGATGCAAATACTTAGCAATGGAAAGTTCTATAAGAAACAACCGCCTGCCCCTAAAAAGTTCACGCAGCCAAGATTTTGAAACCGGCCCGATTTCCGGTTAACCTGTCCAACCGACCGACTAACCGGTTCTGGGCCGGTTTTTTGCAGGGACGGTTTTAAAAACTTGACCGGACCGGCCGGGGAACTGGTTGGCCGTCCAACCGGTTGAACCGGCCGGTCCGCTCCGGTTTTTAAAACGTTGTCATATGTACTAAAATAAGAATAAATTTCATGAATATTTTCTTGGAATTTAATTTTTTAAGGGTGTTGTTATGTGCAAACCAAGTTTGGCTACGTGCAAACCACGTTAAGTGCAAATCAAACTAAAAAACCAGGAATACTTGTGAACCCGTAAAAACCGGTCTGCACCTAGCTGTTCTGACAGTTTTTTTGAAAGAGCGGTTTGCACGTAGCCAAAACCGATTTGCACATAAATTTACTCTTTTTTAAATGTAGCTTTCAGTGGACTGATTTGCAGGTAGCAATAGGCCCAATGGATGAGGCTTATCTTCTAAGCAATAGAGCGCATGCAACACAGACAACACAAAAGTCTATATATATAGTGGTTTCGATTTCAAAAAAAAAATTGGGTAGTTCATTCTTCCACAACCGGGGGATATCACTATGTTTCCCAAGGTCAATCGATAGTCTTTTTGCTAGGAGATTGCGTTCCTCACAAAGCCTTTTCCACTAGAAGCCCAAGAACCCAAAGAGAGATTTCCATTGAAGACCTAAGAACTCTCCACAGATCTTTTGGAGGGAGTGTTGGAAATTTTCCGTAAGGTAGACTCGTTTCATCGAGACATCTCGGTTAAGTCGTACGTGAAGTTTGAGCCCATTCAGACTCCTACGAGTGCGAGTTAGTTCAGTCGCGTAAACGGTCGAAGCCTGTGATAGGTGGGCCAGACTGTCTCGTAAATTCAGTCGCAAACTCGGTCTCACCCTTGGCATATGAGTGAGCATGGAATTAAATCTCAATTAATTTTATGAGATTAAGTTTATTTGGTTGTTAATTTAGGAGTAATGAAGATTAATGGACCTCAGCTTTGTAACTCCTAGTTGGGCTTCCCTATTAAGCCTGAAAAACTGATTCCAAGCGATGACATGAACAAGGGGCGAAAACGAGTTCAGCATTTTCCTTCTTCGGTATTTTGGAAATAGCCGACTGCTATTTTTTTTGGGTGGTGATATTGGTACATCATAAATGGCTATTTATAACTCATGACTGTTTGTACACCTCAAAAATATATTTGTACACTCACTCGCTATTTATATCCCAAGTTTAAAATTTTAAACTATAACATATGATGCCTAATTAAAACACTAAGAATCACATGTTGTGCAATAAAGGTAATATATTGATTGTCATCATTTAGCTTTCATTGTTGCTCAAAATATGTCGCTACAAAATTACATTGGTGCAACATGTACAAAAAAAGTCATCAATTAGTCATCACTCAAAATGTGTTGCGACACAAAGTTAGTTTTCAATATAAATAATCGCCAAAAACACGAGTACAACATCCGTAAGCGTCCGCTCAAAAGTTGATGTTCCTGCAACCTAGTGAAATCAAATTTAAATTATGAAGAGACAAATTAATAAATTATAATTGAAATTTATCTTATTATTCTTACCTAATAATTTGTAGTGCATATGAAGACCTCATCTTTCTCCAAAACGGTATTATATAAAATGTGAATCATGCTAATTAACCATGATATTAGATTAAAAAAATTCGAATAACTTAAGATATTAATACTAAAAATCTGCAATACTTACATACCTGATAATCAAAGGAGTCGTGTAATATATGGAAATTCCCACTACGCTGCCACATGATAATGATATCTTGTCCACACTGGAAACAAAGGCGGGAGTGGGCATTCATCATTCATCTGCAACTCAATGAAGTAGTTGTCATTTATATATCCGAGATAAACAACCGTTCTAATGTCCGGCGGAGCTGAATGTAGTGGTAGGAACGTGAATGATTGTTGGGCAGAGAAATGAACAAGTTGTATGTTGTAGCAAGATGCAACTACTAGCCCCATGTCAGACATTATCACCAACTTATCTAGTGGGGCTGGTACTTTACAACTATCGAGTGATTTTAATAATTCCACTCTCTTTGAAGTCCCTAATATGTCAGTGTACAATAATGATCTCTCATGTAGCTCGCCCGCTAGATCGTGTCGGACTTGCATCCAATTATCTCTCATCTGTAGAGCCTGACTAATAACTCTGTATCAGCAATGCCCATCCCATAAAACATCAATGCATGACATCAATGAGATATGTACGCATATTTGATGACATTTGTTTGCGTACATTTTCAAGAAAACCGCCTCTTCTCATTGGAATTTTTTTTGCCGCCTTCACCAATTTAACCTCACATTATTGTTGCTTTTGTTGTTCTTCATTTAGGACATACTCAAAATGCGAAGGGTCTCTTTTCGTGGATTTATAATCCTCCATAAATTTTTTCAAACTTCCCTTCGGGCGGCCTTTCAATTTTACGGGCATTTTAGATTCTTTTGTTTGGCTTGCATCCGGGTTCACTAGTTCACGTAATTTTCTTCTAATCTTCTTTCTTTGAAGATCACCAATGTTGTCATATTTTTGCAATATTTCTTCAGTGTCATTCTCTATATGAACACACTCGTTCTCTTCTTCCTTCACCTTGAACTCTTCTTTGTCATGTAAAATTAACTGTCGCCACTGTTTGTGCATCATCCATAAAGGAAATGCGTTGCTCTCTTTTAAGTACATAACTAGCTCATGTGCACAAGGCAAGTCAAGTGTGTATCGGTTCTTATGTGTGCATTGTCCGTGATCAACATACCCTGATTTTATTGCATCTTCCTCCTTTATTATCTCTAGTGCGACAATTGAGACGTTACCAACGAGCTCGGAATAAAACACCGATTTAAAACTCGAAAAAATATGCATCCGACTTTGACCAAACATTTTTTTGATTTCCGTGTGTTGTAAATCTATCATATTGTCGAAAGTTTTCCATACCGTGGTGAGGTTTCCAACCGAAACTTCAAGGAATTTTTTTAGATTACTATGCCCCCTATACACGGTTGGTGATCGTGTTTCCGTAGTGCATGTATTTATCAACCCACGACGAAACAAACATCTCCTTGTAGGGTTCTAACCATGTATTTGTAACATAAGCAATCACGTCAGCATAATCTGTAGCATAGTCAATCATCATTTGATTCACCCGCATATGAAACTCATTCTCTGAAGTAGAATTCACAATTTTTTGTCATACACACATAAATGCATCAAAATCTTTGCCCCTACTAAAATATCTTTTGCAATGTGCCAAGATATTACGATTTATATGTACTTGACATAGCAAATTAACTGATTGTGGAAAAACAACTCTAATTGCATTCATTAATGCAATCTCACGGTCCGTTACAAATACATTAGGCACCATATTTTCATCAAATATAAGCTTGAAGCAATCAAGAGCCCATATATAATTGGATATATTTTCAGTGGATATGAAAGCAAAGCACGAGTAAAACGACTGGTTGGTGGATGTAATACCGACAATGGAAAGTAGTGGTAACCGGTAACGGTTGGTCTTGTAGGTGCAGTCAACCATAAATGTATTTGAGAACATATTTCTGAGTCGGACGACAGTAGGATGCGCAAAAAAAAAGAGATTTCAAATGCATAGTACACTCATTAACTTTAGTGAAACTAATATAGCCAAAATCACTTATGCACATAAACAAATGTTGAATTGGAGTCTCATTCTCTAGTTGACTCTTATATAGCTTTGCCTTCTCATTATAGATTGTTCTAAGGGAGATGGAATTCTCTGGATTTCTATTCTTTAAGGCCGTTAAAATTTTACGTGGCTTACAACCCGCATTGAACATCTCCTCCGCTAACTTTGTTCATTTTCATCTAGTCTGTCGACATACGAATGTCCTTCAAGATGAACGAACTCGTGATTATGCATACCATTTTTTACTACAACCTTCCATCCATTATCGACATTTTGTTGCTCTTTCAATGCAAACTTACACCCGCAACGTTTCGAACTAGATTTAATTATGTTTCTCTTAATGTAGCATTTGCTATTTGAAGTGTCAGGAGGTAACCCGGCTCTATCACAACCCAATGTTACCCTTGGTCATGCTCTAGTGGTAATAACATCTGCCCTCAGAATAATGATAACGAACCCCGAATTTTTTGCTATTTTCCTAGCCCATTCAATCAACTTCTCTTTACTTTCAAAGCTCGAATCAGTACAGAAGTGACTTCCAACATCTAACAATGTATCCTTAGAGTACTCTTCATTACACAACAATAACATTTTTTCTGAAGTCATTCCTAGCAAATAATAGACGAATAATCACGTAATTGGGCTTGAACAATATATATTACAACATTACAACCACACACAAATAATATAAATAAGAGGGCATCCATAATACCTCCAAACTGGGGTCATGTATGGAAATGAGCTTTAACTTCTGTTGTGCATACAGAACAACCAAAACCTGATTTGGAAGCAGAAA
Organism: Platanthera guangdongensis; assembly: GCA_039583875.1. NCBI lineage: Eukaryota > Viridiplantae > Streptophyta > Magnoliopsida > Asparagales > Orchidaceae > Platanthera > Platanthera guangdongensis. Next base: position 4,802,162 of record CM077162.1, on the reverse strand, counting down.
ATACAACTCGAAATGACTGCAATCAGGGAGTGTAAGATCCAACCCGGCGGCAGTGACCAACCTGGAAAATAACCAGGTTGATCAAAATGCCAATAACCCCAAGTTGATAAGCATTGATCCGTGAAGCTTGATAAGCATTAATCCAGGAACTCCCTAAACATCAGAAACATAAATCGGCATTTTGTGACAAAGGGCAGAAACAAAACTCAAAGGGCAGAAACAAAACTCAAATCGGCATTCACACCTTTCTGCGAAGTGCCAGGATGAGATCCACAAGATCCACGAGGAACCCCGAAGAAAGACGAAGTGCGGAGTTAACTTTAGTGCAGGCCGACTTCTTCACGAGTGGCGAGAGTGCACCTTCTACTGTGAGGGTGAGTCGACGGGAGAGAGGCCGGCGAGAGATTGTCCGGCATAGAGCAGTGACGGGCATAGGCAGAATGACGCGGGTCGGGGATGGCGTTGGATGAGAAGGGGGTACAAATATTAGATTTATGGTTGTAAAAAAGAAGGTTTTAATTTTTGAAATGGGGTAACAATAGCCATATATGGTGTATCAATATCACCACCTTTTTTTCCCTCCATCAGATCTGAAGCAAAGAAGCAGTAACTTCCTTGAAGGTCTCAAGAGGAATCACTGCTCCTTGATGTGCGGCTTCAGATCTGTATCGCCACCGTCGCAAGGCCTTGCTCTTCCTTCAAATCTCGAGATCAAAGTCAGGAATAGAGTGTGGATTGTGGGAGAACACCTCATCCATCGCCTCACTGTTTGGCGATTTGGATGCTCCTCAACCTGCGGCTGTGCAGGATTTTCACGGGAGAACACCAGATCTCCTTTGCCGACGTTGTTTTCCTCACTTTCCTTGAGGTAATCACTACTGTTCCAAAATCAAGTGTTGATCCTTTCCTCAATATAAGATTCAAGTTTCATTTTGATTCAAAAATAAATAAATAAATTAAGAATCATTATTTTCCTGTACTAGAGAGCCTGCTCTCATTTTCTGGATAAAGGAAAGGTATTATATGTAGATGCACAACCCCGGTTTTTGCTTTTCAGATTGCACAGTGAACCCAAAAATATATATATTTTGTGCTAACTCTTTTCATTGTAGCGAGACTATATTTGGAGATTCTTGTATGTTAACGGGTTCTGCCGACGTCGCGGATTTCATAAGGAACAACACGTCACAACTGTTGCGAATTTCCGCGATCATGACAAACGAGCAAAAATCCAAGAACGGTATAAATTAATTTCGCACTTCATTTACTGCTCGTTCAAACTCACTTTATTTTTTGTGTTTCTTAACTTAGGAAAAAAAGTTTTGTATTAACACTCCAATTAGAGATTTTTAGAGCTTGATTAAAACGATTCTGTAGTTTTGTGCGTTGTTATATTTAGTAGAATTTCAAGAAGCACTTATTCGTCGTAGCGACGCATGCTCCTAATTTAGTTAATATTTGGTATCAGAGACAGGTTAACCAAACCGATTAGTCTCATTCATTATTTTGGGATAAATTATTTTTCTAATCCATTTGTTTAAAGAACACAATATCCAAACTCATTAAGTTATTCAGAGAGAAAAATAAATTGAGATTAAAATACAAAGTGTTTTCCCTAATCAATCCCTACAAAGCCTCGTGTTTTCTTCAGACGATTAAGAGTCCATACATCGTTAAGTAAAAGAAACACGATATTAATTTAGGACAATATTCAGATATCGCGGTGTGAAAGGGTCTCGTGGATTGATAATAACTGTAGCCGCCAAAGTGATCTTTTTGAGCCGGTTTGTGAGATTACGGTTTCACATATTTTAGGGAGTTCTCTAAGACTAATGCGCAGTCATTTATCCAAATGTGGTGTTTGCGTAATAGGTTCAGAGGGTTACACAAGGACATTTGGACGGTAGTGCGGGGCTCTAATAATCTATTCACCCAAAGGTGGTAGATCTATGAAAAGCTCAAACGTAACCGTTGCTCGTTCTTGTGTAGAAAATTACTAATTGCGTGACACGTAGTCTGCCCAAAGGTGTTGCGAGTTGACGCGCCTGGATTCTCCGCCTAGTGTGCTATTTATGTTTTATAGCCACTATTGCCCTATTTGTCACTGATTTTTTTCTTTTTCTCTATTCAGTCATCTTTACAGTTTACAACAACATGACGACCATTGAGAAACTCACTGAATCAAACTTTAAGAAGTGGAAATCCGACATCATGTTTGCTCTTGAGATAACGTATATTGAGATGGCCATGAGTACAGGCCAGCTTGCGGCTCTCATAGCGACCAACACTCAAGCTGAGAAAGATCATTATGGTGCTTGGAATAAGTCGAACAAGATCTGCTTGTTGATTATGAAGCGTTCCATTCCGGAGCATCTACTGAGTGGTCTTCCAGACACGACCATCGCCAGGGCTTTTCTAACTGCTGTTGGTCAGAGGTATAAGGTGTCTTCCAATGCTGAGATTGAGACTCTGAGTAGGACCTCTTCTCCATGAGGTATTCAGGAGGAGGCAGAGTATGTGATTATATACTAACGACGGTCTATTACCAGACCAATTTGCAGGAGATGAAGATTTCTCTCCCTAAAGCCTTAATAGTGCATCAGACACTCAATACTCTTCCTGCAGAGTTCAACATTTTGAAGACTGCCTACAATAATTTGTTAAGCATTGAACAGTTAATACAAAATGGATTGAAAGTAATATTTGAAAAGGGAGAATGTCAGATACTAGATCCAAACAGTCACCAAACAGTAATGATAGTCCAGATGGCTCAAGATAAAATATTTCCTTGTAAATTGCCGCCTCGAGTAATGTATGTCTGTAAAGAGGAGTTAACAAGAAACAACTTATGGCACAAAAGATATGACCATCTTAATCTAGCAGATTTGTATCACTTATGCAAAAATTCATTAGTTAGAGGTTTATCAAATATCTCAGAACAAGGAGAAGCCTGTGAATGTTGCATTTCTGCAAAGCAAACACAACAAGGTGTACCAAAAGAGGCAACCTGGAGAGCCAATAACCCATTACAACTATTGTATATGGATGTATAGGGACCATCTCCCCGCCCCTCTATCTCAGGTAATCAGTATTTTATACTCATTGTAGATGATTACACTCGAATGCAATGGATATTCTTCTTAAAACACAAATCAGAAGTGTTCAATCAGTTTAAGCAATTCAAGTGTTTTGTGGAAAAACAAAGCAATTCTTCAGTTAAAGTCATACGAAGTGATAGAGGTGGGGAATTTATGAGCAAAGAGTTCATCTCATTTTGCCATTCTGAAGGGATATACAGGCAGTTATCTACTCCCATGACATCAAAACAAAACGACATAGCAAAAAGATGAAATCGTACACTTGTGGAAATGGGTAGAACAATGATGATTGCAAAGCAGTTACCCAAAGAATTTTGGGCTGAAGCCTTTAATCGTGTTGTCTATCTATTAAACCGAGCCCCAACAACATCTCTCCAAGGTAGTACCCCTTATGAAAAATGGTATAATAGGAAACCATTTGTAGCTCACTTTCGAGTATTTAGATCATTAGCATATGCTCATATTCTTGACTATAGTCAAGAATTCAAAGCATACAAATTATATAATCCTACAACCAAATCTGTTAGATTTCCAGGAATGTATGCGTTCAAGAAGATAAAGCATGGAGTTGGAATATACAAGTGGATCAGTCTCAACCTTTTAGAAGTAGGCCCACAGTTGTAGATGAGGATTTCTTCATGAATGAAGAAGATTTTCCCCTACCATCCAGTGCTAGCCAAACTTCAAGCTCATAACACATAGCTGAAGATTTTGATACATCATATCCACCCAAAAAAGTATAGAAAAATAGAAGAGTTGTATGCAGAACCATATATAGCTTGTATGGTGATAAAACCTCATACTTATGAAGAAGCCAAGTCCAACCCAAAATGGATTGAAGCTATGCATCAAAAACTTCAAATGATTGAGAAATATCATACCCGGGAACTAGTGGATAAGCCTATTAATAAAGAGATTATAGACCTTAAGTGGTTGTATAAAATAAAATATGATCAACATGGAAAAATTCTAAAGCATAAAGCAAGAATCGTTGCTGAAGGATATGCATAGATCCCTGGAAGGGACTATTCAGAAACATATGCTCCAGTAACAAGGACGGAAACCGTTAGGCTGTTTTTAGCTATAGCTCTTCAAAATCAACTTTCTGTCTATCAATTAGATATCAAATCAACATTTCTGAATGACGATATTACCAAAGAAGTTTTTGTAACTCAGCCTGAAGGATTTGAAAAGAAAGATGAAGAAGGAAAGGTATACAAATTAAAGAGAGCATTATATGATTTGAAACAGGCTCCAAGAGCATGGAATGCTCATATGGACAGTTATTTAAAGCAAGAAGGATTCACCAAATGTCCTTCATAACTTGCTCTTTATATGCAAAGGTATGAGGCTAATAATTATTTAATGTTAGTCATATATGTTGATGATATCATCTATGTTGGAACAAATACTCTGCTAGTGCACAAGTTTAAAGAATGAATGATGCACAAGTATGAGATGACAGACTTAGGATTGATGAGATACTTCTTAGGTTTGCAAGTTCTCCAACAACCTTCATATACATTTATTACACAAGAGAAATATACCATTGATCTACTCACAAGGTTCCAAATGCAAGATGCAAAACCGGTAAGTACCCCAATGGTCACATATGCAAAATTATTGAAACATGATGCATGCCAACCAGCAGATGAAATACTTTATCGAAAAATAGTGGGTACATTAATATACTTATCTGCAACCCATCCAGATATTCATAATGCAGTAAGTATAGTTTCTCGATTTGTAAGTAGCCCTTGCCAAATGCACATGATAGCTGTTAAATGTATTCTCAGGTACCTAAAGGGTACGTCTAATTTTGGTCAACTACACACAAAAGAATCAGATAATAAGCTTAAAGGTTTGTGTGATAGTGACTGGGGTGGTTCACTTGATGACAGAACTAGTACTAGTGGGTATCTATTCTTCCATGGATCAAAACCCATAACATGGAACTCCAAACAACAGAAAGCAGTCGCTCTATCATTAGTAGAAGCTGAATATGTGGCCATTGCTCATGCTACCCCGCTAGTTTATGAAAATAAAGAAAGAAAGAAAGGAAAAAGAGAAAACAAGAATTCCTCAACAAATAGATGAAATTTCTGAGGATGAAGATGAAGGATCACATAAACCCCTTGTTTTATATTGTGACAATCAATCAGCCATTGCGATTTCCACAAATCCAGTTCAACGTCAACGAACAAAACACATCGATCTAAAACATCATTTCATCCGCCAATTAGTAGAAAGAAAAGCCATTCCCTTATCGTATTGTCGGTCGGAAGAACAAATAGCCGACATGTTCACAAAACCCTTACCTTAAGATCATTTTTTGTTGCTGCGCAGTCGCTGCAATGTTCAAGCCCTAGAGGTTCCAAGGGAGAATGTAAGGCGTAACCTCATCTGATGACAACTGCAAGATACGAAGAGGCTCAACTCAAATGTCAGAGTCTAAGTCAATGTACAAATTAATATCTTGTTGTTTGTATTGTAGCATGAAGGCATATTACTATAAAGCCCAAGGAATGTAATGATGGAGATGTTAAGCGGTGATATTAAACTATGTAAAATAGCCGCACTTCTCATGTATAAATAGATGTATGCTGTAGTTCATGCTTGAATGTAATTTAATTAGTTTACCAACAGGAAGTGGACTCTTCTGCAATAAAGATTAGGAGTTAACAATATCATCAGCTGAAATATTTTATAAAACAAATGAAAGAGGATCAACTGAGCATGTTTATATATTTTATATATGAACAATATTTTTCTAACTAACCTTCACTAATTAATATGATGTCAACAACTTCTAACTAACCTTCACTAATTAATACGATGTCAACAACTGAAATAGTTAAATATTACTTAAAATAATTTTATGAGACTTTATCTTAAACTAATTAATATAATTAGGTTTTAATTAATTGATCGCATGCATGGGCATGCATGCACTCAATCATCTATATATAATACTCTAAGGCTGTGTTTGGCGCGGCTTATCACGACTTATTTGCTCCGATGAGGTTGGACAAAAATGTCATTATCATACCAAAATCTTATGCATCAAACTAGTTTCTTTTTTATAACATTTGTGATACCAAACATACATTTTGTGACAATGACGTTTTTGTCCAACTTCACCGGTGCAAATAAGTTGCAATAAGCCGTGCCAAACGCAACCTAAATTAATTTGACGGAGATCTTTCAATAAAAAATCCCAGGTCAACAATGATCTAACCGCTTGATCATCGGTAAAAAAAAATAAGTGCTTCCAAATGGAGCCAATATCTCAAACTTTTATTATATTATTTGCATGTTTTACTTTTATAATTTATCCATTAATAAAATTTGCATATTGAGGACTACTATTACTAATTACTATATTTATAACTGAAATAGAAACATCAATAAAAGCGGATAATGTTTAATCAGAGCAGCATAATTAAGAGTATCGGAATTAATTAAAAGCTGAGGATAGAGCTAGTGGAATATTAATTAATGCGTAAGCAGGAGATTATTTATTAATTAAAGTCACTTGGTGTTTGTTGGGTTTGTGCATTAAATAACTTGCTGCAGTGGGAGTCATGAATATGCCTGCCCACTTCATGGTGAAACTTAAATTACCGCACTAGCTGCAGTGGGAGTGGCAATAAATTAATTAACTAGCTACCTTTCCGGCCGGGGAGAAGGAAATTAGCAGCCTCAGCAGGGAGGGACTCGAGAAGAAGATCAGGAGATGATTAATGGCGCCAATGGAATATTGGGAGCCAACAGCTGCAATTCTTCATCGTCTTCGGAGGTGGAAGCCTGCAGCAGCAGCACTCTTCTCCTCATGTCTTCCTCTTCTTTGCTTCGGTTCCTGGTCAGAACTTGCTGTCTTGGTTGCTTGGGCTGCTTGTTCCCCGATCCTCCTGTGGAAGAACAAGATGAATCAACAACCAGCGTATATATAGAACCCCTCTCTCTCTCTCCCTTATATATATATATATATATATGTATATCTGCTCTCATATGCAGCTGTCTTAAGGCTCCTTTTGGGGTCTTGCTTGAAAATAAGTCCCGCCAAACGAAGCCCAAGGCTTTCTAGGATTGTGAAAATTTATTAGAGCATTCATGTGTTCTAATAAGTTTAATTTCATGCGTTCTAATATGTTTTCACATTCGTAGAAAGAGTCATTCTTGTACAATATGTTTACATTTTTTGTTTTCAAAGTCGATTTTAATTTTTTGTCTATGACAATGAAAAGAACATTGCATGCATACCATACACAGCCAAGTATATTTTTCAAGAAAACTTGTTAAAAACCTTGTTGCACTAAGACATCAAACTTTAGCCAAACTTAATATACCACTTATTGTGAAATAAATGAGTAAAAAAATAGCTTCCTCAAAGGGCTGGGAATATTTTTCAATTAAAGTTAATTGGGACTTGGGAGACATCTTTCAACAACCACGTGTACCGTTGGTCATGGGAAAAAGAGCAGCAAAGGGAGAGGAGATAGAACAATATTTATTATATATAGTTGACCGAGAAGAAGTGATCAGGAAGAGGACTCAAGACAGTCTTATATATAGAGAGAACCAAGTGCTAGAAATCATCGGGTGAAAGGTCACCGCTCACGGAGGTAAGTGCTTTATTGACTACAGTGGGGTGTGTTGCGCTTTGGGCACACTGGAGTCTTTGTCTGCTGCTTGGTGGCTTGAGCAGTGCGTTCTGCGCGCCTTAGTCTTTGTGACTTGCATCATGTTGCATTCAGAGGAATCTGGAGTGGTTGACTTGTCGACTGAAGGGTCTGTTGCGGAGTTGAGGGTGTTGGGAACGCTACGCGGAGAATTCCTGCTGGGCTGCGCATGGAACATGCCTTGCATGTGTGGAGTACTGTGTGTCAAGTACGTTTGAGAGGTGCTCCATGTGCTCTGGAGTAGATCTTGAGGACTGTTGGTGTTGCTTCAGAGCGAATTGCACTCTTGGAAGTAGTATTGAGAGCAGGGTATGCGGATGCATGCTTAGGAGCAAAGCGTGCTTAGAGCGGAGCGTGCAGAGATGCGCTTGGAAGCAGCGCACAAGGGAGCACGCTTGGGCGTACCACACGGAAGCACGCTATGGAGCAGAGCACGCGGGGGCGTGCTTGGAAGCGGAGCGCGTGGGGGGGGGGGGCTTGAAAGCAGTGTGCCCGACACGGTAGTCACAAGACGCGGTGTGCTCGGGGTGAAATCCCCAAGGGGTGTTCAAAGGCGCTTTAAGATCTTTGAAGGATCTTCAAAGGGGAAAAAATATTCATGGAAAGTCTCTCGCACGTAGGATGAGAAGTGGATGAGGAAAAAAATGAGAATGAAGGAGGGTCTGAGGTTCGATATATAGTCCCCAAGGGTGATTATGTGGTTATCTACATATCATAATCACAGTATTTACTATTTACATGCCAATTTAGTATAATTTGTGGCTCACATTTTTATAATATTTTGCTACATGCAGACTGATATAATTTCGGCTATGTGCACCCACCAAAATGGATAGGTATACCGGTGGTTACTCACATGTTGGATAGTGGAGATCACGTATCAGCGATCAGATGACGACGGTTAGACGACAACCAATGTGCCGACCGGTGGCGGCCTGAGGGTCGATCAACGACAGTTTGTGATGGAACCCGACTGACAAAGGAAGGCTGGGAGAGGGGCAGCCAGCAGAGCCCGACCAAACGAAGGCCAGGTTGCAGGGATTCTGTCTAGCTAGAGGAGGCCGAGTGGCCTGAAGGCCGCTTGAGCAACAATGGCTGGGAGGCCTTGAGGCCACCTGACTGTGAAGGCCTCGCGGCCAGAGGCCGCACGGCTAGAGTCTGTGGACATTCGGGGCTTTTTGTCTCCACTACTCTCTACAGAGGTTACACGACGTTGGCCGGCCAGTTTGTCAGTTGCGGGCAGTTGGAGCGAGTGCGGAGGTTAGCATGACGGATCACTCAGTGATCACATGTGTGGATCGCGTGCGTGGTTGTTTCCCTGATAACTCCACACTAAGTTAGTGTGGACATGGAATTTGGCTAGCTGCAGCCAAGAATTCCCCAAAATAGAGGAGGACCCCATCAATTCCCCCTCCCCATGTTCCCGAAGTCCAGAGCCGGAGTGAGAGGAGGGCAGACACTTCTTACTGAATTGCTTGCATAATGGTCTATGTAGATTGTTGTAGAGGGAAACGACGCGGCAGGGGCACAAAAGAAGGCAGGAGGATGCGAAGTCGAACGACACATGCGAGAGCTGTCAGTGTGAAGGGTACCCACGAGAGGCACGCCTGGGGATATCCACGAGCAGACACGTACAAGGAGCGCCCCTGCACGCTAGGAGCACACCACATGTTGGGCACGTAGGGCAAGCACCTGTAGGTTAATTGCGCATGCGGGGCATGCAGGTTGTGCGTCTGCGCGTTGGGCTCGCGTGGGTTGCGCCCTCGATGTGTTGGGGGCGCTCGGGTTGGACACCCGTGCACCTTCTGCGCGCCTTGTTTGTGGTTTGTCTTTATGCCAAACTACAAGGGGGCCGCCCCTGGCGATGGAAAGCAAAGGTCTGACGACCTTACATATTGTAACTTTATGGGGACCGATTGCTAAGCGAGGCAGGCCCTGACAATGACAGGCATTGGTCTGGTGACCTTACCTATTGTAGTATGGTGCGAGGACCGATCATTAAGGGTGTAGGCCCCTGACGATGGTAGACATTGTTCTGTTGACCTTACCTATTGTAACTTGGTGGGGACCGATTGCTAAGGCAGGCAGGCCCCTGATGATCGCAGGCTTAGGTCTGACAACCTTACCTATTGTAGCTTAGCGGGGACCAATCGCCAAAGGGGGCAAGCAGTCCCTAGCAATAGCAGGCGTAGGTTTGACGACCTTACCTATTATAACCTTGCAGGGACCGATCGCCAAAGGGGGAAGCCCCTGACGATGGCAGATCTAGGTCTGGCGACCTTACCTACTGTAATTTATTATCTGAAAATATGAAGTAAATTGAGTCAAAATATCAATTTGCAGGAATAATATGCGAGAGTTTAAACAGGTCTTTACGGAGTGTTGATATAGTTGACTAGACAGAATAAAAAGCGTTACTATAACTCTGTCAGCGAAGATGAAGCTTTTCTTCTGGAATGATTACTTAAGGGGTTTCCCCCTAATATGCCTGAAATGGATGTATAAATTACGCAAGTGCACATGCTAGATCAAGTAATATAAAGTGAATAAATATCATTTTCACGGAGAACTGATTAATTTAATGATACTAGCTAACCTTTTATTTAAATTCAAGTGAATCAAATTAAATGATTTTAAAAACAAGTTAAAACTTTAAAGAAAATAAACAGCGACTTACTAAAAATACTTTTTATCAATTATAAGAGAATAATTTTGTATTTTGATTTCCTAAGTCTAGCTATTGTGACGGATCGTTAAAATGAGAAAGCTCGGTGCACTATCCTGCAATAATTTTAAGGCAGAAATCTGCATCTCTCGATATTAGAAATCATTATATCCCTCATTTCCCTTGTCATCTCTAACTCTGACAAAATGAAGAATATTAATAATAATAAAATATTTTAGTTGCTAACATAAATGTGAAATCTTGTTCTCCCTATATACTATATTGGGTTGATGAGACACTTACACCTCTTCTCTCTCGAATCTTGAAGCACAGTAAAAAAAATAAAAAACTTTGATTAAAGATTTACGCAACTCATCTCTCGAATCTCGAAACATAGAAAGATAATCTTCATTCATGGACTCATGTGTCTCATATATCGAATCTCGAAGCGGAGTAGATAATGAAAATATAATTCAAAAGTTTTATCATCAAGATTAAAAATTCAATAAAGATAAAACACCAAAATCTCATAAGCAGAAGATTAATAGATATCACATCAAAATAGAACAAAATACTCTCAAAATACAAAACATAGGAGATTAGTTGATGATTTTAGGATCACACCACAAAATTAGAGAAATCTTACAAAAAACAATATTTAGAGATCTAAATACTGCAGAAAATTGCACTCAGAATTTCGCAAATCTTCTCTTCGATGAAGATCAGGTGCTTCTCCTCCTTCAAAAACCACATTTCTACTCTTGGAATGATGATAAGATGATGATTTCTCTCTCTACCTCCTTTATGGTCGCCCCAGTCCTAATAGAATCTTTTAATTGCCGAATAGATACTTCACCGTGCTATTGTAGCTCTCCAAATTTGAAATTTTTTGAATTTTGAAACTCAGTTTTCGCCGATTTGTTGCAATAAATTTTTCTGAACTTCAAAAAAATATTACAATATATTTTCCTGCACTTCTTTACTGCAACAAACAAACAGTAAATAATATGTTGCAACAAAATTTCTTGAACTATTATAATATGTTGTAACATATTTTTTTGCATTTAATTAATTGGCTTCATCTTTGATCCTTCAAGGTGGATACTTCAAAATTTTTATGCAAAAAAAACCTATGAAAATGACGATAATACCCAACTTACACCAACCACTAAAATAATCTTGTTAAACACATTTTACCTCATATTTATGGAATATTTTAGACATGATTAGAAATATGTATCAAAATTTGGATCAAATTAACTTTTTTGCGAGAAGTTATCACCCACAGTATTTGCTAGTTAGTGGGTGGCTGATCCCTCGTCGGCCTGGGCAGAACCACTTGAATCGGTCTCTTGTTCCGCAAGAACATTTTTAGAATCCCTTTGTGAATAAAATGCTAAATTTCTTCTTCTGTTTGGCACAATCTTTCGTGTTATGTCCGTGTATGCGGTGGAACTCACAATGCTACAATTGGTCTCCTTTTTTTGGAGTGATCGGCTTGGGCGGGCCTATTGAGCGCCACCATATCTTGGACTGCATAAAGTATGTTGGTCCCAGAGGTGGTGAGAAGAGTGTGGTTCTAATGATGTTGGGTTTGCAGTTCACCACAGTGGTAATCATACTTTTTCTGAGGCGACGACTGTTCTCGCTCTTTCTGTTTTAAACATTCTTTGAGTTGTTGTTGGTGTGCCTCGATTTCCTCATCTGCCGTAATCTGAGCCTTGATTCGACGTATAACGTCGGGGTAGGTGGTGACTGTTTCCCTTATTAGTGCTGAGTAAAACTCGCTGGGATGGAGCTCTCCCAGGAAGAAGCTACGCAAAAGTTGTGGGTCGATTCCTAGAATCTATCACACTCCAGATGTAAAGCGGCGAAAGAAATCCACGAGGATTTCTCCCTCAAGAAGTCCCGTACAATTCTTTGGCTTGCAACAAAATGGTCTAGGAACTAGTAGGTTGGCTCCGTGAAACTACTAATGGCTCTTTTCTGGAGGGAATAGAACCTTATCCTTGCCCGGCCCTTCAACCTGACTGGGAACACCCGACACAGTAGTTGGCCAGGGGCGCTGCAGATCCTCATAATGATGGTCAAATGATCTACATGCTCTGTTAGGTCATTCATTGTGTCAAAAGTCTCGATGTTTGGGAGCTTGAAATCGTGTGAGATCTGATGTGCCAGGACCTATGGTGTTAACGGTGAGTAGTGATGGCGTGGGCGGTCGGCCAGAGCAGCGCATTGTCCGACTCGTTCACATTCTTCAACAATCATGTCGTGAATCTCTTCGTAAGCGAGCCTTTCATCTACAAGTTTGAAGCCTGTTGCTTTTGGGTGGTGGTGATGAGTCTCAGGCTCCCTAGCTGAGTGGAACAACACACTGAGCTAGCTACATTGGGGAGCTCTTCTTTGGGTATGCTGATGAGCGAGTGAAGGGGAGCTAGATCCACATGTTGTAACGACCCTAGTCGATCCAACGTGACAATGTCATGTCTCCGCTCTAGGTAACGCTACCGGGATGCAGCCCAAGCACCCCAACCCCTCTCCATCCCACCAGCGGGTTGTTGGTGGCCACAACCTCCCTTTGATGAGCGTACTCTACAGTTAAGTTGGGCCGTATGGGGACTTCCCAGAAGGTCACCCATCCCAATACTACTCTTGCCCAAGCACGCTTAACTCTGGAATCTCTTCATTTTTCATCACCAATTAAGCTAGTGGAAAAACTTCATAGTTAAGCATGCTCGGGATGGAGTAGTACCGAGATGGGCGACCTCCTGGGAAGTCCCCATAGTGAGCGCTTGACTATCGAGTTTGAATCATCAAAGGGAAATGTGAGTGTGAAGGGTACCCATGCGAGGCACACCCGGGGATATCCATGAGCAGACACGTGCAGGGAGCGCCCCTGCACGCTGGGAGCACACCACGTGTTGGGCACGTAGGGCAAGCACCCGCGGGTTAATTGCGCATGCGGGGCATGCAAGTTGTGCGTCTGCGCGTTAGGCTAACGTGGGTTGCGCCCTCGATGTGCTGGGGGTGCTCGGGTTGGACACCCGTGTACCTTATGCGCATCTGCGCGCCTTGTTTGTGGTTTGTCTTTATGATAAGCAACAAGGGGGCAGGCCCCTGGCGATGGAAAGCAAAGGTCTGGCGACCTTACCTATTGTAACTTTATGGGGACCGATTGCTAAGCGAGGCAGGCCCTGACAATGATAAGCATTGTTCAGGTGACCTTACCTATTGTAGTATGGCGCGAGGATCGATCACTAAGGGTGTAGGCCCCTGACCATGGTAGACATTGTTCTGTTGACCTTACCTATTGTAACTTGGTGGGGACCGATTGCCAAGGCGGGCAGGCCCCTGACGATTGCAGGCTTAAGTCTGGCAACCTTACCTATTATAGCTTAGTGGGGACCAATCATCAAAGGGGGCAGACCCCTGACGATGATAGGTGTAGGTCTAGCGACCTTACATATTATAACTTGTCAGGGTCTGATCGCCAAGGGGGTATGCAGTCTCTAGCGATAGCAGGCGTAGGTTTGACGACCTTACCTATTATAACCTGTAGGGACCGATCGCCAAAGGGGGAAGGCCCCTGACGATGACAGATGTAGGTCTGGCGACCATACCTATTGTAATTTATTATCTGAAAATATGAAGTAAATCGAGTCAAAGCATCAATTTGCAGGAATAATATGCGAGAGTTTAAACACGTCTTTACAGAGTGCTGATAAAGCTGACTAGACAGAATAAGAAGCGTTACTATAACTCTGTGAGTGAAGATGAAGCTTTTCTCCTGGAATGTTTACTTAAGGGGTTTCCCCCTAATACGCCTGAAATGGATGTATAAATTACGCAAGTGCACATGCTAGATCAAGTAATATAAAGTGAGTAAAGATCGTTTTCACGAACAACTGATTAATTTAATGCATGTAAATACTAGCTAACCTTTTATTTAAATTCAAGTGAATCAAATTAAATGATTTTGAAAACAAGTTAAAACTTTAAAGAAAATAAACGACGACTTACTAAAAATACTTTTAATCAATTATAAGAGAATGGTTTTGTATTTTGATTTCCTAAGTCTAGCTATTATGACAGATCGTTAAAATGAGAAAGCTTGGTGCACTATCCTGCAACAATTTTAAGGCAAAAATCTGTATCTCTCGATATTAGAAATCACTATATCCCACATTTCTCTTGTCATCTCTAACTCTGACAAAATGAAGAATATTAATAATAATAAAATATTAAAGTTGTTAACATAAATGCGAAATCTTGTTCTCCCTTATATACTATATTGGGTTGATGAGACACTTACACATCTTCTCTCTCGAATCTTGAAGCACAGTAAAAAAAATAAAAAACTTTGATTAAAGATTTACGCAACTCATCTCTCGAATCTCGAAACATAGTAAGATAATCTTCATTCATTGACTCATGTGTCTCATATCTCAAATCTCGAAGCGGAGTAGATAATGAAAATATAATTCAAAAGTTTTATCATCAAGATTAAAAACTAAATAAAGATACAACACCAAAATCTCACAAGCAGAAGATTAATAGATATCACATCAAAATAGAACAAAATACTCTCAAAATACAAAATATAGGAGATTGGTTGATGATTTTAGGATCACACCACAAAATTAGAGAAATCTTACAAAAACGATATTTAGAGATCTAAATATTGCGGGAAATTGCGCTCAAAATTTCACAAATCTTCTCTTCGATGAAGATCTGGTGCTCCTCCTTCGAAAAAACCATATTTCTACTCTTGGAATGATGACAAGATGATGATTTCTCTCTCTACCATGCTATTGTAACTCTCCAAATTTGAAAATTTTTGAATTTTGAAACTCAATTTTCGCCGATTTGTTCCAATAAATTTTCTGAACTGCAAAAAAAATGTCACAATATATTTTCCTGCACTTCTTTACTGCAACAAACAGTAAATAATATGTTGCAACAAAATTTCTTGAACTGTTAATTATAATATGTTGCAATATATTTTTTTGCATTTAATTAATTGGCTTCATTTTTTATGCAAAAAAACATATGAAAATGACGATAATACCCAACTTACACCAACCACTAAATTAATCTTGTTAAACACATTTTACCTCATATTTATGGAATATTTTAGACACAGGATTAAAAATATGGATCAAAATTTGGATCAAATTAACTTTTTTGCGAGAAGTTATCACCCCTAGTATTTACTAGTTAGTGGGTGGCTGATCCCTTGTTGGTCTGGGCAGAACCGTCTGAATCGGTCTCTTGTTCCGCAAGAACATTTTCATAATCCCTTTGTGAATAAGATGCTAAATTTCCTTCTTCAGTTTGGCACAATCTTTCATGTTATGTCTGTGTATGCGGTGGAACTCACAGTGCTACAATTGGTCTCCTTTTTTGTAGTGATCGGCTTGGGAGGGCCTATTGAGCGCCACCTTATCTTGGACTGCATAGAATATGTTGGTCCCAGAGGTGGTGAGAAGAGTGTGGTTCTAATGATGTTTGGTTCGCAGTTCACCACAGTGGTAATCATACTTTTTCTGAGGTGGCGACGGTTCTCGCTCTTTCTGTTTTAAACATTCTTTGAGTTGTTGTTGGTGTGCCTCGACTTCCTCATCTGCCGTAATCTGAGCCTTGATTCGACGTATAACGTCAGGGTAGGTGGAGATCGTTTCCCTTATTAGTGTTGAGTAAAACTCACTGGGACGGAGCTCTCCCAAGAAGAAGCTACGCAGAAGTTGTGGGTCGATTCCTAGAATCTATCACACTCTAGATGTAAAGCGGCGAAAGAAATCCATGAGGGTTTCTCCCTCGTTCTGACGAATCCATGACAAGTGAGAGGGGGCCCGTACAATTCTTTGGATTGCAACAAAATGGTCTAGGAACTAGTAGGTTAGCTCCGTGAAACTACTAATGGCTCCTTTCCAGAGGGAATAGAACCTTATCCTTGCTTGGCCCTTCAACCTGACTGGGAACACCTGACACAGTAGTTGGCCAGGGGCGCTGCAGATCCTCATAATGATGGTCAAATGATCTACATGCTCTGCTAAGTCATTCATTGTGTCAAAAGTCTCGATGTTTGAGAGCTTGAAATCGTGTGAGATCTGGTGTGCCAGGACCTATGGTGTTAACGATGAGTAGTGATGGCGTGGGCGGTCGGCCAGAGCAGCGCGTTGTCCGGCTCATTCACATTCTTCGACAATCATGTCGTGAATCTCTTCACAAGTGAACCTTTCATCTACAAGTTTGAAGCCTGTTGCTTTTGGGTGGTGGTGATGAGTCTCGGGCTCCCTAGCCGAGTGGAACGACACGCTGAGCTAGCTACATTGGGGAGCTCTTCTTTGGGTATGCTGATGAGCGAGTGAAGGGGAGCTAAATTCACCTGTTGTAACGACCCTAGTCGATCCAACGTGACAATGTCACGGATCCGCTCTAGGTAACTCTACTAGGATGCAGCCCAAGCACCCCAACCCATCTCTGTCCCACCAGCGGGTTGTTGGTGACCACAATCTCCCTTTGATGAGCGAACTCGACAGTTAAGTTGGCCCGTACGAGGACTTCCTAGAAGGTCGCCCATCCCAATACTACTCTCGCCCAAGCACGCTTAACTATGAAATTCCTTCACTTTTCATCACCAATTCAGCTGCAGCTCAAATAGTGATGAGAAGTGGAAAAACTCCATAGTTAAGCATGTTCGGGCTGGAGTAGTACCGGGATGGGTGACCTCCTGGAAAGTTCCCTTGGTGCGCGCTTGACTATCGAGTTTGACTCATCAAAGAGAGGCTGTGACCACCAACAACCTGCCTGGATGGAGAGGGGTTGGGGTGCTTGGGCTGCAACCCGGACGATGCTAGCTGGGTCCCGCTGGGTCTCCCTCGGTGAACGTGGTCTCGAGTGGAGTCGGGCCTGGGTTGTCACAAAAAAGTGCACTTTTTATTGTAATGACTCTAGCCTATCCAACGTGATAATGTCACGGCTCCGCTCTAGGCGACGCTACCAGGCTGCACACCAAGCATCCTAACCCCTCTCCAGCCCACTGGCGGGTTGTTGGTGGCCACAACCTCCCTTTGACAAGGAAATCTCGATAATCAAGCGCACACCACGGGGACTTCCCAGGAGGTCACCCATCCCAGTATTACTCCAGCCCGAGCACGCTTAACTATGGAGTTTTTCAACTCCTCATCACCAATTGAGCTGCAGCCCGGTAGCGTCATCTACAGCGGAACCGTGACATTGTCACGTTGGATGGGCTAGGGTCTTTACACATGCCCCCCCAGGGACTGATCCTTTAGCAGTACATGTGGCTCTGCTTTCCATCATCACTAATCACAAGTATTGTTGTGCGGAGGATACTGTCTTCCAGATCTTCGGGGGGGGGGGGGGTGCTGGGAAATCCTTCCTATAGACGACGCTGAGCTGTTTTGTCTTTCTCGAGGCTCATGCAGACTGATCTAAATTGCATTGTCTTATCCTGGAAGTGGTTGAGATGGCTGGTGTACAACCTTGGGCTCGCGGGAGACAGCCCGAGGGGGAGCACTGAGTTTGAGGCGAGAAGAAATACAAAAGCGAGCGAGACCATGGTTTCCACTCACTGGAGGCGAGACGGGATGCCGCGTTGAGAGCATTGACGCGACTCAACGCTCTCGACGCCATATGACTTAGTTTATTCTGGCCGGGTTGAGGCATTGAGAGCGTTGAGTGGACTCAATGCTCTCGACGCCATTTAAATTAGAATATTCCCGTAGGCGAGATTGGGTGCAGCGTTGAGAACATTGAGAGCTTGAGTGGACTCAACGCATCATTGAGTGGACTCAACGCATTTAACTTGGAATGATCCCGACCAAACTTGAGGTAGTTTCATCGAACTCAAAGGTCTAAGAGAGAAAAGATGACATGCTATATCGTCTAGCGGAGCTCGACGAAAGTCGTCGAGCAGAGCTCGACGAAAATCGAGCAGACGGGGTGCAGCGGAGTAGGCGAGACGGGGTGCAGTGGAGTAGGCGAGACATCTCTCGCAGCGTGGGCTGTCCCTTGGTGGCGAGATGACTCTCGCAAGACAGCAGACTTGCGAGACGAGCAGGTGGGCTCGTCTCGCCCGCTGGCCAATTTCTCACTCGCCATATGAGGAAAAAGGTGTTTTTTCCTTCTTACCCCCAAGGGGGATTTTACTCTTTTACCTCTGGTAATTTTACCCTTTTGCCCTTGGTGGTCTGCGTATAACCCTTCAGAACAGCGGAGTTTGGCTGTTGACAGATCCAGTCCAGGGTATTTTGGTAATTTCAGGTCGGTTCAGTTTGGTTATTGGCAGGTCAAACTCAGAGTCCTATAAATAGACCGATAAGGTGCCTTGGAAAGGTTGTTGAACCCTTCTATCTTCTTCCTCTAAGGCACCTAGCTCAACACTGGCTAGGGAGGGGAATAACTTCAGATTCTTCCAGGTACGAGGTGGGACCTCCGAGCTGAGACCCTCGGTCTGTTTCTGGTTCTGTGACTCACGTCGAGAGGGTGGTTCAAGAAGAGTAGGTGTGAGCTGCAACTTCAGGTCCGAACTCTAGGAGAAATCGGGTTACTGACTTCAACATTTTTGGTGCGGTGAGCGTGTACCACAGTCTATACAGAAGAATCTCGAACTACCTCATGGCGGGAGGTCACAAAGAAGGAGACAGAGACGGGTCAGAGAACCCGAGAGGATTCGTATGAAGGGGAGAAATTATTGCGTCAATCAAAGACATTATGGACATGTTACAGGGGATCTCGCGACAGGGCGATTGCTCGACCCCATTACCTCAGGTGCTTGTTCTCGCGCAGCAGGATGAGCTCGTCTCGGCAAGAGTTGGAGAGGACGCCCCCGGGAGGCGACCCGGTAAGGAAGTGATGATAGAAGGAGGCGGGTGAGACCTGGTGGGAAGGGAATTGTTCCCAAGCCCGGTGAGTGGCGTCTCGCCAGGGGATGTCGTCACGCGAGTGGGAGCGGCGAGACCAGTGGTGAGAGGGTCTCCCTTCTGTGAGTTGATCCTGTCAGCTCCAGTCCCTGAAGGGTTCAGGTAACCAGAGATGAACTATTATGTGGGAAAAGACGACCCTCTCCAGCACCTGCAATGGTTCGAAGATGCAGTCTCCATTAGGCCGATGACGGATGCGTTCGAGTGTCGTCTTTTCACCATTACTTTAAAAGATAAAGCAAGGGAATGGTTTCATCAGCTCCCAACAGGCTCAATATACAGCTTTGAGGATCTAAGCAGAAGCTTCCAGTTACGTTTCTCAACTTCAAAGAAAAGGAAGATGAATCCGGAGTCCATTTTTCTGATCCGGCAGAGGGCATATGAGTCTTGGGCCCAGTACGTAGACAAATTCCAGGAAGAGATTTTTGACATTCAGGAGGTGCCTAGATTTGCCCTCCAGATGGCCTTCACTGTGGGACTACGGGAGGGTTTCTTCAAGATGAGCCTCACTCGGAAGGCGCCATTGTCGTTCAAAGGATTGATGGAGAAGGCTGCGAAAGAGATCGCAATGGAGGCAGCGAACCCGGCCTTTGCAAGGAAGCTGGCAAGGCTGACGGAGGTCGAATCGAGAGAACCAGGAGGAGGGAGACAACAAGAAGGGAGAAGAAGGGAAGAGCCGAGGGAGCCGGCATACTCGGAGTTGGGATGGAGGCAGCAAGGAGGCCTGGATCAAGGGCAGGGGAGAGGTTTTCCCTAGGGGGAAGGAACCAACAAGGAGGACCCGAAAGATTCAACCAGCAGGGGTGGGGGTATGGTCCTAGACCACCCCTACCCCCTCCTCAGCAAGTTATGGCCATCGGCCGAGGAATATGTAGAGGCAGAGAAAGGGGAAGAGCGGGAGAAGGAGCTGGAAGAAGGAGAAATCCTCAGGAGGGAAGGCGAGGGAAGGAGGTAGCATTGCCGTATTGTGACTTCCACGAGGAGGAGGGTCACGCGACAGCTACCTGCCCATAATTCTTGGATATGAGAAGATCTAGGGGAGCAGGAGACCAACAGATGTCGGTGCCGATAGTGGAGGTGACAGGGACTGAGGAGGAGGACCGGTGTGTAGACCAAGCAGGCGTAGGAGATCGAGGTGGGATCAGAGTGATCCATGGGGGAGTAGGGATCGAGGCTGCCCGTAAGGCGAGCCTTCACACTGTGTACCGAAGGAGCGCAGCTTCGACGTCACAAGCCCCTCCCCCAGATGAGAAGATCACATTCTCTCGAAAGGACATGCCGAACCACGAAGATGACTTTTGTGATGCACTGGTGATCCGGACGGCCATCAAAAACTTCACGGTGTCTCAAATACAGGTCGACAATGGGAGTTCGGTGAATGTCATCTTTAAAAAGACGTTCAATGAGATGAGGGTGGAGGCCCGAACGGTGCTGGCAGCAGATGGACCGTTGTTTGGGTTCTCGGGGGAGAGGAAGGAAGTCGAGGGGGGAGTAGGACTTCAGGTGACTCTGAGAGGGCTGTCCAGGAATTGTCGCTTCATCATAGTAGACGCCCCTAGCAGTTACAACACCATCTTTGGGCGCCCCTTGATCAGTGCCTTTAGATGTGTCCCGTTCTATTTCCACCAGTGCTTGAAGCTTAATGCCGGAGGGACCCAAATCAGAGTACGAGGAGACCCAAAGTCAGTCAGTGAGTGCTATGTGACGGCGGTGAACACCATCTCTTAGCAGGGAGAGGCCGGAGAGATGGATAAGAGGATGGAACGATGGAAGCATGAGTTCGAAAGCGAGGTGGGAGAGAAAGAAGGAGAGATGAGAGTAGAGGAGGAGAAAGGAGACAGGGAGGTTGAAAGAGAAGGGGAAGTATAAATGGGGGGAGGCATTGCGGTGGAGCCGGAGACGACGAGAGAGAAAGAAGGAGAGAATGTAGTAGAGGAGGAGAAAGGAGACAGGGGGGGGGGGGGGGTTGAAGGAGGGGGAAGAAGAAATGAGGGGAGGCGTTGTGGTGGAGCCGGAGACGGCGGGAGAGAAAGAAGGAGAGATGGGAGTAGAGGAGGAGAAAGGATACATGGAGGTTGAAGGAGATGGGGAAGCAAAAATGGAGGGAGGCATTGTGGTGGAGCTGGAGATGGCGGGAAAGAAGGATGGAGAGATGGGGGTAGAGAAGGAGAAAGGGGAGAGAGGAGGAGAGGTGAAGTCGAAGGAAGGGGGAGGGAGGAGGAGAGAAAAAAGAAAGATGGAGGAACTGGGAGAATCATCAAGGGGGGAGTCCCGACTGAAGAAGAGGGGACATTTACTGCTGGAGGGAGGAAGCACAAGCGAGGTAGAGGTGGAGAGGTCTTGGGAGAAAATGGCTGTGGCTATTACGGAGCATGAGGCGGCGAGCCATGAAGCCAGAGAGGGGGAGGATATGCTGGGGGAGCCAGAGAAAGAGGCGGAGCCGTCGAGGCTGAAGGTGGTCGTGGAGGTGCTAGAGATGGAGATCCTCACCAAAGAAGAGAGAAAGGAGAAGATAAAAATCAGCGTCGAGCTCAGCCCCGAGGACCAGGAGGAGATCAAGGCATGCGTACAGAGTAACATTGACATCTTCACCTGGAGCGCAGCAGACATGCTAGGGGTTGATGCAGACGTAGCATGCCACTGCCTCAACCTCAACCCCAACGCTCGTCCCATATAACAAAAGGAGAGGGCCATCATAACTAAGATGACCGGACCCATCAGAGAAGAAGTAGAGAAGCTGCTTAAGGCGGGGTTCGTGTCTGCATGTAAGTATCCGGGGTGGGTGAGTAACGTTGTAATGGTGAAGGGGGGGGGGGGGGGGAATGGAGAATGTGTGTGGATTTTTCTCTTTTGAATAAAGCATGCACTAAGGATTGATATCCTCTGTCTCGAATCGATGCGCTGGTTGACTTTGTCGTCAGTTTTTAACTAATGAGATTTCTAGATGCTTTTTCATGGTACCACCAAATACGTCACGGAGGATAGATGATTCTGTTACAACATGATGTCCTTCAGATTGAAGAATGCGGGGGTGACTTATCAGAGAATGATGGATCGGGTCTTCCGAGAGCAGAAAGGACGGAACCTCGAAGTTTATATGGACGACCTAATGATCAAGAGCCGGGATCTCGGGTCTCACATCTTGGATCTCGAGGAAACCTTTGGAACCTTAAGGAAATACAAGATGAGACTCAACCCCCACAAATGTGTCTTCAGAGCCAATAGGGGAAAATTTCTAGGGCATCTCCTTACCCCATCCGGAGTAGAACCCAATCTTGATAAAGTGAAAGCAATCCTTGAATTAGAATCTCCAAAAAATGCCAAGGAAGTCCAACGTCTCACCGACAAGCTGGCCGAATTAAGCAGGTTTCTCTCTCGGGCTGGGGAGAAATGTTCGCCTTTCATCCGAACGTTGAGAGGGGGCAAGAAATTCGAGTGGACCCCTGAATGCGAGGAGACTTTTCAGGCTCTGAAGCAACAACTCACCCGGACACCTCTACTCCAAGGCCCAAGGGAAGGGGAGAGTTTGTTCTTATACTTAGGAGTGGGGACCGGGGCCGTGAGTTCGGTTCTTGTGCGGGAGGAAGGCAAAAGGAAGTTCCCAATCTAATACATGAGCAGGGTCCTGAAGAAGGCAGAACTCGGGTACCCTATCCTCAAAAAGCTTACTTTTGCTCTCATCATATCAGCCCGGAAGCTTAGACCATACTTCCAGGCCCATTCAATTCAGGTAGTGATGGACCACCCCCTTCATTGCATCTTGGAGGGGGTGGAGCATTCCAGGAGACAGGACAAATGATCGATAGAGCTCAGTGAGTTCGAGCTTACTTTCATTCCTCGACTTGCCATCAAAGCACAAGCGGTGGCCGATTTCCTAGCGGATTACGTAGTCGAGGTCCGAGAAGCTGAAGCACCCCCTCGAGCTGCTTGGGAGATACTAGTAGATGGAGTGTCAGAAAAAAATTCTTTTGGAGTGGGGGATGATCTTGGTAAGTCCAGAAGGAACCAGAATTGAGTAGGCTCTGAAGATTCACTTCACGATCACTAACAACCAAGCGGAATATGAGGCGATCATCGTTGGGCTCAGGTTAGCTCGGGAGCTGGGCATACAGGACATTAAGGTCTCAACAAACTCTATGGTGGTTGCAGGTCAAATCAAAGGAGAGTTTGAAGCGAGGGAATCCACCCTCCAGTTGTACCTAGTGAAGGTCAAGGACATCATCGGGCAATTCCGCAGCTTTTCAATTCAGCACGTCCCAAAGGATAAAAGTGTTCAGGCTGACCAGCTCGCCAAATACGGCCCTCGGGCCGGAGGAATGGTAACAGAACTCTTTAGGCCGTACATAGAAGAAGGTGAATTAATGGAGATAGACAAGCAAGGGTCTTGGATGGATCCCTTCATCACCTTTTTTACCTCAGGACAACTTCCCGAGGGGGATCTCGATAAGAAGAGGGTCATGTATAAATCAACAAATTACCTGCTGAAGGATGGGTCATTATACCGTAAGACGCTATCAGGTTCACTGGCTCGATGCGTATCTGAGGAGGAGGCTCCCAGGGTCCTAGAAGAAATCCATTCGGGAGAGTGCGAGAGTCACTCGGGAAGTCGGACCTTGGAGGGGAGAGTGGTGAGGCAAGACTACTTCTGGCCTACCTTCAGGAAGGATGTAGAGGAATTCGCAAAGAGATGCCTAAAGTGGTAGGAGTTCTCCCCTCTCCGACTCATTCCCGCCCAAAGATTACGTACGATCACGGCCCCCTGACCCTACGCGATATGGGGGCTAGATTTGGTGGGTGCTTTTCCACAAGCAAGTGGCCAAAGGAAATTTCTGTTGGTCATGGTGGATTACTTCTCAAAGTGGCTGGAAGTGAAAGCATTGGCCAAGGTGACGTCGCAAGCAGTCAAGAATTTCATATGGGGGGAGATCATCTGCAGTCATGGGCTTCCACTAGCCATCGTCACGGATAATGTACCACAATTTTCTAGCAGGGAGTTTGTGGATTTCTGTATCAGGTTGGGCATAGACCTCCGTTTCGCCTCAATTCACCATCCTCAGAGCAATGGGCAGGTGGAAGTGGCAAACAAGATTATTGTGAATCTCCTGAAAAAGAAAGTGGAGAATCTAAGGGGGAGTTGAGTGTAACAGCTCCCTTCAGTTCTTTGGGCCCTGAGGACCACACCAAACACCGCCATCAGAGAGACTCCATTCAAACTTTCCCACGGCTCAGAGGCCGTCATACCTATAGAGTTTGAAGTCACTTCTCCAAGAGTAGTCGCTGCAAAGAAGGGAGATGAAGGGTGGATGGTAGAGAATGAGGAGGAGCAAAAACTCTCTTGATCTAGTGGAGGAACTCAGGGATTTAGCACTGATCCGGCAGGAGGAAGTCAAGCGCCAGATGGTAAGATACTTTGATAAACATATAAGGGTCAAACAGTTCCAGAAGGACGATTTGGTCCTCAAAAATGTAGACGCAGCGGGCAGGGGAGCCTCAGTAGGGAAACTCAATCCCAACTGGGAGAGCTCCTTTGTGGTGAAGGAGGTCTTGAAATCAAGGGGGTACAACCTCCAGGTTGTGGGCAGGGTGCCCCTCGATCGTGCCCGAAGCGGCGATGACTTAAAGAGATTCTATCCGTAACTTTTCTTCATCTTGCAATTCTTGTAAATTTATGGTGACCATTTTGATATAATGAAATCCCAGGAGTCTTCTTTTGTGGCATAAGTATGGAATGGATGTATGGCGAGACCCCAAGCAGACCCACTAACCAGGCTCTCATCAAGCTGGCAAGGCTGCAGGCTCACTCGATGGTTAGAGATGGTTTGCAGAGGAGACCCCGAGCAGACCCGCTGATCAGGCTCTCATCAAGCTAGCAGGACTGTAGGATCACTCGGTGGTTGGAGATGGTTTGGAGAGGAGACCCCGAGCAGACCCGCTGACCAGGATCTCTTCAAGCTGGCAGGGCAGTAGGCTCACTCGGTGGTTAGAGATGGTTTGGAGAGGAGATCCCGAGCAGACCCGCTAACCAGACTCTCATCAAGCTGACAGGGCTGTAGGCTCACTCAGTGGTTGGAGATGGTTTGGAGAGGAGATCCCAAGCAGACCCGCTGACTAGGCTCTCATCAAGTTAGCAGGGTTGTAGGCTCACTCGGTGGTTTGATATGGTTTGGAGAGGAGACCCCGAGCAGACCCGCTGACCAGGCTCTCATCAAGTTGACAGGACTATAGGCTAACTCGGTGGTTGGAGATGGTTTGGAGAGCAGACCCTGAGCAGACCCGCTGACCAGACTCTCATCAAGCTGGCAGGACTGTATGCTCACTCGGTGGTTGGAGATGTTTTGGAGAGGAGACCCCGAGCAGACCCGCTGATCAGGCTCTCATCAAGCTGGCAGGGCTGTAGGCTCTCTCGGTGGTTGGAGATAGTTTGGACAGGAGACCCCGAGCAGACCCGCTGACCAGACTCTCATCAAGCTGGCAGGGCTGTAGGCTCACTCGGTGGTTGATGATGGTTTGGAAAGGAGAGCCCGAGCAGACCCGCTGGTCAGGCTCTCATCAAGCTGGCAGGGCTGTAGGCTCACTCGGTGGTTGGAGATGGTTTGGAGAGTAGACCCCGAGCAGACCCGCTGACCAGACTCTCATCAAGCTGGCAAGACTATAGGATCACTCGGTGATTGGAAATGGTTTGGAGAGGAGACCCCGAGCAGACCCGCTGACCAGGCTCTCATCAAGCTGGCAGGGCTGTAGGCTCACTCGGTGGTTGAATATGGTTTGGAGAGGAGACCCCGAGCAGACCCGCTGACCAGGCTCTCATCAAGCTGGCAGGGCTGTAGACTCACTCGGTGGTTGGAGATGGTTTGGAGAGGAGACCCCGAGAAGACCCGCTGACCAGGCACTCATCAAGCTGGCAGGGCTGTAAACTCACTCGGTGGTTGGAGATGGTTTGGAGAGGAGAACCCGAGCAGACCCGCTGACCAGGCTCTCATCAAGATGACAGGACTATAGGCTCAGTCGGTGGTTGGAGATGGTTTGGAGAGGAGACCCCGAGCAGACCCGCAGACCAGGCTCTCATCAAACTTGCAGGACTGTAGGCTTACTCAGCGGCAGGACAAGGGATAAGATTTTCCCAAAGGAAAATATCTGAATGAATTGTAGAACGAAGAAGGTTTGTAGAAAACGAAAAAATTCTATGAGTGTGAGATATGGGGGAGATGCAAATGAGGATAGACATTCCCCACAAGCGCTCGGTATAGTACATCTCGCCTATAGCGAGTAGGCGCTCGCTGGCAAGAGGCAGGTCTCGCACAAAAGGTTAAAGGGGGATGACTTCTTACAAAGGCGGGTCAATCTCCTGGGTCCACTTGCGCTGGTCTGGTCTCGAGGCGAGACACAGGGAAAAAGGATGAATGGTCTTGCGCACGTGAGTGGCGGGGGGAAGTCTAGCGACTCGCGTCCTAAACTGACTCTCGAGCGAGACGACGAGGAGCTCTATTTCGCGAGTAGAAAAGGAGCGGAGGGTTATCCACAATAATTAAAGTAAAAGGAAATAACAGGAAAAGAACACAACAAGGATATATAACAAAAGTTTCCATGTACATTACAAGAAAGGGGATGCTCTCCCGTGGAAAGGCATTTTGATACTCCAAAAAATAAAAATACAAGTAAAAGAAACAAGGAGGGGGAGAAGCCTCAGGTCCAGCTGATGTCCCTTCACTGCTCTTCACTGGAAGTAGAACCTTCATCCATCTCGCCGTAAAGCCCTGGGACCAGGTCGCGTGCAGTGACCAGCATCTTCTTTAACGACCCCCAGCTCCTTTATCATCTTTAGAACGAGCTCGTCTGCTTTGATATTGGAGTCTCGACAGAGTTCGTCGACCTCGTCCAAAGAATAATGAGTGAGCGGGGTCTTGGAGCGGATCTAGATGGGAGCGAATCTGGATGCTGTCCAGAAGGCGGGCGTTCTGGGCCTTTAAATTTTTGTTCTCGTCCTCCAGGGCCTCTATGCGCGAACGCATCCTATCGGCCGTCTCGGCGTCCTGCGAGAAGGTCATCAGTTAACAAAATTAATGCGAGAATGAGACCGACAAAGAGTGAAACTGGAAAAGGACAAAGTTAAAAGACTTACCACGCCGCCCTGGCTCTTGGCGAGAAGGTTGTCCGCGACCGCCAGCCTCTTCTCCCGCCCATCCGACTTCTCTCACTCTGCCGCCAGGCCCGCCTCGGCATCCTTCCACTTCTTGTTGTTAAAGACGAGGCGGAGCGAGACACGGTGCGAGAGCTCCAGGGCACGAAGTTGGGCTTGAGCGATCTTCAAGACGAGGTCTCGCGACGACTCATTGTCGAAGAGCTCCAACCCAAGACCACCATAAAGCTCATAGCCAAGAGAGAAGGCGTGGCTGGTGGGATGATCCTGCTCCTTCCAAGAGGGAAGGAGAGTAGACACCGACACCCGGTTTGATTCCTCCCACAGAAAATGAAGCGAGTGAGCCAATGATGGTCTACTCTCCAGAAGGCGGGTGACCCAAGACCACCATAAGTGACCCATATTATAGTTTTGGTGCGCGGAGGGGGACGGGCGACTGGAAGGGCTAATTTCGCGAGAAGAAAGCTCAGCGGGTTGGCCCGGGGTGCCGACGGTTTGGTCGAGTAGGGTCGTCTCGTGAGAGGGCGAGACGGCTTGGTGGCGAGGCGATTGCGATTCATCCACAGAGATGGGGGTCACAGACCCCGACATCTCTTTTTTTTTTCCTTTGGAACAACTTCCTTTTTCCCTATCGGGAACGACACAACCTTCTTGATCTTTTTCTTGGGACTATGCCGAGAAGGAGCGACATCGTCTCCAGATCTTTTCTTGGGGGCGAGAGTCAACAATTCCTTCGCCGCCTCTGTCTCCATGCTGGCGAGGGCGAGACCCTTTGACGGCCCTACAATACTCAGGTAGGGGGGATTGACGGGGATAGTCCTCTCTCCTAAACAAGAAAACGGTAAGAACAAAATAAGGGAATGGTAAACATAAGACTTCAGGGAGAGCGAGTGTACCTTCACCGGGAAAGACGGGAAAGAGCGAGTCGAGATATCGCCGTAGGAAGTTGACTTCAAAATTCTTCCCCATGAAGAAATCGCAGAGGGCTTTTTTCGTGCCCCCAACCTTGGGGGTCTCGTAGTATATCTCGGCAGACGACACGGGGGCGAGCGGGACGCCTCCCAAATTCCTGCGGATGAAGATGAAGCGGGTGAGCCAATGATGGTTTTTGTTAGGGGTCTCGTATACCTTCAAGCCCTGGCCGGTAAAGTATGAGACACCGTCATCTTTGGCGTGGTAGATGAAGAGCTTACGGAAGACGATGAGGCTAAACTCGATGCACTCGCGGCGTATGTAGCAGGCGAAGGCAACGAACACCGAGATGGCGTTCGGGTTGAGCTACGCCGGGACGGCTCAAAAATATTTTAAACCGTTTTACATCTGGCCAGAGGGGGAGTCTCAGCCCCGACTCGAAGTGCCAGACGGGGAAGACGAGTTCGCCGGGGTAAAAAGTATTGATCGACTCGCCAACCTTCGGCGGCGGAGACTCGAACCCCTGCGCCAGGAACTCGCGAGTGAAACGGTTGTAATCCTCCTCTGAGATTTTGCCAGGGGGAAATCGTGGTTGGTGAATCTTTTGTCGCAACGACTGCGCCCTTCGCCCTCTTCAGCTTTCTTCTTTCCCATGGTAGGTGAGATGACAAAAGCGGAAGGAAGAAGAAAAGGGGGGGTGACAAGAGTAAGGCGCGAGAAGGAGAAGACGAGAGTAAGGCGCGAGAAGGAGCAGGCGAGAGGAAGCAGGCAAGAGGAAGCAGGCGAGAGGAAGCAGACGAGAACCCTGGATCTGAGACGCAGCAGGGAGAGACGGCGCAAGTGTGAAGCATTTCGATCTAGGGGGTATTTATAGTGAATGGAGAGGGAAAAAAATGGGCGGGAAAATATGAAGGGGGAAGCCGAAGGGACAGTCCAACGTTTCATTTCCCTCTCTCCTGACCTCGAAGCGCGACATTCCGCGATGATCTTTCCAATAAGCCAAGATGAAAATGAAAAGGCGAATCAATTAATACAGCCATAACAAAAGCCCAGCATAAAGAAATTAACGGAATATAATCATTAATTATTTCAATCTGCACGAGGCAGACAGCAGGTCCATGGGGAATTTAAATTAGAAATTATAATAGAAACAACAATTATAAGGTATAATTAATTTGGCGAGACGATTGAACGAGCGAGACGAGACAGAGGGCCATCAGTTCTTGTGCCACCTCCAATGACCGTCGCGAGTTCCCACGCATGGAGGGAGATCGGGGATATGAAAGGCGCGGACGACATCCAGGCCGTGGCGCGCGAGACGGAGATGCTGGTCCGCCTTGCTTATGATGACCTGGGGGTCTGTCTCGTCTATTTCAACCCCGACGTCAATCTCAGAGGAGAGGCGAGCGCACTCAATTTCCAGCCAGTCGATGCGCCGGTCGGTGGCCTGCTTCTCCCGCTCCATCTCGTGGATAATGTGTGTATACTTTCGCAGCATCCCGGCCATCCTGCGCTTCATCTTCATCGGATCCATGGGATCACCCAGATAGTATTCAATCTCATCCGGGTGAGGAAGAGGCGAGAGGGCGGGCGGCCCGGAGAATTCCTCGGTGGCCGAGTCGAAATGGATACCTGCACAAGAAAAGTCGAAGATCAGAATGACGGATGGTCTCGCGAGAAGGCTTGGAGGCCGCGAGTTGCATGGGTGGAAGGATTAGTCCGGTGGTCTCGAATGTAGCTGCTAAGGTAATAGAAATTTGTATAAAGCGGAAAAGCAAGATTAGCTTATTTACTGGGGATGCGAGAGTTCCCCACAAGCCGCGAGAGGTCTTCATTCTTCGTGGGGGGAGGCGAGGATTGCTGAGGCGAGTCGGAGTCTTGATAGTGTTTGTCGGTGACGTCAGGGGGATTAACAGGCATGGGTGAATCGGCGAGGTTTCCCTGAAAAGTCATGGCCAATAAGCGAGACGATAAAAATAAAGGGAAAAGACGAAGGCGAGAAGAGAAGTCAATAATCACTTGTCTCTCCCTTGAGGACGCGGGAGGAGGAGCATTAGTTCTCAGGGGTGCGGAAGTAGTCGCACCAACTGAGAAGGGAGGGCCGACGGTCTTTGCCTTCTTCAGGCGAGACGACGAAGGTGCTGAAGCGGGGGTACGAAGCAGAGACGGGGCCAGAGCGGCCACGTTGGCTTTATTTTGCTTGCGGACCATCGCGAGGCGCTCACGAAAACTCTGACTATGAGACATGTTGACGGGAAAAGAGGAGTAAATGAGAGGGGGGCAATCTCCACGAGGGGACGGGGTCACATATTTATAGACTCCGGAGGGGGGCCCCGCCGAAGATTCTCTCATGAACGAATCTCAACACCGCGAGCCTCAGTTGCACTTTCTTTCTGAGCTTGGGACAATCTCGAAAAGAGCGGGGATTGTGTACAACCTTGGGCTCGCGGGAGGCAGCCCGAGGGGCAGCACTGAGCTAGAGGAGAGAAGAACTACAGAAGCGAGCGGGACCATGGTTTCCACTCGCTGGAGGCGAGACGGGGTGTCGCGTTGAGAGCATTGACGGGACTCAACGCTCTCGACGCCATTTAAATTAGAATATTCCCGGAGGCGAGATTGGGTGCAGCGTTGAGAATGTTAAGAGCGTTGAGTGGACTCAACGCCATATGACGGTTTATTCTGGCCGGGTTGAGGCGTTGAGAGCGTTGAGTGGACTCAACGCACTCAACGCTCTCGACGTCATTTAACTTGGAATGATCCCGGCCAAACTTGAGGTAGTTTTGTCGAACTCAAAGGTCTAAGGGAGAAAAGATGACAGGCTATATTGTCGAGCGGAGCTCAACGAAAGTCGTCGAGCATAGCTCGACGAAAATCGAGAAGACGGGGTGCAGCGGAGTAGGCGAGACGGGGTGCAGCGGAGTAGGCGTGATATCTCTCGCAGCGTGGGCTGGCCCTTGGTGGCGAGATGACTCTCGTAAGACAGGAGACCTGCGAGACGAGCAGGTGGGCTTGTCTCGCTCGCTGGCCAATTTCTCACTCGCCATATGAGGAAAGAGGTATTTTTATCTTCTTACCCCCAAGTGAGATTTTACTCTTTTACCCCAGGTAATTTTACCTTTTTGCCCTTGGTGGTTTGTGTATAGCCCTTCAGAATAGCGGAGTTTGGCTGTTGGCAGACCCAGTCCATGGTATTTTGGTAATTTCAGGTCGGTTCAGTTTGGTTATTGGCAGGTCAAACTCAAAGGCCTATAAATAGACCGATAAAGTGCCTTGGAAAGGTTGTTGAACCCTTCTATCTTCTTCCTCTAAGGCACCTAGCTTAGCACTGGCTAGGGAGGGGAAGAACTTCTGATTCTTCCGGGTACGAGGTGAGATCTCCGAGCTGAGACCCTCGGTCTATTTCTGGTTCT
The DNA here is from genome assembly GCA_039583875.1 of Platanthera guangdongensis. Lineage (NCBI taxonomy): Eukaryota > Viridiplantae > Streptophyta > Magnoliopsida > Asparagales > Orchidaceae > Platanthera > Platanthera guangdongensis. The sequence continues at coordinate 4,770,310 of CM077162.1, read as the reverse complement.
GTGACTCACGTCGAGAGGGTGGTTCAAGAAGAGTAGGTGTGAGCTACAACTTCAGGTCTGAACTCTAGGAGAAGTTGAGTTGCTGGCTTCAACAGCTGGCAACGATAATTTTTTAATGTGGAAGACCCGAAAAGGGGTGAAAAACTACATGGATAGATCAGTGCCGACTAAACATCCAATAGTCTTGGGTGTTGTTACAGAGCTTCTTAAATAATGAGAGGGCAATAGCCTGCTCCTCATTACAATTGTTGAGGGAGAGAGAGAGAGAACTGAGATCATAGGGTGACAGACCACCAGTCATGGAGCTAAGTCCTTTATTTGATAGAGTGGGGTGTATTACACTTTGGGTGCACTGGAAACTTTGACTGCTGTTTGGTGGCCTGAGCAACTTGCTTTGCATGCATTAGTCTCTGTGGCTTGCCTTCTGTTTCATTCATAAGAGTTTGGAGCAGTTGTCTTATTGTCGACTGGAAGGCCTATTGCTGAGTTGAGGGTATTGGAAACGTTGGCGCGGAATGCCTGCTGTGTTGCGCACAGAACGTGCCTTAGTTATGTGGAGTGTGTGCCGAGTATGCTAGAGAGGTGATTTGTGCGCTCTTAAGTAGGTCTTGTGGACTGTCATCGTTGCTTCAGAGTGAAACACGCAATTGGAAGTAGTCTTGAGAGCAGGATGTGCGGATGCGCGCTTGGGAGTGGAATGCAAGGGAGCATGCTTAGAGAGAAGTGCACAGCGGCACGCTAGGGAGCAGCGCACACGGGTATAAGACCCCTTTTTCGAACGTACCTGAGTCTATTAACACTGACCCGTGGGGAGTCATACCGTCCAGAACAGCCATCTTGCAGTGACACCAACTTACGAGTTATTTGCCACTACAAGAAGTCGATCTCGAAGGCTAACATATCATCCAGGTCAATCACATAAGTAAGTAGGAAATGTATAAAAAGAAAAACATCATCGTCACACAATAAGGAAAAACATGTCCACAATGAGATAGAAGAGTCTAGAAGAGAGAAGGGCTTAGGCCCAATACATCAAAGTAGTCAATAAGGGTTTATGCCCAGTACAACAAAACTCTCTCACACAATGAACTGCATAAGTAAACTCGTCATCAACACTCACATCAACATGCGGTAGAGTATCAGTACGCCGCATTAGCTCCTCAAGTCCTGCCGTCCTGGGTTGCCGGTCCTCAGGGTGTTTCTAAAATGATATGATCACCAGACTAAGACACTTCAACATTCACTCACCATGATGACTCCTAGGCATCAGGCGGAAGGATGGAAGGAAAAGGTACAACAGTAATAGTAATAGTACAAGAAGGTATAGTGGAACTAACTGACAAGAATAAATATAAGGTACACAATATATCATATCATTTAAGGTAGCAGTTTTATATAGGTGTGGAAGTAATAAATGACAAACAAGTAAGGTGCAGTAAGTATGAAAAGAATTAAAGAACATCTACTCTACCATCATAGAAACATACATTAATTTATATGAATGTTAATACAAACTTATAAGTTAAGGTTTCAAGTAAGCAACTTTTCATATAAAAGTGCTCATATAAATTTATTTGATGAGGATGTACGATAAATGAATATTATGCTATCCAATGTCGATGATATGCTTCATACAGGTGTAACTCACTCACACGATTTTATGCGCGCAGACCTTTAGTTCCCACTTTTCAGAGATAGTTAACCTTTCTGGTACCAATCGTCATGGTTCACGGTGGTAGTGGAGCAGACTTCTCCACTACTAGGCAAGTATACACACTACTTGGCCTAGAACTCCCATACACCTCTGTACTCATCTCATGTGCACTCTAGAGTCTCTGCATACTATTGCTGGGGGTATCCCGGTCTTTTGGGCTAAGTAACATGCTTTTGCGAAACGTCGCAAGACACCAAGCTAAGCTAGTCTGCTAGGTCGCATCGACTTGCCAAGTCAACGTACTCCTGTCGGTGTGTCGACTAAGGCAGTAGTGAAGACCCACCACACTTTATACATGTGCAAGTGTATCATCTCAACATCTGAGCCTACTGCTCGCAGGACTATTAAGTCCTCCACATACATCGTGTCACCACACATTTCCATAGTCGAACCTCCAGCTCCCAAAACTAACTAGTCCTTATCATCACTCATCATCCTATGGGATGATGTTTACTAATTTTGTAGATCTCCTATTATTAATACTCTTTTCTTGGTGATTAGTTATACTTAGCGATTTAGGGATAATCTTGGACTTCCCGAGGTCTACCCGGTGAATTACTCGCAGCGGTACTAGGAAGTATAATGGGCTGAATCTCAAATCTCCCTTTCTCAAGATATTTATTCTTATATGTGGCTACCCTTATTTAAAACCCTCTCTCAATATTACATTGACCTAGGATGGTTTATGTTTCTTATATGGGAGAGACGATCTATCGTTAGACTCTAGATTTAACTACTCCCCTTAGTGTCCATGAACACTAACACTCGAAACCACTTAGTTACTTATCCTAGGACTCCAACTAGAAGTCTATGACCTTCCCAATGCCATTAAATCAGTGGGGATTAACTCGTAAGATCACATTTATGGCCTATTCATATGCATGTGTTCTATTGAACGTTGCTAACCCTTAACTTCATTATACAATATGAGGTGCAACTAAACCTTAGTTGTCAAGGCGCACGCCTAGGCGCGCCTGAGACGTCGGGCGCAGCCCGCAGCGCCTCATCACGGCTGAGGTGGGCGATGTGCCCCAGGTGCGTCTCAGGCGTGCGCCTTACAGGCTCCCAGGCGCGCCTGAGCCTTTCAAGGTTTTTTTTAAAATTTTTGATATGGGCAAAAACATGATCTTAGACGCACCCGAGGTACCCCTAGGCGCACTTGGATGTGTTGAAAATTGTGAAGTGAAAGTGGGAGGTTGATCGGGCAAACTGCGCGGCCTGGGCGGTCTAGTGTTTGCGGCCTGATGTTGGGGACCAGCCAGGATTGGTTTGTTCCCCGAAGTTCCTTGCGGATGGGGGTGATTTTGCGGGTAGGGAAGACTCTTGTTGAGCTCGCGGAGTCCGCTTGTGGTGGACAGTGTTTGGAGATCAGCGTTGACTCATTCCCTTGACCTCCGGTGATGCATTTGGTGGTTACCTAGTTCTCTTGATTGGAGAACTGTCTTGAGAGCTGGCGGTCTGGATCCTTGTCCGCCGAGCTTGCCCCGTGTTTGGTTTATTGCTGGACTTGGTCACAATCTGACAAGTCCAGGTTGTTCGCAAAGTCCGCAATGTCTGCTGGTTGACCAGGCGGATGTGCCTGTTGGTCGTGGACTTGTGTTGCGGGTTGGTGTGGTGTCCGCGGGATGTGCGGGCTGTTGCTGTGTCCGCATGTAGCGTGCGGACTGGTGCAGTATGTGGGTTGTTTCTATGTCCGCGTGCTATCCAATGTGCGGACTGGTGCGTTGTCCGCCGGGTTGTGGATTGGCTTCTAGCCTTGGTGCCAGGCGGGCTGGCCTGTGTCCGACTGTCCTTGCGGACTAGGCGGACTGCTTGATGCTAGCTGCGAGCTGGGGTGGTGATTCTATCCACTAGGGCGGTGACCACACTCCTCTCCGCGCCTATAAATATGACCCCCCGACACTTCATTTGTAACTGAATGAATAGTAAGCCTTTTCGCGTTTAAGTTGTTGCGGACTGGATTTTGATATCCGCCCGGGTTGAAGATGTTAACCGGTTACTTGTCGTGCAGGTTGCGCAGACAGCACTAAAGGATCATGGATTTGGCTCTGAGTTAGTGCGAACTCGGCGGCTACAACAGGCGGTTACTGCAGGCCGCGTGCGACCAGCAGCGGTTACTCTTCTGCAACTTTCTCTTCTGTTCAATAAGTTGCCCGCCTCTGGGAGGCTTGTTCAGTTGGTGGCAACAGTTCGCGCGTTCAGGCGACTAGGCGACCTCGCGGTCAGACAGTCTGCAGTTCGGCGGACAGAGTTCTTTTCAGCACTGGAATAACGGGTAGTCCGCGCAGTTTGTTGTGGTCTTGCGACCTGGCAACCTGAGCGGACTTCTTCAGCAGTTAACAACAGTTCCGGCGGTTACTCACTGAGTCCGCGTGGTTTGATTGTGTTGTACTTTTCTGCTTTCTTCAGATTCTTTGGCAAGCATGTCTCGCCATGCATGTCTAGCATTGTAAAGAAGATTTTTTAATAGTACAAGATTCTTACTTTTGCTCTTTGTTTCTGGTTTACTTGCTCAAGAGTGTTGTGTGTTCCTGCTCCTGATTCCTGCTTTCTGCTATATCAAATTTCAACATGGTATTAGAGAGAACAATGACTTAAGCAGTGAATCCATCCTCAGTTTGCTTTGTTGCTTCAGTGAGTAAGTAACCAGAGTTGTTACAATGGAAGCTGGGTATGCAAGGGGTCTTGGAATCGAGCTGCTCACACCGACTAACTTCAAGAAGTGGAAGTCATGTATGAGATGCTATCTTCTTGGTGTGGATCTGTGGAATGTTGTCGATGGTGACAACAAGCAGGAGGTTACTGCTACTGCTGGTGCCAACACTAATGAGGTGAAAGCTTGGAGAAAGACTAATGCGAAAGCGGAGTTTGCTCTCAGGCGAGCTATATCACCAAAACTCTTTGATCACATCCTTGGATGTCGATCTGCCGTGGAGATCTGGACTTCCCTTGATGGGTTGTTCAACAGGAAGAACGTAGCTAGACTACAGTTCTTAGAAAATGAGTTGGCCAGAGCAACTCAAGGAGATCTGTCCATCTCCAAGTTCTTCCTCAAGATGAAGAATCTCTGCGCTGAGATCTCAGCACTTGACCCTGATGAGGCTATCTCTGAAGCCAGGTTAAAGAGACACATAATCCGCGGTTTGCGGAAGAAGTATGTGACCTTCGTAACTTCTGCTCAAGGCTGGGCTACTCAGCCACCTTTGCTGGAGTTGGAGAACCTGCTGGCTTCGCAGGAGAGCCTGACTAGGCAGATGATTGGTGTTACTATCTCTGAAAGAGGTAGTGAAGCTCTCTTCACAGGTAAGAAGAAGAAATGTGAGAAGAAAAAGACCGTTCTTGTTGATGGCCCTTCAACTTCTTATCAACAAGAGGGGAGCGCTGCCCCTAAGCCGAATTGGAAGAAGGAGTGACTTAAGTGCTACAGGTGTAACCAGCCAGACCACTTCAAAAGGGACTGCAAAGTCAAGCTGCAGCCTGGGCATATTGCAGACAAGGAAGAAGCTTGCTCCAGTTTTGAGGAAGACGGATGGGGAGGACCATTTATGACCGACACTTGTGTCGGTGCCTTGTCCTCCGTCGACTACTAGGATGACTACATCGTGGACTCTGGGTGGGGTCATCATCTCACCGGAGACAAGTTCAAGTTCTCTTCTCTGCAAACATTCACAGGTAATGAAGCAATTATTACATCTGATAATATTGTTTATGCAACAGAGAAGGAGGGTGTTGTGTCTGTGGGTAGTGATCAGGGTCCACTCACGTTAAGAAGTGTCTATCACGTACCTGACATGAAAAAGAATCTCTTCTCTGTGACCAATGAGGTTGACGTAGGATATCAAGTTCTATTTAGTCCAACAGAAGTAAAATTTATCCGCAACGTTTCAGCGGTAAAGGCTGATGTTGCACATATAAGGAGAAGAGTTAGAGAGTTGTTTGTTTTATCAATAAGCTCTTACGTTGATCGGATAAGGGCCAACGATAGCGCTGCTATTTGACATGAAAGGCTAGGGCATGTAGGGATGAACAAGCTGAAAGTTATGGCGATGAGAAGCCTTGTGAAAGTCTTGCCAAAGTTGTCATCCTATGAAGATGGCCATGTTTGTGCGGGGTGTCAGTTCGGAAAGGCTCATCTCCTTCCGTTTGACAAGTCTCAAATAAGGAGTAAGATACCATTGGAGTGTATCCATGGTGATCTGATGGGGCCAACTGTTACTGCTAGTCTTGGAGGTAGCAGATACATATTGGTGCTGATTGATGATTACTCAAGATACACTTGGGTGTATTTCATGAAGGAGAGGTTAGATGTCTTCTAGTTATTTGTGGAGTTCAAAGAGCTGGTGGAGGGCCAGCTTGGCCTGCAGATCAAGAAGTTTAGATCAGACAACGGTGGTGAGTTTGTCTCATCTGAGTTCTCTAACTTTTGCAAGAAGCACGAGATCCAGAGAGAGCTTACTTGTGCTCATACTCCAAAACAAAATGGAGTGGCGGAGAGAAAGATCCGTCATTTGACGGAAACCTGCAAGTGCTGGCTTCATGCAAAGGGCATTCCCAGGTCCTTTTGGGCGGAAGGAATGGTCTGCGCAACTTATGTCATCAATCTGATGTCTCTGAGTCCAATCAACATGAAGTCTCCTCAAGAGTTGATGTTCAAGGAGAAGCCCAGTGTTGAACACCTTCGGGTGTTTGGATCAACCTGCTACATTCACGTCCCAGATGCTCTGAGTACCAAACTTGATGCAAAAGGTGAGGAAGATTGTCTTTATGGGCTACGATGAGCGGAGGAAGGGATGGAAGTGCATGGATCCTGCGACAAGAAAGTTTGTTGTTTCAAGAGACGTTGTTTTTGATGAGCTAACGTCATATGAAGGTAGCTCATTTGTGGAGTTACCAGAGAGCAAGTCTGATGAAAGTCAGAAGGAGGATGCTTAATATCTTCAAGTGAAGCTGCCTGTGTCACCAGGAGCTCCAGGTGTTTCAAGCTCTAGAGCAGAGACTTCTGGTTCAGGAAGCAGGGGAAGCGACGCTCCAAGTGTGCCCGACAATGGAGCTGATTCTGAAGAAGCAGCGGAGGTGGGGAGCAAGGAGCAGACTCTTCAGAGATCGAAGGTGACCATCAAGCCACCAACTCGTAATTATGAAGGTAACACGGTGAGCTTTGTCTCTTGTTTCTTCGCAGGCCTCCTGGATGAGAGGGAGCCTTCTAGCTTTAATGAAGCCACTAGAGTCAATGAGTGGAAAGATGTCACAGATGAGGAGATGACTGCTCTCAAGAAGAATGAAACCTGAGACCTTGTGCCCAAGGTTAATGACATTACTGCTGTGACGTGTAAATGAGTATACAAGCTGAAGAAGAAGGCAGATGTGAGCATTGAAAGGTACAAGACTCTTCTTGTTGCCCGAGGGTTCTCTCAAAAGTACGGAGAAGACTATGAAGAGACGTTCAACCCATTTGCAAAGATGACTTTAGCTCGGATGGTGATGGCTTTGATAGCTTGCCAAGGTTAAAAGATGTGACAGCTGGATGTAAAGAATGTCTTTCTTTACGGGGAAATAGATAAAGACATCTTCATGTATCAGCCACTCGGATATATTTTTGAAGAACATCCTGGCTACGTCTGCAAGATCCGGAAAGCCCTCTATGTTTTGAAGCAGGCTCCTCGAGCCTGGTATGAGAAGATTGCAGAATACCTCCAGTTCTGCGGTTATCTTGCTTCAAATTCAGACTCGAGCTTGTTCGTCAAGAAGCATGGGGAACTTCTGGTCTTGGTGTTGTTGTACGTGGATGACATGATCATCACGGTGAACTCCAAGGAGGAGGTAGCTAGACTCAGGGCAGGGCTAGCTTTAAGGTTCGAAATGAAGGACTTGGGTGAGCTCCACCACTTCCTTGGACTCGAGGTGGAGAGGAAAGAGAGAGACATACTCGTGTCCCAAAAGGGCTATGCGGAACAGATCGTTCAACGATTCGGCATGCAGGAGGGGAAGAGTAGCTCTACTCTTTTTGATTCGGGCATCAAACTTCGGCTGAATGAGGGGAGGAATCTTCCGGATCCTTTGGTGTTTCGGGCTCTAGTTGGGAGTCTTATCTATTTGACGATTACAAGACCTGACATTGCTTACGTGGTTGACCGAGTAAGTCAGTATATGATAGAACCCAGGAAGCCTAATCTGATGGCGACAAGGAACATCCTGAAGTACGTAAAGGCCAATTCTGATATGGGTCTCCTTTATAGGAGAGGCACGCGTTTTACTCTTCAAGGATACTCGGATGCTGATTATGGGGGAGATTCAGACGACCGGAAGTCAACATCCGGTTATGTCTTCACATGTGGATCAGACAATATCTCTTGGTGTAGCAAGAAGCAAGACTCGATGTCCGTCTCTACTACGGAAGCAGAATACAAGGCTTCGGCCTTGGCAGTTCGGGAAGTCATCTGACTCAGGAGACTAGTAGAGGACGTCTATGAAGAAGTGCGCGGTCCTACTTTGCTGTGTGGTGACAATAAAAGTGCCCTGAAATTGGTGAATAATCCAGTTTGTCACGCACAGACCAAGCATATAGAGATTGAGCACCACTTCATTCGAGAGAAGGTGTTGGAGGGATTTCTTATGGTGGAGCATGTGCGGAGTGAGGACAACATGACAGACATCTTCACGAAGCCGTTGCCGAATGTGCTATTTACACAGTTATGGGGACTGCTGGGCTTGGTCACCACTTCTCACTTCAAGTCGGAGTGTTGAAAACCAATCGTATGGTATCAGCCGATGGAGGTGTTGCAGAAGCATCATTTGGTGCACTGCTAGCCTCAAAAACTCGACGTTCCGACGGCCCAGCACCGCTTCTGGTCACCTATAGTGGCACAAAACACCGTTAAGTGACCAAACAAAATTGCCAACAGCAATTATAGAAATACGCAGGTTCCCCAAACACGTGTATTTTCATTCCTAAGTGGACATTCATGTGTTCTTTTGTTGTTATAACGATGACGCACACACATGTGCTCACCACCCCTTAAAACAAATTCGTCTACGAATTCATTTTAAACCTGACCGAAACCAGTAGTCTGATACCAAATTGTAACACCCTCTATCCGTCGTATAGCATATAGCAGTAGGTCCGGCCGGGGCCCAACGCCATATACCACAGATAGACCCGGTGGTTACTCAATGGAAACCATCCAACGAATCACAACGTCCTACACAGAGCATTCTAGCGGAAGCGGTTTAAATAGTTGCAATTAAAAGAACCCAACAACAAGCATGAATGTCCACTAACAAGCCAAAAACGAATAGTGAGAGGTTGATCGGGCAGACCGTGCGGCCTGGGCGGTCTGGTGTTTGCGGCTTGATGTTGGCGACCATCCAGGATTGACTTGTTCCTTGAAGTTCCTTGCGGATAGGGGTGATTTCGCGGGTAGGGAGGACTCTTGTTGAGCTCACGGAGTCCGCTTGTGGAGAACTGTGTTTGGAGATCGGCGTTGACTCATGCCCTTGACCTCCGGTGAAGCGGTTGGTGATTATCGAGTTCACTTGATTGGAGAACTGTCTTGAAAGCTGGCGGACTGGATCCTTGTCCGCCGAGTTTGCGCCGTGTTTGGTTTATTGCTGGAATTGGACACAATCTGACAAGTCCAGGTTGTTCGCAGAGTCCGCAATGTCTGTTGGTTGACCGGGCGGTTATGCCTGTTGGTCGTGGACTTGTGTTGCGGGTTGGTGTGGTGTCCGCGAGATGTGCGGGCTGTTGTTGTGTCCGCATGTAGAGTGCAAACTGGTGCAGTATGTGGGTTGTTGCTATGTCCGCGTGATATGCAACGTGCGGACTGGTGCGGTGTCCGCCGGATTGCGGACTGGCTTCTAGCCTTGGTGCCAGGCGGTTGGGAGATTGACCGCACGCGGTTGTGTGGAGAGTGGGTTGGGATCGGTAGACTGCAGTCCGGCTGGGGGAGGCCCGGGATATTCACATGAGTGGGCCGACCCCTTTCAACAGGGCGCCCAATTCGGTGCCCAATTCGCTGAAATGGAGCGAATTGGGCGCCAAATTCACTGAAATTCAGCGAATTCGCTCAATTTCAGTGAGCGAATTGGGCGCCCAATTCGCTCAATTTCAGTGAGCGAATTGGGCGCCAAATTCGCTCAATTTCAGTGAATTAGGTGCCCAATTCGCTCAATTTTCTTTTCCCCTCATTTGTGTGCCTCACGTGCCTCAGACACCTAGGCTCCAGGGGCCCTTTGCGCCTCGGTGCGTCTTTCGCCTTTGATAACTTAGAACTAAACACATTAATCTACATGCCCCAAGATCCCATCCAGAGATGCACCATGGTCCTATAAATGTTCCAAATCATAATGGTAATTTTCATGTGATCTAGATGGTCTAATCACTACTTAAAATTTGTTAAACGCAGTCCGTCACTCAAATGAACTAGTTATGATCTAAAGTATAAAACTATCAACTTCTTTTGCAAAAAAAATCTAAAATTAATATCAGAGGTTTATCTTGACATAAATAAGAGATCATCAGAAATTCAAGAATTTTCTAATTAATTTGGTCATAAATAAAATTCTCAAATTAAGTGACACATGTCATTTTACACATGAAGTACCAATTCAAGATGTTCAATTATTCTAAATAAATTATCGCAGGTACATATTGACAAAATAATGTACTGAACATAGTTGAATAATTTTTTCAATATAATTTGTCCATAATTTTAGTAAGTGAATATTAATCCTCAAATGTCACTTTACAAAAAAAGTACCTAAGTGAACTTCTCAAATTTTTCAAAAAAATTATCAGAGGTTCATAATGATATAAAAATCATCGAGGCAGAGAGTTAGAATTTTACAAGATTTTTTGATTATAATTAATTCAAACATATATAAGTGTGGCAAATAACATTATTGATATTACTCAAGGTAAATGGCTTCCAAAAATTCTAATAAAATTTCTACAAAGTAATATGACCTAGTATGTCATGTAATAGAAAATTATAATTTCCTAAGTAATTTGATCACTTTTATTTCATTAATTTAATTTGTGACATATTTACCATTAATTAAATATGTATGATTTTTAAGTCCAAAAATACTAATATTATCCGAGATGATACCTTTCAACTAGTAGCGGAACTAGAATTTTTTTCTAGCCCAAGCACAATAAATATAAATTTAAAATGATTTTTATAAATATTACACAATAGTTTTTACCCTTACAAGTTACATCAAGAGCAAAACATACATATTAAAGCTCTTGATTCTTGTACATGCATGCAATTCATATGGTTAAATAACAAGCATGAAATTTAAAGGTGATAAACAATTAGTGAATTAGATCTATGTATACATCAAAAAATTATTTGAAGGCTGCAGTAATTATAAGTTAAGCAAGAAAATTGAATGCCCACAAAACAGCCAAACTATCTATTAATAGAAAGTTAGAGACGACTTCAAAATGGAATTGGTTTAATGTCATTGTTTACCTACCTATTTCCAAATCATCTATCATAGAGCTATTAATTTCAAACTATCTAAACATGATCAAGTCAATGAATTGCAAGAATTTATCTCATTGGCTCAATTCATCGAGCATGTGCAATGCAAGAAAAAACACTATAAAAGTTTAAGCAAAAAAACTATACAACTTGTGATAAAATCTGAAAATTCCTCACGAATGTCGGGTGGGTGAGAAGAAACTTCACATAATCACTATTGAAAATCTCAAATTTAGAAAACTGTATGGAAATATGGATTACTAATTTACTTGGAAAGTCACTGTTGAAAAGTGATAATCAGGAATTGACTGGAACAGTGTTTGAAATACGCTGCAGTTCTTGTCGGATGAAGAAGCATGCTCATTGTACTCGTCTCCTCAAAGCCGAAGGAAGAAAGGAAGAAAAATTGTGTGAAAGGGAGAAGGAAATCCTGAAACTTAGAATGGAAGAAGAAGAAGACTGCTATGGTTAGGCCTCGCCTCTTCCCCCACGGCTTCCTGCAAAAACTTCTTACCTCTCCCGTATTTGGCTTCTGCAAGAAAAGAAGACGTCACACATGAGTCTCTCTCGATCTCTTGCCGTCTCGCCGCTTGCCAGTAGTCGATCTCGATCTCCTATTCAACCAGCCAATTGGGAGGAATTCACAAAATACACATTTTTTGTTATATGCACGCCAAATCCTTTTACTACATCTTCTTACAAGTGGAATATATCCACTTGCAGAGATCCAAATGGTATCAAAATTTTAACAAAGCCTCGTTATACCCTGATATACATACCGTCCAATATTTGGGTCAATTTGACTATGTCTAGCCACTTAAATTTTATGTATACTATAAATCATATTTTGGACAAAACTATTAAAATTTTTTTTCCCAAAAATTATGATTTTTGGGGCGAAGGTGTGTCTATGGTATATACATGCATGGCCAAAATATTAGGCCCATACAATCATCCATGTAATATATATCATTTTAGTGGTTGGTTTTCTCTTAGGCCGCAACTCAGTAAAATGCCATTTATGGAGATTGTAGGGCTCCAAATGATGTGGTTTAAAGTCCAGTAAAAATTAGACATCAAGGGATACAATGTTTGTCTGTCACTTTTTCCTAAATAGGCTTTTGATGGTCCCTAATTTTAGTTTGAAATTGTTGTTATAAGTGTGACAAAATATATCAAACTATAATATGCATATATGTTGATCTGCATGAATCCTGAAAAAAAAAAACAGAAGGGATCTGTTTATCTCCTACCTCCAGCCAACGTACAGGATGATCCTCCACGGCCGGCCACCACCACTACCACCTCCGTTGAGGTGACGACTAACGTTTGGCGGCGACAAGGCCGCCGGAGACTGCTTCTCCGGCGAACCCGAGCAAGGTAAAATCCTTGTGATTTTCTCTCCATTTTCACATGGAATCGGGCTCAATTGAGCCCGATATCTCCCCTAATCGAACTAGAAAGCAAGCGTAGAGGGAGTCAGGCGGAAACACACCTCGATCAGGCTTCATCGACGGGTGTGGCGTCGGTTAGCCATGGAATTTTTTTCCTCCGGCGAGCATGCCTGATCCCTTGATTCTCCACCAAATCCAACATTGTAAGAGTCGATTTCAACTCCTCTCCTGCTTCTAAAGATGATGGAAGGGTCAATTTGAGGTAGGGGAGGCTTAATGGTGGATTGTCATTAATGAGAACTTTTGTCAAGGGTGAAATTTCTTAAATTCTCCATCAATTGACGGAGGAAAGGCTGGAAAGCAGTCTAAAACTTAATGAAAAGATGAATGGATGCATTTGAGAGATGAATTGGGTGCCTATTGACATTCAATCCATGAATGCCTCATCGAATTCCTCCCAAAAATTGGGGAAACCCTAAATTCCCTTTGCCATGTCACCATCTCCAGGAATTGGATGGCATGAGTGGTAAATTTGGTCATGGTCAATAGGGTGGGCTGCCCATGTTGGTCTTAGCCCATGGAAATTAATAAAATTTCCATATTTTCCATTTTAGACCTAATTTGACCAAGAGTTGATTTTGGTCAAATTGGATGAATTGGTTGACTCATTCATGAGGCTTTTGATCCATTGGATCCCTAATGGTGTTAGGAGGCTGGGGTGAAGTCAATATGATCAATTCGACCTTGATTGTGTTGAATTGGGCTATGTTGATCAAAAGTTGACTTTGGTCAATTCCTTGAAATTGGGTGAAATCAATGTGTGATCATTGACCTAATGACCTCCCTTAGAAATTAAGAGGGCATGGGTAAGGTCAATTTGAAGTATTGAGGGTCAATTGAGCCATGTGGTGTTGAATAGGTCAAAATTTACCTAAGTTGACTTTGGTCAAATTGACCAATTCATGGGGCCTATGTTCATTTGGGTCTCTTTTAGGATTATGGATATGGTGGTGAGATCAATTTGTTCTTGTGAGTTCAATTTGAGGAAATTTGACCTAGGTTGACTTGTGCTCTCTGATGAGCCCTATGTGAGTTCTCCTTAGCTCCTTAAGATCTAGGGTCATCTCCTTGTTGTAACTAATATGAGTCACCACATGTCCTACCCTAATACATTTTAGGGGTCTAGTAGGAATAGAAATGTTATACGGGAGCGTGTGGAAGTGTGCTATGGAGCAGAGCACGCGGAGGCGTGCTTGGATCGGAGCGCTCGGGGGTGCGCTTAGGAGTGGTGCGCCAAGTGCGGTGGGCGCAAGGAGCGGTGGGCGCAAGGAGCGGTGGGCTCAAGGCGCGGTGGGCGTAAGGTGAAATCCACAAGGGGCATTCAAAGACGCACAAAGATCTTTGGAAGATCTTCGAATGCGCCGAGAGATCTTCAAGGGAACTCTCACGCACGTAGGAGGAGAAGCGGAGGAGGAAAAAGATGGGAATGGAGGATCTGGGGTATATTTATATGCCCCAAGGTGGTTATTGTGGTTATCCGCAAATCATAACCACCATATTTACTATTTGCAGGTCAATTTAGTATAGTTTGTGGCGCATATTTTTTTTAATATTTTACTACGTGTAGAGCGATATAATTTTGACTATGTGCAACTATCCATATGGACGGTTATGCCGGTGGTAATTCAAGATGATTAATTAATATGGACGTGTGTACCTTGATTTGATACAAGCATGCATGCATGCATGCCAATTTAATAAGCGACCCATTTTACTTATTTTTGTAATAATTCTAACGAAATTTATATGTCTTACTGATCATTTTTCATGCTGTCTGTTTTATTCCACATCAGCAGGACCCATCCGACTTTGGGACCCTCCTTTCAAGAAGACCGAAAAGACTACAACCCGACCCTGGAAATGGTGGCCAAGTTAACGCGATGCCATCCTAATAATGATTAATAGCCGTTCGTCACACCTCAACGTTCTAAGACATGGAACTTCAATTCCTGTGCCATATATATTTGCCTGGGGTTAATTGTACAGTTACAATGGAGAGCTAGTTAGCTAGCTAGGGTTTCATTTTGGGCAGATGGATGGAATAGAGTAATTATTAATTCTTAGGCTCATTTTTATGCTAGCTACACTGTGATGCATTGCAAGGAATGAATTCTAATAATGATTGTATATTAATACATCTATTGTAGATTATATCTTTGTATGAAGTTATAAACCATTTAATTTGTATATTGATAAATATTTTTATCATTAACTCAATTAAAATTCATAAAAATGAATATATATATATCTTTATTATATAAAACAATATAACATTCTTGAAGCACACCACCAGCTGAATCCTGTCCGTCCGATCGAGCTCCATCAAAAACTGGCCGCTGGATTCAAAAGAGGAGGACTGCCAATATCTAAATACCTCTTTAAAACACTGTTCACACTCCCAAAATTCCCGATACCCCATTTCTGCATCCCGTCCCTTCACGGGCTCACCCCGCTGCCGCCGGCGCCCTGCCCGGCGACCACTTGGGGGTTCGCCGGGCAGGCCGGCGGTGGCAGGCGGAAGCGGCGCCCCTGTGCGTTTTTTTCTTTCTATTTTATTATTTAATAAATAATTAAATAATTTATATTTATTATAAATTTATGAAAATTATATAATTATGAAAATAATTTAATACAATTATTAAAAAAATCAGAAAAACAATTATAAAAGTTCATAAATATAAAATTTGAATAATTTTAAATTTTAACCGGGGGCGGGCGAAGTCCGCCGGAGGGGCAAGCGGACGAACCCCGCAACGACACATCGAGAACGGAGGAAGCCCGTTCAAAACATATTTTAATTATATATTTGTAGATTTCATGACTTGGAAGGAATTTTAAAGACTTTTGATAACTAATAATGTAGGAATTTAGCTTGAGAAATAATTATTCTGTCTGTTTTTATAATGTAAAGTAGCTAGTTTATTTTAATTATACAAATATTTCATACATTTATATACAATATTATTTTTCTCAAACTAAAGTTTCTAAATATCAAAACATATTTTGAAATTTAAATAGAAAGTCAAGGATTGAGAGGCTAAGCTTAATTGTTGAATAATGAGCTAATAATTAGTCGAACTATATAGTCCAAGAAAAATAATTAGAGAACTACCAATGTCGAATTAGAGAAATGTTGTTGAATTATGAGCACACAGTGCCAATATTTCTTATTATAACTATTGTATATTAATTATTCCATCGTAGACTATAAATTATTTCATGATAAATATAAATCCAATATTTAATGCAGGAGGATCAACACCAAAGACATCGAGTTGGAAGCCAAGCCACGAGGAACCTGCAGACTAAGGCTCCGTCTGGCATGGTGGTGGTGTTAGAACTAATAATTATGCGGGTCAAATATATTAATTATGCGCATTACTACGTTGTCATTAATATCGACTCAAATTATTTCATATGGTATGAGCGGTTTAAATAACGTGTGAATACCGGACGTCGTTTACATTTATATGATGAGCTTAAACATAAAACAATCGCATTAGATTTTGCTATAAATATGTTATGGTACTCGAGTCACAAGGTATCAATTCAAATTATTATCACTCTCATTCAGTTCTAGCATCTCATCGCTGAAGAGAGCCTAATGAGGAAGAGAATGAGTCATCTTCTTCATCAGGACCATGCAGACTTGGAAGATCCGTGACCGCAACAATCCATCCTCATGAATTCAGGTATGCTTCCGCTCTAGTTTTCATCTCGATGTTTCGACTAGAGTGAATCTGTCTCCGTCATGGTTTCACGGATTCTCCCCAATAAGTGGTATCAGAGGCATGTCATTTTATCGAGATTTTTTGGTGGTTCTCAGATTTCTTCCTCTTCTCTCGGCGGGTTTTGATGTTTTTTTCTGCATTTTTACTTTGTGTATCGCTCGGCTACGAGATCGGATTAAGCATTGTAACCAAGCGACTACGCAGTGGGGAATCACTGCGAAGGTGTCACAAACGCTGACGGGATCTACGTACAGATGTTTTTGTGGCGGTGGCACCATCAGAGTCTCTTCGCTAGAGCAGCGCTCGGTCACCAAATGACAAGATGTTTTTTTTTGACGTGGAAAATCCGAAAAGGATAAAAAATCACTTGGCTGGATCTGTGCCGAGCCAAAATCCACTAGTTATTTTGAGTTTCCAGGAATTAAGATTTGATCTCCGAGGGCGACATGCCGCTTCTCTGTTACAAGCGCAAGTGAAAAAATAAATAAAAAATAAGCTAAATACTCGAAGCCTCGATGAAAGTGCTCCGGCCTTGAAAATTTGAATAAGTCCACGGAATCTCGATGAAAGCGTTCCGGCTTGGAGAATTCTCTAAGTATTTGGAGCATTGGAGGGGGCACTCGTTGCAGCGGAGCCTTGATAGGAGCGCTCTCGCGGAGGCGTATGTTGGGACTTGACGCTTGTGGGGCCCTTATCATAAGAAGAAGAGCGTACGTAGCGGATTCCTAAGCAGAGGATCAGCATAAGTTCATGATCTAGCCAAAAAACTTCAGAGCTCTCTCTTGCCTCTAGAGTTGTTTGTCTTCAAATGAATGTTTGGGGCCTATTTATAGTTTTATGTAGGGATACATCAGTAATTGTGCCGGGGCGAAATTTATGTTGTCGAATGGTGTTGCTCTGTTTCGGTCACCTGGTTCACCAATTTTACCAAAATGACGAAAGTGCCTACTGGGTAGTTCCGACGGGTAGGTTGATCGGTTGTGGCAGTGACCGGCAGCCGCCGAATGCGGCGACAGCCGTCGGTGCATGCATCGCGTGCACGCTTGCATGCTATGCTCGCGCGCAAGGTGCGTGCTAGCACTCTGCACATACGCAAGGCACATGCTAGCGCACTGCGCACGTGCTAGCGCAAGGTGCACACGAGCGATAGCGTGCCGCGTGCTCGTGAGGCTTTTATACATTGTGACCCCGACATATGTTAGTGTGATCTGCACGTAGAGTCCCTCTCCTGCTACTTGCTTGAAAGTTGGGACTCCACCAAGCCGTGTGATATATTGTAACCCCGATGTAACTTTTTTGCTTTTACTTGCATATGAGGGTCATCCATCTCTAATTAACGACGGTATGTGATTCCCTCAATTCATTTGTGGACCATCAGATCAATTGTGTTCATCCATAGTAAGAATTTGCATTAGTAATCTAACACATGAGTCTGAATTTAGGCATTTTGTGTGAATCCTGCTCGTGACGATAATCCCAGATTGATGATGTTTATGTTGATGTGCATTGTGAATATCCCTAGGTGTTCAAACAAGAATGTATCATATCGTTCGTCATAGAATTTACAGGAATTTATGAGCTTTCTTTGTGAAGGATCATTCTTAAGTGGGCTTGCGTCGGGCCCATTGGAGATATGATATTTGAGGCCTTTTGTAGGACATGTGAATTACCCGTCAGTAGTAATGGTTACAAGCTATTTTGGGTGTGACACGTTGGCCGTGTACGTTAAAATATGCATCAAGCTATGTTGGAAAATTAGCATTTAAGGACCAGAGGTGAACTCAAATCTCATGTCACCACGCCTTGGGACTGAAAGTGTACTCATGCTTTCTGTCACCGCGATTAGGACGGGTGGCGCAATCTCCTTATATCACTCTCCCTGTCGCGCCCTCAAGACAGAGGTGAACTCTCTCCTTCTGTCACTACCTTCTAGGACAAGGGTCAAACAATTCCTTTATCATGCCTTTTTGGACAAATGGATGTATAATTTACTCCTGAGGTGAGTACGGTTAGGGACGGAAGGCGACCTCACAGCTTTTGTCTCGAGTACTTGGGGTTTAATGCCTCTAGAGCCTTGATCGTTTTGTAAGGCAAACTTACCTACACATTACATCTAGAGTCATCACATGGGCAAAAGTAATATCAGAAATAACACACACACACACACATATATATAATTCAGGTTGTATCCATAGTTTATACATATCTGCCCCCTAGGCTAGATCAAAACTACAAAACACTCGCTATCACTACTAGCTAGTCTCTCACATCTCTAAAGACGGCAGCGAGGTAACTGCACTTACACGTGTTGGATCTATTGTGTGTACTCTCTCAAGCACTACCAGGGTCTTAGATTGCGACATCTCCTAAAAATAGTGTACAACGATAGGTTAGTCATATATAAGACTTGTGGAATCCCCCCAATATCCCTAAGATTTTGGGATGAGAGTGAGCTTGTAGAGAATAAACAATAGCTGGAGCAACAAGTAAATCAACCAATGTTAGCATAAGTATATATAACTGTAAATGGGAACCAAAAGCATATGCAGAGCTATATGTAGGTAAGCTAAAAATACATTGTTGAAGTAAGCGCTGCAAGATATATAAACTGAAATGCAAAAAAATGCAATTATATTATAAGAGAATTTCTAGCTAGCACACAAACCAACATATATTCACAACTCGTAAGAACACTATATGCCAAGCATCCCATCAAGCATCTTCATGACAATGACAATGAATGGGGGCGGGTGGCTCCACCTTGTCTTCAACCTTGAAGACCAACAAAAGCCGAACAAAGCTTCATTTTGTCCATGTTCATATATTTTGTAAACATTTCTGCTGTATTCTCTGAAGTGTGAATCTTCTCCAATGTTATAACCCCATCTTCCAAAAGCGACCTGATGTAAATGGTAGCTCAACTAAATAAGCTTTGTCCTTGAATGAAAAGCGGCATTCTTGGATAGATGAATGATGCTCATACTGTCACTATGCAACCTTCCATTATCTTGCCCCTTGCTAAGTTCCTTCATAAAGCTTTGCAAACATATCATCTCATTAATTGTTTGCCTCAGTGATGCAAACATATTCAGCCTCAGTGCTAGAAAGAGCAATCGTCTTCTCTAATCTGAAGATCCAATTCACTATTGTGCTCCACAAAGTAAAGATGTACCCAGTTGTACTCCTCCTACTATCAATGTCTCTAGTCATATTTGAATATGTATATCCATGTAGTGAGATACTTAGACTTCCAAAATGAAGTGATAAGTTTGAAGTTCCCTTCAAGTACCTGAGTATCCATTTTACAGCTTCCCAATGATGTTTACCTGTATTACTCATGAATTTGTTGATGACTCCCACTCACTACTGCGCTTCCCAAAGTGAAGATGTACCCAGTGGTACTCCTCTTACTATCAATGTCTCCAGCCATATCTGAATATACATATCCATGTATTGAGATCTTTGGACTTCCAAAATGAAGAGATAAGTTTCAAGTTCCCTTCAAGTACCTAAGTATCCATTTTACAGCTTTTTAATGATGTTTACCTGGATTACTCATAAATCTGCTAATGACTCCCATTGCATGTGCAATGTCTGGGCTAGTGCAAACCATTGCATACATTAGACTCCCTACGATATAGACATATGAGACTCTCTCCATCAGCTTTTGTTCCTCTCTTGATTTGGGTGTCTGCACTTTGGAGAGCCGAAAATGACCTGCCAAAGGAGTGCTCATAGGCATTGCATCCTTCAAATTGAATCTCCGAAGCACCCTTTCAATATACTTTGTTTGGGACAACATCAAAGTCTTTGCATTTCAGTCTCATTCGATCCTCATGCCTAGATTCTGCTTAGTTTTACCCAAATCTTTCATCTCAAACTCCTTATACAATAGACCCTTCAAATGCTTGATCTCTCCCATGTCAGATCTGTGATCAACATGTTATCAACGTACAAAAGGAGAATTATATAATAATTGTCAAAGTGCTTCAAAAAACAACAATGATCTACCTCGCATCTCGAGTACCCATTATTTGACATAAACCTGCCAAATTTCTTGTACCATTGCTTTGGAGTATGCTTCAAACCGTATAGGCTCATGTTGAGTTTGCAGACATTTCTTCTATTCTAGACTCAACAAATCTCTCTGGTTGTTGCATATACAACTCTTCTTCCAAGTCACCATGCAAGAATGCTATTTTTACATTCATTTGCTCGAAGTGCAAATTTTCCACTGCTCTCATGCTTAGAACAACCCAGATGGTGGTCATCTTCACCACCAAGGAGAAGATTACAGTATAGTTCACTGCTTCCTTTTGTTGAAATCCTTTCACCACAAGCCTTGCCTTGTAGCGCTTGTTCCCACTTTATTCTTCCTTCAATTTGTAGACCCATTTGTTATGAAGTTCCTTCTTACCCTTGGGAGTTTGGATAAATCCAAAGGTTGATTTAACATAAGAGAGTCCATCTCTTTCTTCATGGCCAACTCACACTTAATGGAGTCTTCAACTTTCACTGCTTCAATGAAGCACTCCAGTTCACCACCATCTGTTAGTAACAAGTAATAAAGAGATGGAGAATACCTTTGAGTGTGTCAGCTGACCCTACAAGATTTTTGTACTTCCACCGTTGGGGTATGTGGAGCCACCTCTACTTCCTCTACTTCCTATACTCTTTCCC
The DNA here is from genome assembly GCA_039583875.1 of Platanthera guangdongensis. Taxonomy (NCBI): domain Eukaryota; kingdom Viridiplantae; phylum Streptophyta; class Magnoliopsida; order Asparagales; family Orchidaceae; genus Platanthera; species Platanthera guangdongensis. Next base: position 4,749,240 of record CM077162.1, on the reverse strand, counting down.
CTTCCTCTGCATAATCAAATTGTTGAACTTCCTCAACCTGCTCGTTATTTCCATAATACTCCACGAATTTTGGTGATTCTTTTGGAATCATTGATGCTCCTTCAGAAGTGTTGTTCTGGTTCTTGTACATCTCCCTTTCATTGAAGATGACATTCCTGCTCCTGATGAATTTCCTATTCAGATAGTCCCAAATTTGTATCCAAATTCATTTGAGCCATACCCAACAAAGGTACACTTCTTGGATATTGCATCAAGCTTACTTTTGGATCATGCATCAACATAAACATAAGTTCTACATCCAAAAAAACTTCAAGTGAGAAAATTTTACCGCTTTTCTTATAACACCCCCATCCGTCACTTAACATATAACAGAAGGTCCGGTCGGGTCCCGACGCCATATACAACAGACAAACCTAGGAGTTACTAAATTGAAACCATAATCCAATATTTCACATCCTAACACAGAGTGCATACTAGCGAAAGTAATTTAAAGGTTATAATTAGAACCCAACAATAACATGAATGTCCACTACCACAACTAGGAATGTAAAACAAATACAATAATAAGGTCTTGACCTTAAGGCCTTACAATGATCAACATGAATTAAAATGTGTTACATACTTCGACACGCAGGCTGGCCACACATGAACGAGAAAAATAACACAAGTGTTCGCTTTGGCCTTCGAGGGCAAGCACAACATTTCTGGGCTTCAGCCCGCTACTTCCCGCTTGGCTCAGCAGCACCTGCACGCAACAATCCACCGCACAATGGCAAACAAAAGCAACGATCAACATTAGATGAACAAATTATAACGACCCCACCCCTCACTCGGGGCGACGGTGCTCCTTCCCTGCTAGCATTAGCTTAAACAACACTTGGTAGTCAAAACGTGCAACTTAAGCACTGTTAGGAACAGACATTGGCACAAGCGCCCAACGCCCCGTGCTATCTGGTTACATTCTTGGTGCACAGGACCGCAAGGGTCGCACCATAGTTCTCTATGATGGTCAACAACGTTTGAGCTTTCAGTCTCACAAGGGCCAAGGCTAGAGACTACGCCCCAGTGCTACGTCAAGTCATGTGATTTACACATTGATCACTCTAAGTCGACCGACATAGGGGAGGGTACAGTTCAGCCATATCCTGTGCTCAAATCGTCTGGCTTGCAGGACTGACGCGGGTTAGCATCCCCTTTCCATTTTTCGCATGATCCATAACTCTATAAGGATCTTAGGCTAGCACACATGACTACAAAAGTTGAGCAACTCAAGCTCACGCTCAATCAAATTATAGCCCTCAGGTCTCCTAAAGACAGGCTTCACAAACAATACATAGCTTACTATAAGCTATCGCCGGCGGTAGAACTACCGTCGCGCGGTAGGGAGCAGACTATTGGTTCTTCCCCTGAATCGAGTGTTTTCTTGGAGTCTACCTCTAGTACTCTCAACGCAGACATCTGCACACCCCGCGACTTCGAAATCTACGCGATAACCACAGAGTCTTCTCCGACATACAAAATATAGAAACATCACCAATCCAGACCAACCCATCTGAATGGGCTTCACACAGCATGTGTATTCCGTACTTCGATTCCGGATCTAAATGCAATACTACGGGGATACACAGATCTACCCGTCGGGAGAACCACATCCACATGTTCGTGGGGTGTATACCCTCTAATGCCAAAAGAAAGGACTTCACATGTCCAAGGAAGATGATCGTTACCCTTGATGTACGCTTCGACATCTTGGGAGAAATCTAGACGGTTGAAAATGACTGCTCCGACCTTACTTCCGTAAATACAAACTCGCCTTGCGAATCCAAAACCTGAAACATGAATGGCGGCAAGAACCCTCTTTCTCGGCGCTGCTGCTCCTCCTCCAGAAAATTAGGCCAAGATCTCCAACCCCAAAATAATTAAGAGGAAACGACCGAACTAGGTGTATAAATAAAGCTACCGCCGCACGGTAACTAGCTACCGCCGCGTGGTACCACCTCGTTTCGTGTATAACCGCCCAGACCCTCCAATCACAGGCCGACATGTGGCCACGCCATTACGGTTTCACTATCGCTGCGTGATAGGATGCTAACGCCGCGCGATAGCCGACATCAGTTACGACACGACACCAGTCGATGTCGCCACGTGCTAACTGATACTGCCACACAGTGGAATCTCGAGAGTCTCATCAATTAAATTGACCCTGGTATCGCCAGCGGTAACTCTATCGTCGGGCGATAGCTTCCCGAGAGCTCTGTTAGTTTAATTCCCCGGCTACCGCCGCGCGGTAATAACTTTCCGCCATGCAGTAGGTCCTGCATTGAGTTGACTCAACGCTCTCAACGCTGTCGACGCTAACCCTAGAGCTACCGCCGTGGGGTAACTAGCTACCACCAGGTGATAATCTCCAGAGAACCATTTCCTGCCTTAAGAAATTTGGGGTGTTACAAATCTCCCCCACTTAAAGAATTTCGTCCCGAAATTAAGTCATGCAGGAAACTAAGGAATTAAATTAACTTTAAACTGTGTACCTCAATTGAATAACTTGGGGAACTCCAACTTCATGGTTTGCTCCCGCTCCCATGAAAGCTCCTCTCGGCCACAGTTGTCTCATCAGACCTTGACCATCCTGATCTCTTTATTACATAATCTTTTAACTTCTACATCCTCAATTCGGATGGGCTTGACCCTCGTTGTCAACTCACTATCAACCGATACTTGATATGCAACAATCACTTGCGTAGGATTTTGCACCGCCTTTAACAACATCAATATGTGGAATACATCATGTAGACCACTCAATTCTATTGATAACTTCAACCGATAGGAAGCTTCTCCAATACGCTACAGTATCTCAAATGGCCCAAGATATCTCAGACTCAACTTTTTCAAGTGTCGAACCCTTGAGACATCCTTGAAAGGCTTAATTTTCAAATATACTCAATCGCCTACGGCGAACTCAACGTTCCTGTTTTTGGCATTATAATACTTAGCATGCCTATCCTGAGCAACCAGCAATCGCTCATGGATTGTTCGCACAACCGAAGTCACATCATCGACTTCCTTCCTCTTATATAGCTTTGACTCGCCTGTCTCCAACCAAGACAACGGTGCACGACACTTTCTACCATCTAGGGTCTCGAAGGGCGTCATTTGAATGCTCACTTGGTGGTTGTTATTATAAGAAAACTCAATCATATATAGGTGATCTTCCCACCTCTTACCGAAATCTATGGCACACATGCGAAACATGTCCTCATCGTCCTGTTGACCCTTTCAGTCTGACCATCTGTCTGTGGATGAAAGGCTGTACTGAATTTTAGCTTGGTCCCCAATAGTTGATGCACCAAACTCCAGTCATTGGACGTGAAGTGCCCATCTCGGTCACTCACGATGCTACGGGGCACACTGTGTAGTCGTACAATATTTTCTATGCACAACTTTACCAGTTTCTCAAATGAATCGTCCTTCCTATTTGGGATGAAGTGCGAGACTTTTGTCAAACGATCTACGACCACCCAGATGACATCATTTCCCTTTTGCGATCTCGGCAAACCATGCATGAAATCCATGGTTATATCGTCGAAATTACACTCCGGTATAGACAAAGACTTCAAGAATCCTCCGGGCTTCTGGCACTCCGCCTTCACCAAGGCGCACGTTTGATACTTCACCACATAAAGTGCTATGTCCTTCTTTAGTCCCGGCCACCAGAATAGTTTTTTCATATCTCTGTACATCTTTATGCTCCCCGGGTGAATCAAGTACTTAGTTTGTTGAGCCTCATACATTCCTCCCATAGTTTACCCATACTTGGTATGCACAAACGACTGTCCTTCCACAATAACCCATCATCGATAGTAAAATGGGCATTTGACCCATCCAAAGCCTCAGCCATGAACCGCTTCATACTGTCATCCAACTCCAAAGCCTGCCGAATCCGATCAGCTAGGTCACTACACCTCTGTCCAGTTCAGCTAAGATTCAGCACTAGACCTCTTATCAATACAAGAGATTTCCAAGGCTTCCAATTCTCGAACCAAACGCTCGTCATGCATTGACAACCAATTGGACTACACGGGAGCTCTGCGACTTAACGCATCCGCAACCGCATTACCTTTCCCAGGTACGTAATATATCTAGAAGGTGTAGTCTCCAAGGAACTCCATCCACCTTCGTTGTGCATGTTTTGGTCCTGTTGATCTAGTAGATACTTCAGGATCTTATGGTCGGTATAAATATCAACCTTCATACCATATAGTTAGGGCCTCCAAAGCTTTAGAGCGAATATCATGACCGTCAACTACAAGTCGTGGGCCGGATAATTCCTCTCATGCATCTTCAACTGGCATGAACCATATGTTATTACACTCCAATGCTGAAGTATAACATCGCCTAAGCCACTGTCTGAAGCGTCGTTGTATATCTCAAAGCCTTATGCACCACATGACGAACACATGGCAGGTGCCGTGGTCAGACGACTTTTCAGTTCTTCAAAAGCTTGCGCACACGCCGACAACTAGACAAACTTCTGATCTTTCCTTATCAAGGTCATGAGGGGTGATGCTATCCATGAGAAGTTCTCCACGAATCGCCTGTAGTAGTCGGCAAGCCCCAGAAAACTCCGAACTTCCACCATAGAAGATAATACAGGCAACTACCGTATAGTAACAATCTTTGCTGGATCCACTGCGATTCCCTCACCACTAATAATATGACCAAGGAATGCTACCGAAGAAAGCTAGAACTCACACTTAGAGAACTTGACATAAAGATGACTGCTTCTCAAAGTCTCTAGAACAATCTGTAAATGTTCCGCATGATCCAACTCAGACTGGGAGTACACGAGGATATCATCAATGAACACTATCACGAACCGATCTATATATTCCTTGAATGTTCGGTTCATCAAGTCCATGAACATGGATGACGCATTAGTCAGCCCAAAAGGCATGACCGTAAACTCATAATGCCCATAACGTGTACTGAACGCCGTCTTGGGAATATCGCTTTCCCTAATTCTTAGTTGATAATAGCCAGACTTCAAATCCAGCTTAGAATACACCGTCGACCCAACAAGCTGGTCTAATAAATCGTCGATTCTCGGAATCGGGTACTTGTTCTTCTCTGTTTACTTGTTCAGTTCCCGACAATCGATATAAAACCGCAGACTTCTGTCCTTCTTTTTCACGAAGAGGACTGCTGCGCTCCAAGGTGACGTACTAGGATGCACATACCCCTGCTCTATCAATTCTTGAAGCCGTGCTTTCAACTCTGTCATTTCTCTTGGTGCTAAGCGGTAAGGAGACCGTGACACGGGCTTTGCACCAGACACCAACTCGATGGTAAAATCAATCTCACGTTGAGGTGGAGCTCCAGGGAGATCATTGTGGAATACGTCGGCAAATTTCGACACCACTGGGATACTGGCCAAAACAGGCTTAAGCTTCTTTGCCTCTAAAAGAGTGAAGAACAACACTACACCCTCATGAACAGCCTTAACTACTTGAAGGGCAGACATCATCGTCTTGCTCGACCCCTTCATACCAGAAAAAGCAGTTTCTTGACTCGTATTCAACCCCAACTTAACAGTCTTCAAACTACAGTCGATGAACGCACATTACTCCGAGAGCCAATCCATGCCAAATATTACGTCAAACTCTACTATCAGAAGTAGTGATGCTTCCAAGTCAAAAGTTTGGCTTTTAATCAGCACTTTAACATAACAGACTCTATCCGCGCACATCGAACACCCATTAGGCAGCAGCACATCCAATCTATCCTTAGCCATAGAAGAGGGCACTCTGATACGAGACACAAAGTCCTCAGATAGGAAGGAATATGAAGCTCTTGTATCAAACAGTGCTCGAGCCGGATAGTCCATGACCACGACAAAGCCTAAAACACGATAGTCATACGACAAAAATATAAGACGCAAGGTATGCAAAATATTACAACTAAAATCTAACGTATACCTGTCACCACATTACCCTGCTTGATGGCCTCCTACAAGCCAAGATTGTAGACTCTAGGTTAGGCTGGAGCTTGATGGGATGCGGTTGACTCCATCGCCATCCCCTTTTCAGCATAGGAAGCTCCTGCATTCTTTTCTGACTTCCACTCCAACAATTGTGGGCTATATGCCCCTGATTTCCATAGTTGTAACAGTGAATTGGGCATCCTTGCCCAGAAGATGCACCAGTAGTAACTAATGAAGACGCCGGTCTAGAAGACTTGGCCTTCTTGTTCCACTTCCGGTACCCAAACTTCGGCGATCTTGGTACTTTGAACTCCGAGCTCTTCACCGACATGTCCTTCTTACCTTGAAATCTTTTCATATCCTTCTTCAGAGATCGGGTTGTGTTGACCAGGACTAAAAACACTGTGTCATCGGACCTGAGAGTAGCAACCTCAGTTCGTTACGTAGTCCCTCATAGAACCGGTTGGTCTTGCGCTCCTCGTCAGTAAAAGTGGAGCCAGCATAATGACCCAATCTCGTGAACTCGTGAAGGTAATCGTCCATGCTACTCTCATCTTGAGTCAGCCTCTGGAACTGATTCTCCATAGCTATCTTCTACGCGGTCGGGAAGAACCGTGCCAGAAATAGCCTTAAGAATTCCTTCATCAATATGTTAGAAAGTTGCCTCCCAACAAGATGATGAAGCTCTAACTCATCCCACCAAAGCATTGCTTCACCGTCTAAGAGGAAAGTGACTATTATAACCTTCTGTCACTCCTCAGTCTCTATTGCGGACATGAATCTTTTAACTCTAGATAGCCAGTCCTCAGCCTGCATTGGGGTCTCAGTCCCCCAAAACATTGGTGGATTAAATCTCATCACATGCTTTAACTATTTCTCTGTCGCTCTCCTCAGCACTGCGGGCTCTGCCGCTCCTCGATCCACTACCATAGGTTCCGCTACACCAGGGATAGGAGTTGTACTTGTCATCCCGATTGTGCATTAATCATAGCAAACACTGCTTCTGCTACCATCCGTATGGTTGCTGTAGAAGGAGGGATTGCAGACACATCGTTATGTGCACTACTCTCCACGGAGTGTTGTTGATGTAACTACCCCGCACCGCTCCTAGTCACATATAGTTGTAAAGACACTCGATTAGGCGGCAAATAAATTGACAAAATGCAATCATTAGAACACTCGGGTTCCTCAAACATGTGTATTTTCATTCCTAAGTGAATATTCATGTGTCCTTTATGTTATAACGGCAACGCACATAAAAGTACTCACCACCCCTTAAAAGAATTCGTCCATGAATTCGAATAAGGAAGACCGACACTAGAGTCTGATACCAACTTTGTAACACCCTCATCCGTCACTTAGCAAATAACACAAGGTCTGGTGGGGGCCCGACACCATATACAACGGACAGACCAAGGAGTTACTAAATTGAAATCATAATCCAATATTTCGCATCCTAACACAAAGTGCATACTGGCGGAAGTAATTTAATGATTATAATTAGAACCCAACAACAACATGAATGTCCACTAGCATAACTAGGAATGTAAAACAAATACACAAATAAGGTCTTGGCCTTAATGTCTTACAATGTTCAACTTGAATTAAAATGTGTTACATACTTCGGCACGCAGGCCGGCCACACATGAACGATAAAATAACACAAGTGTTTGCTTTGGCCTTCGAGGGCCAACCCAACACTTCCGGGCTTTAGCCCGCTTCTTCCCACTTGGCTCAGCAGCACCTGCACACAATAATCCACCGTACGGTGACAAACAAAAGCAATGGTCAGCATTAGTTGACCAAATTATAACGACCCGACCACTCACTCGGGGGTGGCGGTGCTCCTTTCCTGCAGGAATTAGCTTAAACAACACTTGGCAGTCAAAACATGCAACTTAAGCACCGTTAGCCACAGATGTTGGCATAAGCGCATAACGCTCTGTGCTCTCAGGGCACATTCTTGGTGCACAGGACTGTAAGGGTCACACCACCATTCTCTGTGACGGTCAACAACGTTTAAGATTTCAGTCTCACAAGGGCCAAGGCCAGAGACAACGCCCAATGCTACGACAAGTCATGTGATTTACACATTAACCACTCCAAGTCGACCGGCATAGGGGAGGGTACAGTTCAGCCATATCCCATGCTCAAATAATCTGGCTCGTAGGCCTGACGCGGGTCAGCATCCCCTTTCCCTTTTCCGCATGATCTATAACTCTGTAAGGATCCTAGGCTAGCACACATGGCTACCAAAGCTGAGCAACTCAAGCTCACACTCAATCAAATTATAGCCATTGGGTCTCCCAGAGATAGGCTTCACAAACAATACATAGCTTACTGGAAGCTATCGATGGCGGTAAAAATACCGTCGCGCGGTAGAGGACAAACTATCGGTTTATCCCCTGAATCAGGTTTTTTCCTGGAGTCTACCTCCAGTACTCTCAACGCAGCCATCCACACAACCCGCGACTCCGAAATATACGCGATAACCACGGAGTCTTCTTCGACATACAAAACATAAAAACATCACCAATCCAGACCAACCCGTCTGAATGAGCTTCAAACAACATGCGTACTCCGTACTTCGATTCCGGATCTAAATGCAATACTACGGGGATACACAGATCTACCCATCGGGAGAACCGCATCCACGTTTTCGTGGGGTGTCTACCCTCTAATGCCAAAAGAAAGGACTTCACATGTACAAGGAAGAGGATCATTACCCTTGATGTACGCTTTGGCGCCATGGGAGAAATCTAGATGGTTGAAAACGACCGCTCTGACCTTTCCTCCGTTGTACAACCCCGTATTCGTGAAGAGAGGGCCATAAACAAGACGTGAGACTTGATGCGCGTTTTTAAGCTTTTTGAGAGTTTTGACACTCTTGGTGGCCAATTTAGGCTCAACCTGTGTAATATACTGGTAGAGGGATGAAATATTTGCCTCCCCCCGACCCCTTTGAGGAGTCGCCCAGGTTTCCAATCACCAGACCGTCGTCTCGCCAAGCAGGCTGTAGCTCCCCAGGCCGCGTCTCGCTAGACCGCCGTCTCGCCAAGCAGGCCACAGCTCGCCAAGTAGGTCGTGTCTCCCCAGACCGCCGTCTCGCCAAGCAGGCCGCAGCTCGCCAAGCAGGCCGGGTCTCGCAAGACCGCCGTCTCGCCAAGCAGGCCGCAGCTCGCCAAGCAGGCCGCAGCTCGTCAGACTGCCATCTCGCCAAGCAGGCCGCAACTCGCTAGGCCCCGTCTCGCCAGACCGCCGTCTTGCCAAGTAGGCCGCAGCTCGCCAAGCAGGCCGCATCTCGCCAGGCCGCCTACTCGCCCGGTTTCGAATTTTTTTCCCGTCTTGAGGGTTTGCCCCCGGTGGACTGCGATTGGCTGCTTAGAACAGCGGAATTTGGCTGTTGGCAGCCTAACCCAGGGGCATTTCGGTAATTTTTGGGGCAGCGGAGATTGGTTATTTGCAGACCATTCCCAGAAAACTATAAATAGACTCTTGATGTTGTCTTGGAGGGCATTTCTTCTTAGCCACTTAAATCCCTCTGCTTTGTTTCCTCCAAGACACCTAGCTCAAGCATTGGCTAGGGAGGGGGAGACCCCAACGGTCTTTCGGGTGTGAGGTGGGACCTCCACGCTAGAGCCAATGGTCTGTTCCTAGTTTCCTGAGCCTTTGCTCCGTGACATTCGACTGAGTGCAGTAAGTGTGAGGTCACCCCTTTTTAGGGACCCCGAACTTGACAGAGACCGATTTCTTGGTTTCAACATCTTGGTGTGGTGAGCGTGGAGAGTGATCAGTATAGAAGATCTCGGGAGAGTGTCATGGCTGGAGGTCAAGGAGGTAGTGATGATCTCAGCGAGCTCCCCAACCCAGGACCCTTTGTGAGGAGGGAAGAGTTCATGGCATCCATCCAAGGCATCATGGAGATGCTGCGAAGTATTGCTCCTCGAGATAACTGCTCAACTCCCACCCCTCAGGACTTGGCTCTCAGGGGTCTTGACGGGACTGCTCCCGGGGTTCTCGGCGAGCCATCTCCCAGGGACCTAGGAGAGGTGACCCCAGCAGGGGGAGAACAAAGCGTACCAGGAAGAAGGCTAGGGAAGGAGAGGATGGGAGAGGGGGTCGAGCGAGACCTCACCGGCCGGGAGTTGTTCTCCAGCCCGGTGAGTGCCAGCCTTCCAGGAGAGCAGGTCGCGCGAGTAGAGGTTGCGAGACAACCAGTCAAGGTGTCACCCTTCAGCGAGTTGATCATCTCAGCTCCCGTTCCCGAGGGGTTCAGAGAGCCCGACATGGCTTACTATACCAGTAAGGATGACCCCGTCCAGCACCTGCAGTGGTTTGAGAACGCCATCTCCATCAGGCCAATGACGGATTCTTTCAAGTGTCGCCTCTTCGCGATCATGTTGAAGGACAAGACAAGGGATTGGTTCCATCAACTCCCACCGAAATCGATCTATGGGTTCGAGGACTTGAGCCGGAGCTTTCAGTTTCGCTTCTCCACCTCCAAGAAGAGAAAGAAGAGTCCCTAGTCCATCTTCCTGATAAGGCAGGGGGCCGAGGAGTCGTTGGCCCATTACGTTGATAGGTTCCAAGAGGAGATCCTGGATATCCAGGAGATGCCGGGGTATGCCCTCCAGATGACATTCACGGTGGGGTTGCGCGAGGGGTTCTTCAAGATGAGCTGACCCGAAAGACCCCCTTTCCTTCGAGGAGCAGATGGAAAGGGCGGAAGAAGAGATAACAACTGAGGCGGTCAACCCGGCGTTTGTCAAGAAGTTGACATGATTGACAGAGGTAGAGTTGAAGGAGCAAGGTGGCTCGAGGTATCAGGAGGGGAGAAGGAGAGAGGAGCAGAGAGCTCAGGGGATCCAGGGACCTTAAGAAGGTCAGGAGCCAGGTTGGAGGCAACATGGATCCGTTCAGGGTCCAGGATGAGGTCTCATCCAAGGTGGGGGAGATTTTCAGGGAGGCCAAGGAAGGTTAAACTTCCAAAAGGCAGACCCATAGGCAGCTCCTACCCCACCGTAGCAAGCGATGGAGATTGGTCGAAGGGAGAGGAGGAACCATGCGAGAAGGAGAAGAGTCAGAGTAGAATTACCGTACTGTGAGTTCCACCAGGAGGAAGGTCATGTAATAGCTACTTGCCCCGAATTCCTGAAGTTGAGAAGGACAAAGGCTCCGACACCATAGCCTCATCAGCCTCAACAAGTGCAAGAGCCGGAGCGGATTGAAAAAATCCAGCCCGAGGCAGCACAGGAGAGATGTGAGGATAAGGTTGATGTGGGCACCCAGGGAGGGATCCGATGATGTACGCGAGAAGAGGGAAGTAGGGAAGAAGTGGATCATCTCTTGTAATAACTTTACTTGCATTGTATCAACTATGATTGATGATAGGGACTGCCAGAAAACATTTGTGATCCATGAAAGGCCTTACCCCGAGATGATTCCGCTGACCAGGCTCCCACTAGCTGGCAGGGCAGGTTGATCTCTCGGAGGGGTGAGTAGACCTTACCGCGAGATGATTCTACTACCAGGCTCCCACTAGCTGGTAGGGCAGGTTGATCTCTCGGGGGTGGGGGGGGGGGGGGGGGTGGGGGGGGGGGGGGGGGGGTGGGGGTGGGGATAGGAGTAGACCTTACCCCGAGATGATTCCGCTTCCAGACTCCCACTAGTTAGCAGGGCAGGTTGATCTCTCGGAGGGGTGAGTAGACCTTACCCCAAGATGATTCCGCTGCTAGGCTCCCGCTAGATAGCAGGGCAGGTTGATCTCTCGGAGGGGTGAGTAGACCTTACCTCGAGATGATTGCGCTGTCAGGCTCCCGCTAGCTGGCAGGGTAGGTTGATTCTCGGAGGGGTGGGTAGACCTTACCCCGAGATGATTCCACTGTTAGGCTCCCACTAGCTGGCATGGCAGGTTGATCTCTCAGGAGGGGGGTGAGTATACCTTATCTCGAGATGATTCCGCTGTCAGGCTCCCACTAGCTGACAGAGTAGGTTGATCTCTCGGAGGGGTGAGTAAACCTTACCTCGAGATGATTCCACTGCCAGGCCCCCACTTACTGGCAGGGCAGGTTTATCTCTAGGAGGGGTGAGTAGACCTTACCCCGAGATGATTCCGCTGCCAGGCTCCCACTAGCTAGCAGGGCAGGTTGATCTCTCGGGGGGGGGGGGGGGGGGGGAGTAGACCTTACCTCGAGATGATTCCGCTGCCAGGCTCCCATAAGCTGGTAGGACAGGTTGATCACTCGGAGGGGTGAGTAGACCTTACCCTGAGATGATTCCGTTGTCAGGCTCCCACTAGTTGGTAGGGCAGGTTGATCTCTCGGAGGGGTGAGTAGACATTACCCCGAGATGATTATACTGCCAGGCTCCTTCTAGCTGGCAGGACAGGTTGATCTCTCGGAGAGGTGATCAGACCTTACCTCGAGATGATTCCGCTGCCAGGCTCCCACTAGCTGGCAGAGTAGGTTGATCTCTCGGGGGGGGGGGGGTGAGTAGACCTTACCTCGAGATGATTCCGCTGTCAGGCTCCCACTAGCTGGCAGGACAGGTTGATCTCTCGGATGGGTGAGTAGACCTTACCTCGAGATGATTCCGCTGCTAGGCTCCCACTAGCTGGCAGGGCAGGTTGATCTCTCGGAGGGGTGAGTAGATCTTACTCCGAGGTGATTCCGCTGCCAGGCTCCCACTAGCTGGCAGGACAGGTTGATCTCTCGGAGGGGTTAGTAGACCTTACCTCTAGATGATTCCGCTGCCAGGCTCCCACTAGCTGGCAGGGCAGGTTGATATCTCGGAGGGGTTAATAGAACTTACCCCGAGATGATTCCGCTACCAGGCTCCCGCTAGCTGGCAGGGCAGGTTGATTTCTCAGAGGGGTGAGTAGAGCTTACCTCGAGATGATTCTGCTGCCAGGATCCCACTAGCTGGTAGGGCAGGTTGATCTCTCGGAGGGGTGAGTATAACTTACCCCGAGATGATTCTGCTACCAGGCTCCCACTAGCTGGCAGGGCAGGTTGATCTTTCGGGGGGGGGGGGGGGGTGAGTAGACCTTATCCCGAGATGATTCCGCTATCAGACTCCCACTAGCTGGCAGGGCAGGTTGATCTCTCAGAGGGGTGAGTAGACCCTACCCCAAGGCCGTCTAGTCACCCCGGCTCCCATTAGCTGGCATGACTGGTTGACCCCTCGGGGAGGCCAAGTGTTTTCTACCCTGAGGCTGTCTCGTCATCCAGACTCCCATTAGCTGACATGACAGGTTGAACCCTCGGGGAGGCCAAGCGTTTTCTACCCCGAGGCCGTCTCGTCACCCATGCTCCCATTAGCTGGCATGACAGATTGACCCATCGGGGAGGCCAAGTGTTTTCTACCCTGAGGCCATCTCGTTATCCAGGCTCCCATTAGCTGGCATGACAGGTTGACCCCTTAGGGAGGCCAAGTGTATTCTACCCCGAGGTCGTCTCGTCATCCAGGCTCCCATTAGCTGGCTTGACAGGTTGACCCTGTTGGGTCCGGCGTTCCTTCACTTGACCCGTGACGCTCTTCTACTTATTTAAGAAATTAAGTAGCACCCTTTCCAACAGTCTGGGCTTTTGGAACAGTTGGTTATGCACTTGATCCTTCAATTGGTATCAGAGCAGGTCACGGGTTCAAGACCGGGGGAGCGCTATTAAATCCGGATTTTTCCCTTCTACCTGTGTGGGTCCGGTGGGTCAGGCAACTGTGGACATGTGGTAACCCCACCTCTGAGCCGTGCAACCGTGGACATGTGGTAACCCCACCTCTGATCCATGTGGGACATGTGGTAACCCCACCTTTGAGCCGTGTGGGCCATGTGGTAACTCCACCTCTGAGCCGACGGGTTGTGCTGGACTCCGGGGGGGGGGATTGTTGGGTTCGGCGTTCCTTCACTTGACCCGTGACGCTCTTCTACTTATTTAAGAAATTAAGTAGCACCCTTTCCAACAGTCCGGGATTTTGGACCAGTTGGTTATGCGATTGATCCTTCAGACCCCTTGGGGAGGCAAGTGTTTTCTACCCCGAGGCCGTCTCGTCACCCAAGATCCCATTAGCTGGCATGACAGGTTGACCCCTCGGGGAGGCCAAGTATTTTCAGCTCCAAGAAGGCTACGTTGCGAATACGTTGGGTTGGACGTTTCTTTCCGAGCGTGGAACAGGCTCAAAAAGAGCGGGGATTGTGTATAATCTTGTATTCGCGAAGAGAGGGCCATAAACAAGGTGTGAGACTTGGTGCGCATTTTTAAGCTTTTTGAGAGGTTTGACACTCTTAGTGGCCAATTTAGGCTCAACCTGTGTAATATACTAATAGGGGGATGAAATATTTGCCTCCCCCTGGCCCCTTTGAGGAGTCACCCAGGTCTCCAACCAGCAGACCGCCGTCTCGCCAAGTAGGCCGCAGCTTGCCAGGCCGCGTATCGCCAGACTGCCGTCTTGCCAAGCAGGCCGCAACTCGTCAAGTACGCCGCAGCTCGCCAAGCAGCGTCTCGCCAGACTGCCATCTCGCCAGGCAGGCCGCAGCTCGCCAAGTCGCGTCTCTCTAGACCGCCGTCTCGCCAAGCAGGTCGCAGCTCGCCAAGCAGGCCGCGTCTCGCCAGGCCTCCTACTCGCCCGATTTGGACTTTTTTCCCTGCTTAAGGGTCTGCCCCTGGTGGACTGCGATTAGCTGCTTAGAACAACGAGATTTGACTGTTGACAGCCCATCCCGAGGCATTTCGGTAATTTTTGGGGCAGTTGAGATTGGTTATTTGCAGACCATTCCAAGAAAACTATAAATAGACACTTGAGGTTGTCTTGGAGGGCATTGCTTCTTAGCCACATAAATTCCTATGCTTTTTTTCCTCCAAGACACCTAGCTCAAGCATTGGCTAGGGAGGGGGAGACCCCAACAGTCTTCCGGGTGTGAGGTGGGACCTCCATGCTAGAGTCGTGGGTCTGTTCCTAGTTTCCTGAGCTTTTGGTCTGTGACATTTGACTAAGTGCAGTAAGTGTGAGGTCGCCCCTTTTTAGGGACCCCGAACTCCATAGAGACCGATTTCTTGGTTTCAACACCCGTAAATCCGAACTAGCCTTGCGAATCCGAGACCCGAAACATGAACGACGGCAAGAACCCTCTTTCCCAGCACTGCTTCTCCTCCTCCAGAAAACTAAGTTAAGATCTCCAACTCCAAAATAATGAAGAGGAAACAGCCGAACTAGACATATAAATAAAGCTACCGCCGCGCGATACCGCCTCGTTTCACATATAACTGCCCAGGCCCTCCAATCACAGGCTGACACGTAGCCACACCATTATGGTTTCACTAACGCCGCGCGATAGGATGCTAACGCCACGTGATAGTCAACGTTGGTTATGACACGACACCAGCCGCTATCGCCGTGCGCTAACTGCTACCGCCGTGCGGTAGAATCGCAAGAGCCTCGTCAATTAAATTGACCCATCTATCTCCAACGGTAACATTATCGCCGGACGATAGCTTCCCGAGAGCTCTGTCAGTTTAATTCCCCGGCTACCACCGTGTGGTAATAAATTTCTGTCTTGCGGTAAGTCCAACGTTGAGTTGACTCAATGATCTCAATGCTCTCAACATTGTCGACGCTAACCCTGGAGCTACCGCCGCGCGGTAACTAGCTACCGTCGGGCGATAACCTCCAGAGAACCATATCCTGCCTTAAGAAATTTGGGGCGTTACATTTCCACTCAATTCTTTTTCGGGTAAACCTTCCTTCAGCGAAACTAAAGGTCCATAATTTATCTAGTAAACAACAGTGTTAACTACATCGACCCAGAACTGTATTGGCAAATCGGCATGCAGCCTCATACTCCTAGCACGTTCTGTGATGGTCCTATTCATGCGCTCTACTACGCCATTCTATTGTGGCGAGCTTGGAACAATGTATTCACGGCTTTGGCACAAAACTCATTGACTCTGAGTCGCAATACTCATCATCATTATCAGATCTAAGACATTTCAGCTTTAGACCTGTCTCATTTTCAACAATAGCCAACCAGGTTTTGAAAACAAAAAAAACATCAGATTTGTGTTTTATTAGAAACCATGCTGAGGCCAAGGCTCCAAATGAACTACGGGAATATTGGGAAAATATTGCAGCGCATTTGGGTATGAGAGATAGTGTTAGTCCCCTCTTATAAAGGAGATCCTAGGATCGAGTCCGAGTCTCAACAACCAACCACGGAATATTCTCGTAGATAATTTGAAGCCTTCCGCGGAGATTTGGTTGGGGATGCTATTGCCATTCGACTGCAGTCGGCCAGATCCGGATTGTCCCAATATTCCCGTAGTTCATTCAGAGCCTTGGCCCCGGCCTGGTTTCTAAAACGCACTTGGGTATGAGAGGTGGTGTTAGTCCCCTCTTATAAAGGAGGTACCGGGATCGAGTCTGGGTCTCAACAACCTACCGCGAAATATTCCCGGAGATAATTCGAAGCCTTCCACGGAGATTTGGTTGTGGATGTTGTTGCCATTCAACTGCAATCGGCCAGATCCGGATTGTCCCAATATTCTCGCAGTTCATTCGGAGCCTTGGCTCCGGCCTGATTTTTTCTCTTACGCCCGAAGGCAAGACCAGTTTCTTTTGGTACAACAGATCGTCGATCTGTATCTTCCAAAATGCAAAATTTTCCCAATCAAATTTCTCAATCTTGTACCTTGTGTCGTCTCCCATCTTCCCGCAAAAACCCCCGTTCTGATACCAGTTGTTAGGGAATATGACGCCCACAGAACACACAAGAATTGCAGAAAAATCAAGCAAAAACACAAGGATTTAACGTGGAAAAACCCCAAATCCGGAAAAAAACGACAACCATCCGCGTCGAGCTCAACTAGCGAAATCGTGGCGAGTGTCCAGTACTCCTAGACACAGTTAGGCTACACAAATTAGCAGACTGATTCCTCAACTTTTAGGTGTGCTCGTACCTGATCACCACCCAGGTCTTAGTGTACATCATAGTGTACACGAGGATGTGAGCAGCATCCTGCAATACAAAAATCTGATTAACCAGTGGAGGAACTCAACATGGCAATTATAAAATAAAAGATAAGTTCCCTGTGTTGGCGTACTCCCAAGTGCCCAGAGACATCAACACTCATGCTAGTAAGAACGACTAATAGGAATGACCCGCTATACAAACACAATTCGATTTACAGGTATTTTATAAAAAGAAACAAGTATGTACCTTCTGGGTCTAGCGGTCGCTTACCCTACTCAACATAAAAACAATTCAGACGCATGACTATTATACGAGGCTTGATCGCACCGCTCAAGCTTAATTATAGCGATAGCGATCAAGAACGCATATTATTTAGGATTATCCATCGAGGAATGTTCCGTCTCCAAGGTAACTATAAATAATGTGCATATTAAGTTAAACTACTTAATAGGGTAAGACCTATAATAAAGAAGGCACAGTAAAAATAGGTGATTGTTAACCGCAACCCGTAGTTGGCTAGTCGCACCCCAAAATTTTCTAAATTTTCGCGTTTTTTTCAAAATATGCTTTGTACATGCAATTTCAGGAAAAGTGTTCAACACGAACGTTGTAGATATCAACGAGATCTACAACTTTCGTGGTGAACATTTTTCCTGAAATTGCATGTACAATGCGTATTTCGAAAAGACGCAAAACCTGGGCATATTTCCAAAGTACGCCTTGTACATGCATTTTTAAGAAAAATGATCACCAAGAAAGTTGTAGATCTCGTCGATATCTACAACTTTCGTGTTGAACACTTTTCCTGATATTGCATGTACAAGACATATTTCGAAAAGATGCGAAAAATTGAGAGATTTTGGGGTGCGACAAGTAAAATAGCGGGTTGCGTTTAACAATCACCTAAAAATAATGCATTATTAAAATATAGTAAATACAAAGCTGTAAAAAGTGCAAGGTAAAAATTTGACCATGAAACCGAGAAAGGTCGCAGGAATACTCAACAACAACAAAGTCAAGTAGAAATTAGCAACAATAGAAGCATAAGAGTCTCAAAATTTGGAATTAACAAACTTCTTTACATGACAAGACATACATTGCGAGACATGATTTCACAATATACTCGATGGAAGTAGAAAAAAATACAAACAAGAGAAACAGCGCGGTCTGAAGACTGTAACCACACAGACCAGACAAGTGTCGTTGACCACAAGCCTTGGCCGCTGAAACTGCCAAGTCGCTAACTACAACCAAGCCGTGCAGACTGTCTATTATTGAATTCTGATTGTACAACCCGTATTCGTCGAGGATGAGTCCTACCACAGCCAGGTCAGCAGAAGTCATGGTCAACAGGTCAAGATATAAGTCAAAGTCAGCATGCAAGATCGCGGAAGGCCTGAGCGAGTATGACGAGCTCCCCTCGTATATTCGCCAGGTAGGCGACTAAGCGAGATACTCACCTAGCCCGTGCGAGTTCCCCTGAAAGTCGCCTAGTCGCCAGGAAGTGGGGTATAAATATGACCCCCCTCCTTGGATTTCCCTATAAATAGGACCCTAGGGGTACAAGGTGAGACATGCAGAATCCACGGCAGGATACTCGCGAGTTCTCCTTTCAAGATACTAGCCGAGCCTT
This sequence comes from Platanthera guangdongensis, assembly GCA_039583875.1. Lineage (NCBI taxonomy): Eukaryota > Viridiplantae > Streptophyta > Magnoliopsida > Asparagales > Orchidaceae > Platanthera > Platanthera guangdongensis. Next base: position 4,730,664 of record CM077162.1, on the reverse strand, counting down.
TGAACTCTTTCTCCTTAGAGACCAGGTCGCGACCTTGCGACTTAGTCTTCAGCTAGTCTCCCTCGTACCTAGTTCAACCACTTTTAGTTGAGAAGGGGCCGCTCCTTTCGAGCATCCGGGTATGTGGTGGGACCTTCCTACCGCAACATCTGGGGTCTTATTTGCCTTCATTCTTCATCCTGGTCATCCTAGTCCTCTGATCTTACCTCTGAACCGGTAACCTTAGGCGGCATTGGTCCGAATTCTGAGGTTCGGATTTTCCTGGCTTCAACACTTGGTGCGGTGAGCGTGGATCACACCCAAGGAGGAAAGTTTGGTTGTTTAGTAAGATGACAAATGGTGGCGAGCATGAAGAGTTGGTCGGCAACTCGACAGGAGTTGGAGATGTCGCGCGAGGTGGCGAGTTCGTGACAGTTGCTGCGTTCGAGGAATTCGCGAAGAGGATTGAGAAGACCATCCTCGCCGGGTTTTCTCATCGCCCCGATGGCACGGCGACCTCCCCCCGTCGGGTGACACCGCAGGATGAGGAAGCGCCGCCGAGGCGAGCTGGGAAAGAGCTCGCTTGGGCGAGAGAGGAGAGACCGATGCAGTCGCGACATCATCCGGCGAGCAGCCAAGGGGTCCGTTTTCGGGATCTGATGTCGCCGACAAGATACCAAGATACTCGTCAGTGGAGCGAGTATGATATCTCCAGCGAGGATGAAACTCGCCACCGCCAGGGAGGGAGGAGCCCCTTCCGTGACGAGATCCTCGCCGCCCCCGTTCTCGAAGGCTTCAGAGAGTCTGTTCTCACCTACTACTCCGGCAAGGATGACCCTATCAGGCATCTTCAGTGGTTTGACGACGTCGTCTCCATCCACAACATGTACTATGCGTTCAAGCGCCGGTTCTTCTCCATCACCCTCAAAGGCAATGCAAGGGACTGTTTTCATCAGCTACCGGCAGGCTCCGTCTACTATTTCTCCGATCTGCGTCGGGGCCTCATGGCGAGGTTCGCGATATCTAAGAAGAGGAAGAAGGAGGCAACAACTCTCTTCAAGGTTACCCAAGGGCAGCATGAGAGCTTAGACCATTACATCGATCGTTTTCAGGAGGAGAACTTGGAGGTGGAGGAAGTGGACAGTTTCACTTTGATGGTGACCCTGAAGTTCGGGTTGAAGCAGGGTCTGTTCAGCATGGAGATGGGGTCTAATCCCCTGAGGTATTTCGAGGAGATGATAGAGAGGGCGAATACATTCGTTCGAGGAGAGGGGAGGAACAAAGATTTCATGGCAAGTCTGGACGGAGACGATCCGATTGAAAGGGAAAGAGCAGGACCTTCGGGAGAGAAGGGTAGGAGGACGCCAGAGAGGCAGGTTGAGAGGAGGAAGGAAGAGCCGAGGAGAAGGGAGGAAAGGAGGACGAGAGAAGAACCCAAGAGGGTTGAGGAAAGGAGGCAGGAGAGGCCTCGAAGATAAGAGGAGAGGAGGCCGGCGGAGGCCAGGGCAAGAAGAGGGGAAGAGAGGCGATTCCAATATCCCGAGAATCGCCCCAAGTGGAGACCACTAGTGAGACAACACTTCCAGGAGGAGAGGAGGAACGACAACCGGCAGGAAGGAGGCCTAGGAGGAGGAAGAAGGGAGACGATGGCCATCTCCCGTCAAGACAACAAGCGTCGTCGGAGGGAGAAGCGGGCGATGCGTCAGGAGACAGAGATTCCCCTCTACTGCGACATCCATCGGGTAGAGGGGCATGAGACGTTGGCTTGCTCGGAGTTCTAGGAAGCGAGGAGGAGATTGGAGGCAGGAGTAGCGCAGAGGGAGCAGCAGATGCAGGAGGCCCCGGTGGGGCAGGTGGAATTCCAGGCTCCGATTAGGAGGAGGAATGAAGATCGTGTCGACCTGGAAGGTCGAGGAGAGGTGATACATGGTTCAGGAGGTGGGCATGTAGGGGTAATCAACGGAGGAGCCGGGCTTGGAGCTTCCCGCAAGGGGAGCCTCCATCAGATCTATAGGAAGAACGTCGCCTCGACGTTGCAGAACCCGCCGCCGTTGGAAGAGATCACCTTCTCAGAGGGGGACATGCTGGGGAATGAAAACCCCTTCCACGACGCCCAGGTGATTCAAGCTGCCATTGAAGACTTTACCGTTGACCGAATCCTCGCGGATAACAGTAGCTCGGTGAACGTCATATTCAAGAGAACTTTCGTCGGGCTTCAGGTGGAAGCGTCTCAGGTCCAGGCTGCGGATGGACCCCTTTTTGGCTTCTCAGGAGAGAAGAAAGAGGTGGAAGGGGCAGTGGAGCTTTTGGTTACTCTCGGCGGGACTTCGATCCGATGCCGCTTCATCATCGTCGATGCGCCAAGCGGATACAACGCCATCTTCGGGAGGCCCCTCATCAACTATTTCAAGACCGTTCCGTCGTCATATCATCAGTGCTTGAAGTACTACCAGGGAGATGTCCAGATCAGGATCAGGGGAGATCCCAAGGCCACCAGGGAGTGCTACCTGAATTCTGTCAGTACCATCAGCTAGATGGGTGACACAGAGAAGTTGGAGGAGCTGCTAGAGAAGGAGAAGGATTGTGTGCTGCTGAGGAGGTGAAAGAGGTAGAAGTGATCTCTCGAGGAGGAGAGCCAGGTCTGCTGAAGGTTAGAGGATTCCTGCCACTAGAAGGAAAGATAGAGATGGTCGCTTGCCTGGAGGACAACGTCGACATCTTCGCTTGGAGCGCCGCCGAGATGCCAGGAGTTGATGCCGATGTTGCCTACCATCATCTCAACCTGGATCCTATGGTGGCTCCCATTCGTCAGAAGCAGAGGAAGAGCGCAGCCATGTTGGCTGGACCGATCAGGGAGGAAGTGGATAAGCTGCTGAAAGCGGGTTTTGTTTCGGAGATCCAGTATCCAGGCTGGGTCTCCAATGCTGTAATCATGAAGAAGCCCGGAGGGGGCTGACGTCTATGTATTGATTTTTCTATGCTGAATAAATCTTGCCCAAAGGATTGCTACTCCTTGCCTCAAATTGACGTGTTGGTTGATTCCACCGTCAGATTTCTTGTGATGAGTTTTCTTTGTTGAAACCGGAATCCGGTCTCTTGTGGAGTTCGACCCTTGAGGAAGGGGTGGTCTCGCGCCTACTTTGCTCCTGCAAGAAAAACAACGAAAGAGACAAGAAAGAACAGACCCAAGGGCTCGGCAGGGAGGTCCCTCCACAAACCCGGAAGATCTCTGAGCGCTTCCCCTCCTTAGCCAAGAGCCGAGCTAAGGTACCCTCAGAGAACACTTGAAAATGAGAGTAAGGAGGCAATCCAAGTGTCCCCTCTGAGGTACCCCTTGGGTCTTATTTATAGATTTTCAGAATCTGAACTGCCAATAACCAAAAGGACTGACCTGGAAATACCAAAAGGCCCCTGGTTGGGTCTGCCAACAGCCAAACTCCGCTGTTCTGGATAGCTATGCGCAGTCCAACCTGTTCTGCCAACAGCCAGGCTCCGCTGTTCTGAATAGCTATTCGCACCCATGGGGAGTCAGCTCGCCTCCGATTCCATCCGCGGGAGGCGGGCGCGACCTGGCTCTGGGGCTCGCCTATCCTCACTGGGCGAGTGCGAGCCGATATGGGCGAGCTGCCTGTCTTCTGCCGGGCGGATCGGCAGCCAGGTCGCGTGTGGGGGGTTGGCCGGCGGATCGCCAACCGCAGGTCCAGCTCGCTCGCCGCGGGTCGCCAGCCCGCTCGCCTGAGATGGGCGGGAGCGGGCCAGCCCTTCCGCCGTATAGCCCGTTTTGCCGCCCGGGTGCGGGTCGCGGGGCCAGGTCTGCTCAACCTTCATGGCGGGACCCGCTCGCCGGACACGGGGTTGTACACAATCCCCGCTCTTTTTGAGCTTGAATCAAGCTCGGAAAGAATCATCCAACCCGCGTGTTCGGCGAGCTCTGTGCTGAGCTGGCATGGAATCTTCTGGTGGGCCACCACTGTCCGGCTATAAATACATACCGCTGCCCCCTGTAGGAGGCTCCCCAGACCCCTTTGTTTTCTTTGAGCAGACTTTGTTTCTCGATGCCGGTTAGCGAAGAGGTGCGAGCTCGCCTGGCGGCAGCGGTCCTGAAGACTCAGGAGGAGGCCCTCGAGGCCGCCCCATGGCTAGTACGCGGGTCTCCCGGCCCTCTCTTCAGGCCGGCGAAGGGAAAGATTGTTAGGCGGTCTCTGGCGGGTGACTGTCCGGCCTCCAGCTCGGCGGCGGTAGCTGAGGTCGTCCCTGGGGTACGTGGCATTCCGCGGATTATCGCTGTCTCTCTGATTTTCTGTTTTGCAGGTAATTCCGTGTGAGGAGGTGGAGAACCGGGGAGAGGATCGTCCCCCTCCTTCGTCGCCTGAGAGGGTCGCGAGTTCTCCAGGTCTGGACCGCCCACCTCCGGAAACCCCCCACCCGTCGGCTTCCCACGGACTGGGAAAATCCCTCGAGACCCTCGAGGGAGAAACCTTTCGGGGTCGGCCGGGCTCTTCTCGCCTATCCGCCGGTGCGGGCGACGTGCCAACCCCTGGTGAGCTGGTATTTACCGTTGGGCTTCGTCTCTTGCTCGCTCCTTCTGACTCGCCCCGTTTGCAGGCTATAAAAGGGTCTCCTCTGAAATCGAGATGAGCGAAGGATATTCGCCCCCGCCCGACGTGGACAGTGTTTCTGACTACCTGGGCGACCCGACCGATGCGGTGGGGATGAAGAGGCAGGTGACGCGGCTGTTCCAGAAACACACACTGCTGCTGCAGGAGATCATGAAGAGGATCGATGACGACAAGGCCGAGACCGAGGCCCGGCTCGCGGCCTTGGAGGGCCCTCCGCGCGAAGCGGAAGACGACGATGTCACCTCACCGGGCGTGCATATAACGCGAGCCGAGGGGCATCTTAAGAGCGCCGTGGAGCAGGTCGGCCTGGCTCAGCGGGAGCTGGTGGCGGTTCGCGATTACCACGATCCTCGTGTGCCGCCTCGGTCGGGAACGAAGAGGCGGCACAGGTGGAAGTGGGTCGAGTACTGACCCAGTTTTCTGCCCCTCGCTTGCGGGATACCGCGGGGGTTGTTGTCATTTCGGGGTTATCTTGTATTTGTAATCGCTTGCGACTCTTTCAGCCCGCCTATGGGTCTAACTCTTTTATTGCTGAGATGTATTGAAAATATCATGCTGTTTTTATTGTTTTTTCTGGGCAGGTTAAGGGAAAGGTCTGTTCTTCCTTTTGCGCAGATCGGGGCGAGGGCGAGCCGAGGAGCTCGCCAGACGGGAGTCTCCCGTCTCGCGCGGAACAACATGCGGGTGCGGGTTGAGGCTCGCCCTCATTGATCTTCCGCGGTTGCGGCCGGGCGAGAACCGTGCCGGATCGACCTTTGAGGTGCGGTCGCGCGCGGGAAGTCGAACCGTCGGACTGATTTTTGCTGTTCGCACCCCATCTTTCGGCGGGAAGTTTCCCGCCCTTTCTCTTTCCCTATAAATAGGCCTTGCAGGCCCTTATTTCTCCACCGATTCCAAACCCTCCTGTTTCCCGTTCCCCGCGGAGTACCGTCTGTGTTCGCCTTCTGGCTCTTCTTCGCGCGTTCGGCGGCGACTCGATGGGAATGGGCGGAGGCGGCGGCGACGTGGACGGCCGAAGCAAGTGCGCTTGGACCTTCTCCGAGCACGATTTTCCTCGCGCCGTCCTCTATGAGCGCGAGTACCTGGATGCCCTTAGCGACCACGTTCCGCCGGGCTTTTCTGCGAGGCGGCCCGGGGAGGGGGAGAAGATCAACGACTTGTCTAGGGATGAGCTCGCCATCCCTCTCGCTCACTTTGAAGTAGGCCTGCGACTCCCCCTGTGGCCCGAGGTGCGCCAGGTGCTGAAATACTTCGGGGTTGTCCTGTGCCAGATGACCCCGAACTCCATCGCCGTCATGGTGGGGTTCGCCTGCTTCCTGCGAGAGGAGCAAGTGGAGTTCAGCCTCGCCGTGTTCCGGAAGCTGTTCTCCTTCCGGGCGAATCGAGACGGGACGGCCTACTTCTCCAGCGCCCACCTCAAGGTGCGGGAGACAGTTAACAAGAGTCACAATTGGCTCAAGAGATTCCTGTTCGTCAAAGGGGACTTCGGCAACGTCCCCTTCTCGCCGGTGCAACTTAGCGAGGCGAGCTACCGGCCCCCCAGCCTAGGCGGCCACGAAGCTGACCTGTGCGCGTTCTTCGCTGGGAAGAATTTTGAGGTCGCGTTCCTGCGCCGCCATCTTGACGACCTCGCCGCTGTCCCGCCCGGGGGAGGTTTGTCACTCGCCGCTGTTATACCTTTTTCCCTTTCTTCTTTTATCTCACCCCTTCCTTCTGTCAGGCGAGCGCGACATCCCTCTTCACCCTCCTTACGAAAGCGCTCGCATTCCCCCCGGGGTTCTCGCCCGCGCGCAGGCTGCGGATGCCGCCCAGCGCGACATCCCATCGGTCCCGGCCAAGAAGCGGCCGGGTGGCGGACAGCCAGCCCCTCCGCCGAAGGTGGCGAAGACCGTGGATCAACAACTCACCGCGAGCCAAAGAAAGGGCAAGGCCCCTGCGGTCCTGCCGACTGAGGGCCCCTCGCCCCCGCTGGTCGCCTCGACCAGCGACTCCCCGGTCAGGGCGGCGGGCACCTCCGCGCCGCCGGGCGGATCTCAAGTTGCTGCGGAGCCGGTGCCGAGAGGGCATCGTAACTTCGGCTACGGCGAGAGGTACTTGGACGAGCTCGGCGTCCCGCTTCTGGCGTGGGACAAGGAGTCGAACCGTGCGACGATCTCGACCCTGCTGCCGAGCTGGATGGAGCAGGATACTATCGGCGGGGAGGCGTACAGCTTCTTCTTTGGCCTGTACTCGCGCGAAGACGCCGCCATTTATGACAAGGAGGAGACGCGGGTGCTGATTCATGAGAGCGCGCGGGCCCAGCTGCGCGGTCTGGAGCTGGCTCACATGGCGGGGAGGCGCTGCACCCAGGTGGAGCGGAACGCCGCGTCCATCCAAAAGATGGCGGATGAGAAGGAAGAGGCCCGGAAGCTCGCCCAGGTGGACGCGGACCTTCACAGGAGGCGAGCCGACGCGGCCGAGGAGACCCTCGCGCAGTACCTGGGCGAGGTGGTACGTGCTCAACCTGAATTACCCTCCCCCCTTTTCGCGGACACAGCTCACGATTATTCTTATTCCTTTCCCCCAGGACGCGGCGACGGAGAGCCGGATGGGTACCGAGATCGCCACCCTTGGCCAAGAGAAGGCGGCGCTGGAGGGTCGGGTACGCGAGCTGGAGGCCGCCGCCGCTGTCCCTCCTCCGGACAGCAGGGTCTGCCCGCGCGAGCACCTTTCTGACTACGACCTGGAAGTGCTAATGCAAAAGAACGCGGCCAGCGCAGCGAAATACACGATGCAAATGCTGCGGCGCGCGGATCTGCTTACGAGCGAGGCGACAGAGCTCTCGGCGGAAGACGTGGTGCCGGCGTTATTCCTCCCCGTACCGGACCCTGGCGACAAAGACTTCCAGCCCATTTAGGGTTTCTCGACCCAGATCTCGCGTCTTCCCTGCCTTTTGTAATTTACTTTTTAGATGAACATTATTATGTATATCTATCTGTTTTGAGATGTATGCGCGGGTTGCGCCTATACTTCGTGTTTTTTAGCCATTGTTCTTTTTATAAGTGCTCTCTCGCCCGCTTTATTTTTTTCCAACGCTGTTATCGCCGTATGACGCGACCTGCCCCTGCGGCCCGGCTCTGATGAGGCGGCTGCCCGTCCGCCGAGCGGGGCGAGCCGGTTCGTCCCTCGAGCGAGGCGAGCCGGCTCGTCCCTCCCCGTGTGCCTAATTCCCTGCGGACTCTCGCCCAGGCCTTTGCGTCCGCTCGGCCGCCTTTCCCGGGGCTCGGGGGTGGGGCTATGCTAGACACTTCCCCCCCCCTTTCTTGACTTACTCTTGTGATTCTGACCTGCTGCTTGCGCCTTTCGAGTAGTTCCCGGCCTCGCCGGTTAGGTGGGAGTCCGGCAACGTGATTTGTTCTGGGTCGCAGGTTATCGCTTACTGAGTCATTTCATCGAGTGACTTCCGGCCCTGCCAGCTAGGTGGGAGCCTGGCCGCGGGATCTTCTCGAGGCTAGGGATGACACCGAGTGACTTCCGGCCCTGCCAGCTAGGTGGGAGCCTGGCAGCGGGATCTCCTCGGGGTCCTAACTCGTCCCATCGAGTGACTTCCGGCCCTGCCAGCTAGGTGGGAGCCTGGCAGCGGGATCTTCTCGGGGTCCTAACTCATTCCATCGAGTGACTTCCGGCCCTGCCAGCTAGGTGGGAGCCTGGCAGCGGGATCTTCTCGAGGCTAGGGATGACACCGAGTGACTTCCGGCCCTGCCAGCTAGGTGAGAGCCTGGCAGCGGGATCTTCTCGGGGTCCAAACTCATTCCATCGAGTGACTTCCGGCCCTGCCAGCTAGGTGGGAGCCTGGCAGCGGGATCTTCTCGAGGCTAGGGATGACACCGAGTGACTTCCGGCCCTGCCAGCTAGGTGGGAGCCTGGCAGCGGGATCTCCTCGGGATCCTAACTCGTCCCATCGAGTGACTTCCGGCCCTGCCAGCTAGGTGGGAGCCTGGCAGCGGGATCTTCTCGAGGCTAGGGATGACACCGAGTGACTTCCGGCCCTGCCAGCTAGGTGAGAGCCTGGCAGCGGGATCTTCTCGGGGTCCTAACTCATTCCATCGAGTGACTTCCGGCCCTGCCAGCTAGGTGGGAGCCTGGCAGCAGGATCTTCTCGAGGCTAGGGATGACACCGAGTGACTTCCGGCCCTGCCAGCTAGGTGAGAGCCTGGCAGCGGGATCTTCTCGGGGGTCCAAACTCATTCCATCGAGTGACTTCCGGCCCTGCCAGCTAGGTGGGAGCCTGGCAGCGGGATCTTCTCGAGGCTAGGGATGACACCGAGTGACTTCCGGCCCTGCCAGCTAGGTGAGAGCCTGGCAGCGGGATCTTCTCGGGGTCCTAACTCATTCCATCGAGTGACTTCCGGCCCTGCCAGCTAGGTGGGAGCCTGGCAGCGGGATCTTCTCGAGGCTAGGGATGACACTGAGTGACTTCCGGCCCTGCCAGCTAGGTGGGAGCCTGGCAGCGGGATCTTCTCGGGGTCCAGACTCATTCCAATTCTCTGTGCAAGCCGGCTATGGCGATTCTGGGGGGGGGGGGGGGAGAAAGAAGAATTCATTATAACAAATCGTGTTGCTTACATGTGCTTAGGGAAAAAACCTCTTCAGGTCGTCCCCACTCCAGGTGAAACTCAGGGTCTCGCCCTCTACATTTTGAAGCCGATAGCTCCCTGACTTCAGATCTTCCTTCACAATGAATGGCCCCTCCCAGCTGGGGTTGAGCTTCCCTATGGACGCTGATCTTCCAGCCGCGTCTACCTTCTTCAGCACCAGGTCCCCTTCTGCGAACTGCTTGACCCTGACATGTTTGTCAAAGTATTTTGCCATCCTCCTTTTGACCTCCTCCTGTCGGATGGCCGAGAGGTCCCTCAACTCTTCCACCATGTCAAGGGAGAGTCTCAGCTCCTCCTCGTTCTCGGCTTGCCATTCCTCTCGGCCCTCTTTGGCCGTCCCGACTCGCGGCGTTTGGACTTCAAATTCTATGGGGAGCACCACCTCGCATCCATGGGAGAGCTTGAAGGGGGTCTCCCCCGTGGCCGTGTTAGGGGTGGTTCTAAGGGCCCAAAGAACGCCGGGGAGCTATTCCACCCAGCTCCCCCTCAAGTTCTCCACCTTCTTCTTGAGGAGATTGACGATGATTTTGTTTGCCGCCTCCACTTGCCCGTTGCTCCTGGGGTGGTGGACCGAGGCGAACCTGAGGTCGATCCCAAGCTGCTCGCAGAAGCTGGTGAACTCGGCGCTGGCGAACTGGGGTCCGTTGTCTGTGACGATGGCTTGGGGAAGCCCATGGCGACAGATGATCTCCCCCCAGACGAAGTTCCTGATCACTTGGGAGGTCACCTTGGCCAACGCCTTCACCTCCATCCACTTTGAGAAGTAGTCGATCATCACTAGGAGGAACCTTCTCTGGCCGCTGGCCTGGGGGAACGGTCCGACCAAATCCATTCCCCAGATTGCAAAGGGCCAGGGGGCCGTGATGCTCTTGAGTTGTTGGGCCGGCTGTAGCTGGAGGGGGGCAAACAGCTGGCACTTATGACATCTTCTTGCGAACTCCGCGACGTCCCGACCCAGGGTGGGCCAGAAATACCCATGCCTGACTATCCTCCCCTCTAAGGTCCGACTCCCGGAATGACTCCCGCACTCCCCGGAGTGGACTTCTTCCAAGATCCTCTGCACCTCGCCCTCGGACACACAGCGGGCCAGCATCCCAGAGAGGGTCTTTCTGTATAGCTGTCCGTCTTTAAGGAGCTAGTAGGCGGACTTGTGCCTCAGCTTCTTCCTGTCTACTCCCTCCGGATACTCTCCCGTGGAGAGGAAAACTACTACTGGGTCCATCCACGAAGGCTGCTGATCGATCTCCATGAGCTCCCCCTCTTCGATGGAGGGGCGGAACAGGTCGGTGATGGTGCCCCCCATCCGGGGGCCATGCTTCGCCAGTTGGTCAGCCTGTTCATTCTCTTCCCTTGGCACGTGTCGGATGGAGAAGGTCTGGAAGGTCCCTATGACCTCCTTCACTTTGGCCAAGTATAACTTCAAAGCGGGCTCCCTTGCTTCGAACTCCCCGTTGATCTGGGAAGCCACCACCATGGAGTCAGTCAGGACCTCCACATCCAGCACCCCCAACTCCCTGGCCAGGCGTAGTCCCGCTATCACTGCTTCGTACTCAGCCTGGTTGTTGGTAATGGGGGAATGCACCACCACCGTCTGCTCAATCTGAGTCCCTTGAGGGCTTTCCAGAACCACTCCTACTCCGAGAGAATGCCTTCCTGAGGCTCCATCAACCCTCACCCTCTAAGGAGTCGGGCGGGTGAGCTCCTCCTCCGCTACTTCTACCACGTAGTCGGCCAGGAAGTCGGCCATCGCCTGAGCTTTGATCGAGAGCCGCGGAACGAAGCAGACATCGAACTCGCTTAGCTCCACCGACCACTTGGCCAGCCGGCCTGAATGCTCCACCCCCTCGAAGATGTTGCGGAGAGGATGGTCGGTCACCACTCGGATTGAGTGTGCCTGGAAGTAAGGTCGTAGCCTCCGAGCCGAGATAATTAGTGCGAACGCGAGCTTCTCCAAGATCGGATACCAGAGCTCGGCCTTCCTCAGGACCCGTCTGACATAATAAATAGGGAGCTGCCTCTTCCCTTCTTCTCGCACCAAGACGGAGCTCAAGGCCTCTGCCCCGACCCCGAGATATAAGAACAAATCCTCACCCTCCTTCGGCCCCTGGAGCAGCGGGGCCTGTGTTAGCTGCGCCTTGAGGGCCTGGAACGCCTCCTCGCATTCCTTAGTCCATTCGAACCTCTGGCCTCCCCTCAGCGTTTTGAAGAAGGGGGAGCACTTCTCCCCTGCCCGGGAAAGGAAGCGACTTAGCCCTGCCAGCTTCCCCGTCAATCGTTGGACCTCCTTCGCATTTCGCGGGGACCCCAACTCCAGGATAGCCTTGACCTTGTCTGGGTTCGGCTCGACCCCCGCAGGGGTGAGGAGGTGCCCCAAGAACTTCCCTCGGCTAGCCCCAAAAATGCACTTAAGGGGATTCAGCCGCATCTTGTATCTGCGCAGGGTGGTGAACGTCTCCTCCAGGTCCCGGAGGTGGGAGTCCACGTCTCGGCTCTTGATCATGAGGTCGTCCACGTACACCTCCAAGTTCCTCCCCCTTTGCTCCTTGAAGACCCTATCCATCATTTTTTGGTAGGTGGCCCCAGCGTTCTTCAGCCCGAACGACATCATTTTGTAGCAGTAGCAGCCGTCCCCTGTGATGAATGAGACATCCTTGATGTCCGGGGGATGCATCCTGATTTGATGGTATCCTGAAAAGGCATCTAAAAAACTCATTACAGAAAAGCCGACGGCTGAATCAACCAGCGCGTAGATCCGAGGCAAAGGGTAACAGTCCTTAGGACAAGCTTTATTAAGAAGAGAGAAATCGATACACAACCGCCAGCGGCCGTCTCCTTTTTTAACCATCACAACGTTTGAGACCCAGCCGGGGTACTGAATTTCGGACACGAAGCCAGCTTTGAGAAGCTTCGTCACCTCCTCCCTGATGGGTTCCGCCAGCTTGTCCGCCGTGGACCTCTTCTTCTGCTGGATGGGGCGTGTTCCCGGGTCCAGGTTGAGGCGGTGGCAAGCCACATCCGCGTCAACCCCTGGCATCTCCGCGGCGCTCCAGGCGAAGATGTCCACGTTCTTCTGGATGCACTCCAGCATCCTGCCCTGGTCCTCCGGGGTCAGCCCCCCGCTGACGCGGATCTTCTCCACCCTGCCTCCGTGGGTGAGCACTTCCAGCTCCACCACCTCCTCTGCGGCCTCCAGCCTGGACTGCTCCCCCCATCCTTCGGCGTCCCCTTCCTCCAGAACGGGGACCTCTACCTCCATCTCCCCTCTCACGGCCCTTACTTCGACCACTTCCTCCAAATTCCCTCCTTCCGCCTTCTCTGCGCAGCCCTTCACCCCCAGCTCCACCTCTCCGGCTTCCTGCTCGTCCTCCTCCATCCTCCGCCCCATCTCCTCGGCCCCTTCCTGCCAAGAGATGGTGTTCACCGCGGTGACGTAGCATTCCCGTGCCACCTTAGGGTCCCCCTAACCCTGACCTGCACCCCCTCAGCGTTGAACTTCAAGCACTGATGGAAAGATGAGGGGACGCAGCGGAAGGCGCTGATCAGGGGCCTCCCGAAGATTGCGCTGTAGCTGCTGGGGGCGTCCACAATGACGAACTTGCAGTTTCGGGACTGCCCCCCCGGGTGACATGGAGGCCGACTCCTCCCTCTACCTCCTTCCTTTCTCCCGAGAACCCGAACAAGGGCCCGTCCGAGGCCAGCACCCTCTTAGCCTCCACCTGCATCGCGTCAAACGCCTTTTTGAAGACGACGTTCACGGAGCTCCCATTGTCCACGAGGATCCGAGAGACAGTGAAGTTCTCGATGGCGGCCTTGATGACCAGCGCATCGCAGAACGGATCCTCGTGGTCCGGCATATCACTTCTGGAGAAGGTGATCCTCTCCTCTGGCGGCGGGGTTTGGGACGTAGAGGCGACGCTCCGCCGGTACATGGTGTGGAGACTTGCCTTGCGGGAAGCCTCGATCCCCACTCCCCCGTGGATCACTCCGATCCCTCCTCGGGTCCCCACATCCACCCGGTCTTCACAGCGATCCTCCTCCGCCCGAGGCAGGACCTCCTCGATCCTCACTTCCTGCCGCACCTCCTCCTGCTGCTGCTGCCGCCCCCTGTTCCCTCTCATCTCCAAGAATTCCGGGCACGTGGCTGTGGCGTGCCCCTCTTCCTGATGGAAGTCGCAGTAGGGCAGCTCCACCCTGAACTCTCTTCTCCTCCTTCTCATGATCCCCCTTCTTGCTCCCAGAGCTATGGCCATGGCCTCCTCCTGATCGAGGAGCCGAGGCCTCTGACCCTGCCTCCAGCCTGGGGGGTGGAATTGGTCTTGCCTCCCCTGAAAATGACCCCTTCCGAAGTTCCACCTCTGTGGCCCCTGCCCCTGCCACTCAGGCCTCCAGCCCAGCCGACGGTCGGGCTCCTGGTGCCCCCACCTCGGCGGCTGCTGCCATTGGGGATGCCTCTGCTCCCTCTGCTCCCTTTGCCTAGGCTCCCCCCTTCTCTCTTCCTGTCCTCTTCCTCCCTTCGACTCCTTTTCCTCCTCAGTTGCCCACCTGGCCAACTTCCTTGCAAATTCCGGGTTCGACGCCTCCCCGTCGACCTCTCTCGCCGCCCTCTCCATCAGCTCCTCGTAGGAGAGGGGGGGGGGGGAATTCTCTTCAGCTCCATGCGGAAGAAACCCTGCTATAGGCCCAGGGTGAAGGCCATCATCAGACTGTGGCCCGGCATCTCCTGGACTTGGGTAACCTCCTCATGAAACCGATCCACATAGCTCCCCAACGTCTCGTTCACCCCCTGCTTTATGTGGAACAGGGACTCAGACTCCTTCTTCCTCTTCTTTGAGGTAGTGAACCTCAACATAAACCCTCGGCGCAGGTCCTCGAAGCAATAGATGGAACTGGCCGGCAGCTGGTGGAACCACTCCCTTGCCTTCTCTCGGAGGGTGATGGCGAAGAGACGGCACTTGAATCCGTCCGACATCTGACGGATGGAGACTACGTCCTCGAACCACTGGACGTGCTGAACCGGGTCTCCCTTCCCGGTGTAGTAGGACATCTCGGGCTCCCTGAACCCTTCTGGCACTGGTGCTGAGGAGACCAGCTCGCTGAATGGACTGCTTCCAACCACCGGGCGAGCCGGCGAGTCCCGCGAGCCCAACTCGCCGAATCGACCTCGGCCTGCCGAGCCGGGGAAGAGCTCGCGCCCCGAGAGCTCGCTCCCCCGGCCTTCCTCAACCACTTCCTTCACGGCTCGCCTGCCAGGAGCGTCTTCGCCTAAAGAAGGGGCGGCCGCAATCTGAGCTGCCGGAGTCGAGAACTCGGCCCGCGCGCCGAGTGCGAACTTAACGAGGTTCAGCACCTCGTTCCTGAAATCCTCCAACATCCCCACCATTGCGAGAGGCGGGGGGGGGGGGGGGGGGGCGGCGAGTCCTGTCTGTCAGATCCTTGACCTCCCGTCATTGTGCTCGCCGAAGCTTTTCTGCACTGACCACTGTCCACGCTCACCGCACCAAAATGTTGAAACCGGAATCCGGTCTCTTGTGGAGTTCGACCCTTGAGGAAGGGGTGGTCTCGCGCCTACTTTGCTCCTGCAAGAAAAACAACGAAAGAGACAAGAAAGAACAGACCCAAGGGCTCGGCAGGGAGGTCCCTCCACAAACCCGGAAGATCTCTGAGCGCTTCCCCTCCTTAGCCAAGAGCCGAGCTAAGGTACCCTCAGAGAACACTTGAAAATGAGAGTAAGGAGGCAATCCAAGTGTCCCCTCTGAGGTACCCCTTGGGTGTTATTTATAGATTTTCAGAATCTGAACTGCCAATAACCAAAAGGACTGACCTGGAAATACCAAAAGGCCCCTGGTTGGGTCTGCCAACAGCCAAACTCCGCTGTTCTGGATAGCTATGCGCAGTCCAACCTGGTCTGCCAACAGCCAGGCTCCGCTGTTTTGAATAGCTATTCGCACCCATGGGGAGTCAGCTCGCCTCCGATTCCATCCGCGGGAGGCGGGCGCGACCTGGCTCTGGGGCTCGCCTATCCTCACTGGGCGAGTGCGAGCCGATATGGGCGAGCTGCCTGTCTTCTGCCGGGCGGATCGGCAGCCAGGTCGCGTGTGGGGGGTTGGCCGGCGGGTCGCCAACCGCGGGTCCAGCTCGCTCGCCGCGGGTCGCCAGCCCGCTCGCCTGAGATGGGCGGGAGCGGGCCAGCCCTTCCGTCGTATAGCCCGTTTTGCCGCCCGGGTGCGGGTCGCGGGGCCAGGTCCGCTCAACCTTCCTGGCGGGACCCGCTCGCCGGACACGGGGTTGTACATTCTTGATGCTTTTTCAGGGTATCAACAGATCCGAATGCATCCCCTCGACTGTCGCGACGTCTCCTTCATAACTAGCGATGGCTGTTATAGTTACAAAATGATACCCTTCGGGATCATGAATGCAGGGGAGACTTACCAGAGAATGATGAATCAAATCTTCAAGGAGCAGAAGGGGCGGAACTTGGAAGTCTATGTGGACGATCTTCTTGTCAAGAGCAAAAGCTTTGCAGAGCTTATAACGGATATGGTGGAGACCTTCGCTACCCTGAGGAGGTATAAGATGCGACTCAACCCGGCCAAGTACGTCTTCGGTGCAGGAAGAGGGAAATTCTTAGGTCACCTCCTCACTCCCAGGGGGGTGGAACCTAATCCAGACAAAGTGAAGACCATTCTAGAGATGGCATCCTCGAAAGATCCCAAAGAGGTCCAAATGTTGACGGGAAGGATGACATGCCTTAGTCATCTTTTTCCAAAGCAGGGGAGAAGCGCTCTCCATTCTTCAAGACTCTTTGGGGATATCAAAAGTTCGAGTGGACCGCGGAGTGTGAGGAGGCTTTTAGAAAGCTCAAGCAACAGCTGACCCAAGCTCCTCTCCTCTAAGGCCCACTGGGAAATGAAGACCTCTTGCTATACTTGGGAGTAGGAGCAGAGGCAGTTAGCTCGGTGTTGGTCCGAGAGGAAGGCAAGAGGCAGCTCCCCGTCTACTATGTGAGTAGAGTGCTTCGGCAGGTGGAAACGAGATATCCTATTCTGGAGAAGTTGGTGTTTGCCTTGGTGGTTTCGTCTCGGAGGCTCCGTCCTTACTTTCAGGCTCATTCCATCAGGGTCGTCTCCGATCACCCTCTGCGTAGTATCCTGGATGGGGTGGAGCATTCAGACAGGTTGACAAAATGGGCGGTGGAGCTTAGCGAGTTCGACATTTCTTACTCTCCAAGGGTAGCAATCAAGGCGCAGGCGGTGACAGATTTCCTGGCCGACTTCTCGGCCGAGGTAGAAGGAGATAAAGGCTCTTCTAGCCCAGTTCATGGAAGATGTTTATGGACGGGGCTTCAGGCAGGTATTCCGTGGGAGCCAGAGTTGTGCTAGTGAGCCCCCAGGGAACCAGGATCGAGCAGGCAGTCGAGATCCTCTTCCTCGTTACCAATAATCAGGCGGAGTACGAAGCTATGGTGGCTGGCTTGCGTCTCGCCAAGGAGTTAGCAATTTGGGATATCAGGGCCTTCACCGACTCGATGGTAGTCGCATCCCAGATCAGAGGCGAGTTTGAAGTAAATGATCCGGTCCTACAGAGATATTTAGTTAAGGTAAAAGATCTGATTAGGGGATTTCAATCTTTATTCGTCGAACATGTACCTCGAGAAGAGAATTCGGAGGTCGACTATCTCGCCAAGTGTAACACCCCCTATCCGTCGCATAACATATAGCAGTAGGTCCGGCCGGGGCCCGACGCCATATACTACAGACAGACCGGGTGGTTACTCAATGGAAACCATCCAACTAATCATAACGTCCTACCCAGAGCATTCTAGCAGAAGCAGTTTATATAAGTTGCAATAAAGAACCCAGCACTAAAGCATGAATGTCCACTAATATCAAATTGGAATGTTATACATACACCAGTACAAGCCTTAAGGCCTTACAAAATGGTTCACTAGATATTACATGTTTTACAAATCACGGCACGCATGCCGGTCATACATGAATAAAGCAGTAAACACGCCAATTAGGCCTTCGAGGGCCGGCTTCGCAATTTGAGCTTTGGCCCGCTATTGACCGCTTGATCCAGCAGCACCTGCAAGCAACATAACCACCACACGGTGGCAAATAAAAAGGCAACAGTCAGTGTAACACCCCCTATCCGTCGCATAGCATATAACAGTAGGTCCGGCCGGGGCCCGACGCCATATGCCACAGACAGACCGGGTGGTTACTTATGGAAACCATCCAACCAATCTCAACGTCCTACACAGAGCATTCTAGCGGAAGCAGTTTGTATAAGTTGTAAACAAGAACCCAGCATAAGAGCACGAATGTCCACTAACATGATAATAGGAATGTTATTACAAAAATACCCAAATATTCGGCCTTAAGGCCTTACAGAATGTTTCTCTTGACTAATACATGATTTACAAACCTCGGCACGCAGGCCGGTCATACATGAGTAAAACAGAAAACATTTCCACTTGGGCCTTCGAGGGCCAGCTTCGCAAAAAGGGCTTTAGCCCGCTATTGACCGCTTGGTCCAGCTGCACCTGCAAGCAACAAACCACAGCACGGTGGCAAACAAAGCAACGGTCAGCAATGCTGACCAAATTATAACGATCCCGCCCCCAACTCGGGGCGGCGATGCTCCTTCCCTGCATTTCATTAGCACAAGCGAGCAATGCATATAACCATAGCCATTTCATCACAGACGTTGGCTCGCACGACCACACGCCCCGTGCACTCAGGGCACATTCTCGGTGAACCGGTCGATGTCACGTCAATTAAAGCCATTAACATTCCGGACTCACCACCGCCACTTAGACGGCCATTCCTATGAGCAATTCGTCTTCATGGTATTGGTCACGTCAATTTAAGCCATCGACCACCGAAGACTCACATTTATGCCAACGGCGAGTGCCATGTAACTTTAGGTCTCTCTAACCCGAACGACATAAAGCGGGTACGGCTCCATCTAACCCGTGCTCACATCGCAACGGCAATTTAAGCCATTTGCGCGGGTCAAACTTTCACCGAGTCCCATTCTAACACAAGTCACATAACCCCGTTATGTTCAAGTTGGCTCTCAGGCCACCAAGTTGGCAAGACCTCGTGTCCGCCCAGTTTTCCGGGTGCACCTTTGGGTTAGTCCCCAAGGCTCCCTGCTGCAATCTACCGCGTAGAAAACCCGAAAAACACCCAATAGCACGGAGTCTTCTCCGGCCTTATGCAATGCAACATCACCGATCCAGACTACATGTCCGGGTAGGCTTCACACAAAATGCCTACGTCCGTTCTCGCATACGGACTCTAAACAACGGGGACTTTACATATCTACCCGAAGGAACGCCACCAACTCTCCGCAAACTCGCGAGAGGGGGCTTCCTATGCTAAGAAAAGGAGCGATTCAAGCTCAAGATGAGGATCGTTACCCTTGCGTTCCTCTTTGGCGCCATCGAAAAGTAATCGGATAGAAATCACCGCACTTGCGTTGCCTCCGTGGATCCGGAGTCGGCTTGCGATTCGGAGCTCCGAAGCTCCTCCAATGGCGGATCTAGCTCCTCTTCCTCTTGCCTTAGCTCTTCTTTCTCCAAGGGTTTGGAGAGATGAAAAGGTAAGAAAAATGGATTTTTCTAAGTCAACTCCCGGGTATATCCTCCCAGGAACAACCCCCAGCCATTGGATCTTCAATCAAGGAAACGAACGGCTTTGATTCGGGGCTAAAATGCCCAATCTGGGCCGAACACGGCCTGGCACACGCCCGTGTCCAGGGCCGTGTGCCGCATTCGCCGTCAAAATCGAATCTTCTGAACACGCACACGGGTATCGAACACGCCCGTGTTCGAGCTGACACGCCCGTGTTCCAGCTGACACGGCCGTGTAGCCGGCCGTGTACCCCATGATTTTCTCCCGTTTCCAACCCGAGCACTGCACGGGTTCTAGGACACGCCCGTGTCCTTGCCCGTGTCACTTTGACATGCCTGGGCCCCCAGGCCGTGTACACGGGACATTTCGTCGAGGGAAGATCGACGACTCGATGACACGGCCTTGGACACGCCCGTGTCCTAGGCCGTGTGCCTTGACTCGACGATCGTCGAGTGAATCTCGACGATTTCACCTTGACGATCGTCGACACGGGTCGACACGCCCTGCGACACGCCCGTGTCGCAGGCCGTGTACCCATCTCGACGAATCGTCGAGAATAACTCGACGATTTCACGGCTAAGTGTCGACACGGGTCGACACGCCCTGCGACACGCCCGTGTCGCAGGCCGTGTGCCCATTCTCGACGAATCGTCGAGAATAACTCGACGACTTCGCGGCTAAGTGTCGACACACGCCCGACACGCCCTGGGACACGCCCGTGTCCCAGGCCGTGTGCCTTCAGCCAGAAACCAAAACTGGCCCAAAACGTCCCCCTTTGCTCCTTTGAGTTTCGGGGCGTTACAACTCTCCCCCTCTTAAAAGAATTTCGCCCACGAAATTACATAAAGGAAAGATATACAAAAACCAACATTTGTACCTGAGCGGAACAACTCCGGATACTCGTCAAGCATAGTCTGCTCTCGCTCCCAAGAGAGCTCCTCACGACCGCAATTGTCCCACCGGACTTTGACCATCCTGATCTCTTTATTGCGTAGCCGCTTGACCTCCGAGTCCTCAATCCGCACGGGCTTGACCTTTGTCGTTAGCCCACTATCCACCGGCACTTGATCGACCGCGATCACTTGCGTAGGCTCTTGCACCGCCTTCCGAAGCACCGAAATGTGGAACACATCGTGTATACCACTTAGCTCCACCGAAAGCTTCAACCTATAGGCCGCTTCTCCAACTCGCTCCAGAACCTCAAACGGTCCAAGGTACCTCGGGCTTAGCTTTTTCAACCGTCGCACCCGCGAGACACCCTTGAACGGCTTGATCTTTAGGTACACATAATCACCCACAGCGAACTCCACGTTCCTGTGCTTGGCATTATAGTACTTTGCTTGCCGGTCCTGAGCGACGAGCAACCTCTCCCGAATGGTTCTCACCAAAGAAGTAGCATCATCCACTTGCGATCGCTTATACAACTTCGACTCGCCCGTTTCTAACCAAGACAACGGCGTGCGACATCTTCTACCATATAGGGCCTCGAAAGGCGCCATCTGAATACTTGCTTGGTAGCTGTTGTTGTATGCGAACTCCACCAAATAAAGGTGGTCCTCCCATTGCTTTCCAAAGTCCAAGACACACATGCGAAGCATGTCTTCCATGGTTCTATTGACCCTCTCGGTCTGCCCATCCGTTTGCGGATGGAAGGCTGTGCTAAACTTCAGCTTTGTTCCCAACATTTGCTGCACCAGCCTCCAATCGTTGGACGTGAACCGCCCATCTCGGTCACTCACGATGCTGCGGGGCACACCATGAAGCCGCACTATATTATCCACATAAAGCTTTGCCAGCTTCTCCACCGGATCATCCTTCCTATGCGGAATAAAATGCGACACCTTCGTTAATCGATCGACCACCACCCAAATGGCGTCGTTCCCCTTTTGCGACCTTGGCAAACCATGCACAAAGTCCATAGAGATGTCGTCGAATTTCCACTCCGGAATAGACAAGGACTTAAGAAATCCTCCCGGCTTTTGGCACTCCGCCTTTACTAAGGCGCAGGTTTGGCACTTCGCTACGTATAGCGCCACATCCTTTTTCAAACCCGGCCACCAAAATAGCTTCTTGACGTCGCGGTACATCTTCGTGCTCCCCGGGTGAATCGAGTACTTGGTATGGTGTGCCTCGTACAACAACTCCACCCGTAGATTGCCCACACTTGGGACGCACAAACGACCGTCTTTCCAAAGCAATCCGTCCTCCACAACGAATTGGGAATTTGACCCATCCAGAGCCTCTATCATGAACTGCTTCATATGAGCATCCATATCCAAAGCCTGCCGAATCCGATCAGCCAGGTCATATTGGACTTCAGTCCAATTCAGCACTGCTTCAACACTAGATTGTCTATCCACACAAACAATCTCCAACGCCTCCAGCTCCTGCACCAACCGCTCATCATGCACTGATAGCCAATTCGCTTGAGCTGGGGCTCGACGACTCAACGCGTCCGCAACCGCATTCCCTTTACCAGGCACGTAGTGGATCTTGAATGTATAGTCCCCCAGGAACTCCATCCATCTACGCTGCCGCATATTCAGATCTTTCTGATCAATAAGATACTTCAGGCTCTTGTGATCGGTGTAGATATCAATCTTCACACCGTATAAATAGTGTCTCGACAGTTTCAAGGCAAAAATCACGGCCGCCAACTCCAAGTTGTGGACCGGATAATTCCTCTCGTGCACTTTTAGCTGTCTCGAGCCATAAGCTATCACGCTGCCGTGCTGCAATAGCACGCAACCCAAACCGCTGCCCGAAGCATCGCTATATATCTCATAGCCTTCGGTTCCAACCGGCGAACTCAGCACAGGCGCCGTGGTCAACCGACACTTCAGTTCCTCAAAAGCTCGCGCGCACTCCGGCGTCCAAACGAACTTATGATCCTTCCTCGTCAAAGTAGTGAGAGGTAACGCTAACCGCGAGAAGTTCTCTACGAAGCGCCTATAATAGCCGGCAAGCCCCAAAAAGCTCCGGACTTCTGCTACCGTAGCAAGCTCAGGCCACTCCCGTATCGCAACAATCTTCGCCGGATCCACAGCAATACCCTCTCCACTCACTATATGCCCGAGGAACGCCACTGAGGATAGCCAAAACTCGCACTTCGAGAACTTGGCATACAACTGGTTTCTCCTTAGCGTCTCCAACACCAAATGAAGATGCTTGAAGTGATCTTCCTCACTTTGCGAGTACACCAAAATATCGTCGATGAAGACGATCACGAAATGGTCCAAGTACTCCCTGAACGTCCTGTTCATCAAATCCATGAATACTGACGGCGCATTAGTCAGCCCAAACAGCATGACCGTAAACTCATAATGCCCGTATCTCGTACTAAACGCTGTCTTCGGGATATCACTCTCCCTTATCCGCAGCTGATAGTACCCAGACTTGAGATCTAACTTCGAGTACACCATCGATCCGACTAACTGATCAAAGAGATCATCAATCCTAGGGATCGGGTACTTATTCTTCTCAGTCAGCTTGTTTAGCTCCCGATAATCAATACATAATCTCAAGCTTCCGTCCTTCTTCTTAACAAAGAGGACCGGTGCGCTCCAAGGCGAAGAACTCGGGCGCACATAACCTTGCTCCAACAACTCTTGCAATTGAACTTTCAGCTCCGCCATTTCCTTAGGCGCTAGCCGATACGGAGATCGTGACACAGGCTTTGCACCTGGCACTAGCTCGATCGTGAAATCTATCTCCCGTTGAGGCGGGGCTCCAGGAAGATCCGTGGGGAACACATCAGGGTATTCCGATACCACTGAAATACAATCCAAAGCGGGCTTCGACTTTGCAACCTCCACAAGTGTAAAGAACAGTTCTGCTCCGGCACGAACCGCCTTCACCACCTGAAGAGCAGACATCAACGTCTTGCTCGACCCCTTTAAGCCCGTAAAAGTCGTCTCACGACTTGCTCCCAGCTTGACTTCCTTGCTACCGCAATCTATATGGGCCTGCTGCTCCGAGAGCCAGTCCATGCCAAATATGACGTCGAACTCCACTAACGGAAGTAAAGACGCCCGCAGGTCGAACTCCTGCTCCCCAATACGAATCTTAACATCGCAGATCCTAACCGCTCGCATCGAACACCCATTGGGCAACAACACATCCAACTTATCCTTCGCCATCGAAGAAGGGACTCCGATGCGTGATATAAATCCTTCGGACAAGAAGGAGTGTGAAGCTCCCGTATCGAAGAGTGCTCGTGCCGGATTTTCACAAATCAATACAAATCCTAAACAAGCAGTGGTAAGGTAACATGTGCATAACTAGCATATAAAGGAAATTGACTTGCTATAAATTAAATCGTACCTGTCACCACATCAGCTTGTTTAATGGCCTCCTGTTGGCCAAGATTGTAGACCCTTGGTTGGGCCGGAGCATAATGGGATGCGGTCGACTCCACCGCCTTGCCCTTCTCTTCATTAGTAGCTCCAGGCCTCCTTTCGGACTTAGGACGTCCACTCCAACAATCACGGGCGAAATGCCCCGTCTTTCCACACGTAAAGCATGCACCCGGGGTCCGACCCGTAGTCGCCCCAGAAGCACCAGAAGGAGCTGGACCCGAAGTCCTATGTTTCTTGAAAGTCCTCCGATAGCCTGACTTTGAGGTAGTCGGCACTCTGAACTCAGATTTCTTATCAGCCAAGCCTTTCTTCGCTTGTACACTCTTCATGTCCTTCTCCAAGGACCGGGCAGTATTGACCAAGGTTAAGAAACCCTTGCGTCATCGGCCCCGACAGTAACAGTCTCAGCTCATCCCTCAAGCCTTCATAAAAACGATTAGTCTTGCGCTCCTCATCCATGATGGTGGAGCTAGCATAACGACTCAACCGCGTAAACTCGTGGAGATATTCATCCACGCTCCTCTCACCCTGCACCAACTTCAGGAATTCATTCTCCATTGAAATCCTCTGAGTCGAAGGGAGGTATCTTGCCAAGAACAATTCCGAGAACTCTTCCATCGGAACGTCTATCAGTTGTCTACCTCTCAGGTGATGCAGCTCCAAACCTTCCCACCACATCCTCGCTTCACCGTCCAGCAGGAACGTAGCGATGGTGGTCATCTGCCACTCCTCCGTCTCCGTCGCTGTCATGACTCTCTTCACCCTAGAGAGCCAGTCTTCAGCCTGCGATGGGGTTCCCAACCCCGAGAATAACGGAGGGTTAAAGCTCATTACATGCTTCAACTGCCTCTCAGTCGCCCTCCTTGGCACTATTGGTTCTACAACCACTTGCTCCATCCTCCTCGGCTCCGCCTCTTGCAGAGGTACTTGCTCCATCACAGGAGCGGGCTGCTGCGCTTGCCTCCCAGGCTGCGCATTGATCACGGCCAACACCGCTTCAGCCACCAATCTTATATTTTCAGCCGACAAAGGTGTTGCAGGAGCAACTTCCGGTGCACTACTTGCCTCAGAAACTCGGCGTTCTGACGGCCCAATACCACTTCGGGTCACCTATAGTGGTACAAAACACCGTTAAGCGACCAAATAAATTGCAAACAGCAATTATAGGAACACGCAGGTTCCTCAAACACGAGTATTTTCATTCCTAAGTGGACATTCATGAGTTCTTTTTACTGTTATAACGATGACGCACACAATGTGCTCACCACCCCTTAAAAAGAATTCGCCCACGAATTCATTCAAGCCCGACCAAAACCAGTAGTCTGATACCAAATTGTAACACCCCCTATCCGTCGCATAGCATATAGCAGTAGGTCCGGCCGGGGCCCGACGCCATATACCACAGACAGACCGGGTGGTTACTTATGGAAACCATCCAACCAATCTCAACGTCCTACACAGAGCATTCTAGCGGAAGCAGTTTATATAAGTTGTAAACAAGAACCCAGCATAAGAGCACGAATGTCCACTAACATGATAATAGGAATGTTATTACAAAAATACCCAAAATTCGGCCTTAAGGCCTTACAGAATGTTTCTCTTAACTAATACATGATTTACAAACCTCGGCACGCAGGCCGGTCATACATGAGTAAAACAGAAAACATTTCCACTTGGGCCTTCGAGGGCCAGCTTCGCAAAAAGGGCTTTAGCCCGCTATTGACCGCTTGGTCCAGCTGCACCTGCAAGCAACAAACCACCGCACGGTGGCAAACAAAGCAACGGTCAGCAATGCTGACCAAATTATAACGATCCCGCCCCCAACTCGGGCGGCGATGCTCCTTCCCTGCATTTCATTAGCACAAGCGAGCAATGCATATAACCATAGCCATTTCATCACAGACGTTGGCTCGCACGACCACACGCCCCGTGCACTCAGGGCACATTCTCGGTGAACCGGTCGATGTCACGTCAATTAAAGCCATTAACATTCCGGACTCACCACCGCCACTTAGACGGCCATTCCTATGAGCAATTCGTCTTCATGGTATTGGTCACGTCAATTTAAGCCATCGACCACCGAAGACTCACATTTATGCCAACGGCGAGTGCCATGTAACTTTAGGTCTCTCTAACCCGAACGACATAAAGCGGGTACGGCTCCATCTAACCCGTGCTCACATCGCAACGGCAATTTAAGCCATTTGCGCGGGTCAAACTTTCACCGAGTCCCATTCTAACACAAGCCACATAACCCCGTTATGTTCAAGTTGGCTCTCAGGCCACCAAGTTGGCAAGACCTCGTGTCCGCCCAGTTTTCCGGGTGCACCTTTGGGTTAGTCCCCAAGGCTCCCTGCTGCAATCTACCGCGTAGAAAACCCGAAAAACACACAATAGCACGGAGTCTTCTCCGGCCTTATGCAATGCAACATCACCGATCCGGACTACATGTCCGGGTAGGCTTCACACAAAATGCCTACGTCCGTTCTCGCATACGGACTCTAAACAACGGGGACTTTACATATCTACCCGAAGGAACGCCACCAACTCTCCGCAAACTCGCGAGAGGGGGCTTCCTATGCTAAGAAAAGGAGCGATTCAAGCTCAAGATGAGGATCGTTACCCTTGCGTTCCTCTTTGGCGCCATCGAAAAGTAATCGGATAGAAATCACCGCACTTGCGTTGCCTCCGTGGATCCGGAGTCGGCTTGCGATTCGGAGCTTCGAAGCTCCTCCAATGGCGGATCTAGCTCCTCTTCCTCTTGCCTTAGCTCTTCTTTCTCCAAGGGTTTGGAGAGATGAAAAGGTAAGAAAAATGGATTTTTCTAAGTCAACTCCCGGGTATATCCTCCCAGGAACAACCCCCAGCCATTGGATCTTCAATCAAGGAAACGAATGGCTTTGATTCGGGGCTGAAATGCCCAATCTGGGCCGAACACGGCCTGGCACACGCCCGTGTCCAGGGCCGTGTGCCGCATTCGCCGTCAAAATCGAATCTTCTGAACACGCACACGGGTATCGAACACGCCAGTGTTCGAGCTGACACGCCCGTGTTCCAGCTGACACGGCCGTGTAGCCGGCCGTGTACCCCATGATTTTCTCCCGTTTCCAACCCGAGCACTGCACGGGTTCTAGGACACGCCCGTGTCCTTGCCCGTGTCACTTTGACACGCCTGGGCCCCCAGGCCGTGTACACGGGACATTTCGTCGAGGGAAGATCGACGACTCGATGACACGGCCTTGGACACGCCCGTGTCCTAGGCCATGTGCCTTGACTCGACGATCGTCGAGTGAATCTCGACGATTTCACCTTGACGATCGTCGACACGGGTCGACACGCCCTGCGACACGCCCGTGTCGCAGGCCGTGTACCCAATCTCGATGAATCGTCGAGAATAACTCGACGATTTCACGGCTAAGTGTCGACAAGGGTCGACACGCCCTGCGACACGCCCGTGTCGCAGGCCGTGTGCCCATTCTCGACGAATCGTCGAGAATAACTCGACGACTTCGCGGCTAAGTGTCGACACACGCCCGACACGCCCTGGGACACGCCCGTGTCCCAGGCCGTGTGCCTTCAGCCAGAAAACAAAACTGGCCCAAAACGTCCCCCTTTGCTCCTTTGAGTTTCGGGGCGTTACAGTCAGCAATGCTGACCAAATTATAACGATCCCGCCCCCAACTCGGGGCGGCGATGCTCCTTCCCTGCAATTTTATTAGCACAAGCGAGCAATATAATAATATTCATTTCATCACAGGCGTAGGCTCACACGGCCACACACCCTGTGCACTCAGGGCACATTCTCGGTGAACCGGTCGATGTCACGTCAGTTAAAGCCATAGACATTCCGGACCCACCACCGCCACTTTGACGGCCAAACGTATGAGCAATTTATCTTCCCGGCATGGGTCACGACAATTTAAGCCATAGACCGCCGAAGACTCTCATCTATGCCAACGACAAGTGCCATGTAACTTTAGGTCTCTTTAACCAGAACGACATAGAAATGGGTACGGTTCCATCTAACCCGTGCTCACATCGCAACGACAATTTAAGCCATATGCGCAGGTCAAACTTCTCCCGAGTCCCATTTTCGTCACACAATTTCACATAACTCGGTTATGTTCAAGTTGGCTCTCAGGCCTCCATGTTGGCAAGATCACGCATCCGTCCAGTTTTCCGGGTGCACCTTAGGGTTAGTCCCCAAGGCTCCCTGTTGCAATCTACCATGTAGAAAACCCGAAAAACAACCAATCGCACGGAGTCTTCTCCGGCATTTATGCAATGCAACATCACCGATCCAGACCAACATGTCTGGGTAGGCTTCACACAACATGCCTATGTCCGTTCTCACTTACGGACTCTAACAATGGGGACTATTCATGTCTACCCGAAGGAACGCCTCCAGCTCACCGCAAACTCGCGAGAGCGGTCTTCCCTTTTGCAAAAGAAGTAGAGCTTAACATGCTCAAGAAGAGGATCGTTACCCTAGCGTTCCTCTTTGGCGCCATGGAAAAGTAAGCGGATGAAAAGCACCGCACTAGCTTTGCCTCTGTGGATCCGGAGTCGGCTCGCGATTTGGAGCTTCGAAGCTCCTCCAATGGCCGGATCTAGCTTCTTCATCCTTCCTTGGCTCTCCTCTCTCTCTAAGCTTTAGAAAGATAACAACTCATGAAAAGTGAGGGTTTCTAAGGCCCAATCCCGGGTATATCCCATCAGGAATAACCCCCAGCCGTTGGATCATCAATTAAAGAAACAAACGGCTTTGATTCAGGACTGAAATGTCCAATCTGGATCGCACACGGCCTGGCACACGCCCATGTCCAGGGCCGTGTGCCTCATTCGCCATCAAAATCGACGCGCCTGGAACAACACACGGGCATCCTACACGCCCGTGTTCGACCTGACACGCCCGTGTTCCAACTGACACGACCGTGTGGTCAGCCGTGTACCCCCATCTTTTTACCCGAAAACAACCCGAGAACTACACGGGTACTGGACATGCCCGTGTCCTTACCCGTGTCTACTCAAACACGCCTGGGCTCCAGGCCGTGTACACGGTCTCGACACTTCGTCGAGAGAAGTTCGTCGACCACACGACACGGCCTTGGACACGCCCGTGTCCTAGGCCGTGTGCCTTATCTCGACACATCGTCGAGCAAAATTCGTCGACTCCCCAGGACGAGTGTCGACACAAGTCGACACGCCCTGCGACACGCCCGTGTCGCAGGCCGTGTGCCATGTCTCGACAATTCGTCGAGCGTAGAGTGTCGACTTCGCGGGCTGAGTGTCGACACGGGTCTACACGCCCTGCGACACGCCCGTGTCGCAGGCCGTGTGCCCAGTCTCGACACCATGTCAAGAGCAAAATGTCGACTTCGCCGGCTGAGTGTCGACACAAGCCTGACACGCCCTGGGACACGCCCGTGTCCCAGGCCGTGTGCCTCCTGCCAGAACCCAAAACTGGCCCAAAACGTCCCCCGTCGCTCTCTGGAGTTTCGGGGCGTTACAACTCTCCCCCTCTTAAAAGAATTTCGTCCACGAAATTAGATAAAGGAAAGACATGTACAAAATCAAAATTTGTACCTGAGCGGAACAACTCCGGATACTCGTCAAGCATAGTCTGCTCTCGCTCCCAAGAGAGCTCCTCAAGACCGCAATTGTCCCACCGGACCTTGACCATCCTGATCTCTTTATTGCGTAGCCGCTTGACCTCCGAGTCCTCAATCCGCATGAGCTTTACTTTTGTCGTCAACCCACTAACAACCGGCGCTTGATCGACCGCGATCACTCGCGTATGCTCTTGCACCGCCTTTTGTAGCACCGAAATATGGAATACATCATGTAGACCACTAAGCTCCACTGAAAGCTTCAATTGATAGGATGCTTCACCAACCCGCTCCAGAACCTCAAACGGCCCAAGGTACCTCGAGCTTAGCTTTTTCAATCGCCGCACCCGCGAGACACCCTTGAATGGCTTGATCTTTTAAAGTACACCCAGTCGCCCACAGCGAACTCCACGTTCCTGTGCTTGGCCTTATAGTACTTCGCTTGCCGGTCCTGAGCGATAAGCAACCTCTCCCGAATGCTTCGCACCAACAAAGTAGCATCCTCCACTTCGAATCGTTTATACAACTTGACTCACCCGTTTCCAGCCAGGACAACGGCGTGCGACATCTTCTACCATATAAAGATGGTCTTCCCATTGCTTTCCAAAGTCCAAGACACACATGCGGAGCATGTCTTCCATAGTTCTATTGACCCTCTTGGTCTGCCCATCCGTTTGCGGATGAAAGGCTGTGCTGAATTTTAATCTTGTTCCCAACATTTGCTGCACTAGCCTCCAATCATTGGATGTGAACCGCCCATCTCGGTCACTCACGATGCTGCGGGGCACACCGTGAAGCCGTACTATATTATCTACATACAGTTTTGCCACCTTCTCCACCGGATCATTCTTCCTATGCGGAATGAAATGCGACACCTTCGTTAACTGATCTACGACCACCCAAATGGCGTCGTTTCCCTTTTTGCGACCTTGGCAAACCGTGCTCAAAGTCCATAGAGATGTCGTCGAATTTCCACCCCGGAATAGGCAAGGACTTAAGAAATCCTCCCGGCTTTTGGCACTCCGCCTTCACCAAGGCACAAATTTGGCACTTCGCTACGTATAACGCCACCTCCTTCTTCATACCCGGCCACCAAAACAGTTTCTTTACATCGCGGTACATCTTCGTGCTCCCCGGGTGAATCGAGTACTTGATATGGTGTGCACCTCGTACAACAATTCCACCCGCAAATTGCTCACGCTTGGGACGCACAGACGACCATCTTTCCAAAGCAATCCGTCCTCCACAACGAATTGGGAATTTGACCCAACCAGAGCCTCTACCATGAATTGCTTCATATGAACATCCAAAACCAAAGCCTGCCGAATCCGATCAACCAAGTCGTATTGAACTCCAGTCCAATTCAGTACTGCTTCAGCACTTGATTGCTTATCCACACAAACAATCTCCAACACCTCCAACTCCCGAACAAACCGCTCGTCATAGGTCGACAGTCAATTGGCTTGAGCTGGGGTCCGGCGACTCAACGCGTCTGCAACCGCATTACCTTTACCAGGCACGTAATGGATCTTGAATGTATAGTCTCCCAAGAACTCCATCCATCTACACTGCCGCAAAAATCAGATCCTTCTGATCAATCAGATACTTCACGCTCTTGTGACCGGCGTAGATATCCATCTTCACACCGTACAAATAATGCTTCCACAGCTTCAAGGCAAAACTCACGGGCGCTAACTCCAAGTCATGGACCGGATAGTTCCTTTCATGCACTTTCAGCTGTCTCGAGCCATAAGCTATTACACTTCCGTGTTGCAGTAGCACGCAACCCAAACCGCTGCCCGAAGCATTGCTATTAAATCTCATAGCCTTCGGTCCCACTCGGCGAAATCAGCACAGGCGCCGTGGTCAACCGACATTTCAGCTCCTCAAAAGCTCGCGCGCACTCCGGCGTCCAAAGAACTTCTGCTCCTTCCTCGTCAAAGTAGTGAAAGGTAACGCTATCCGCGAGAAGTTCTCTACGAAGCGCCTGTAATAGCCGGCCAGCCCCAGAAAGCTCCGGACTTCCGCTACCGTAGAAAGCTCAGGCCACTCCCGTATCGCAATAATCTTCGCCGGATACACTGCAATACCCTCCTCACTCACTATATGACCGAGGAACGCCACTGAGGATAACCAAAACTCGCACTTCGAGAACTTGGCATACAACTGATTCCTCCTTATTGTCTCCAAAACCAAATGAAGATGCTTAAAGTGATCTTCCTTACTCTGCGAGTACACCAAAATATCGTCGATGAAGACTATCACAAAATGGTACAAGTACTCCCGGAAAGTCCTGTTCATCAAATCCATGAACACTGACGGCGCATTGGTCAGCCCAAACAGCATGACCGTAAATTCGTAATGCCCGTATCTTGTACTGAACGTTGTCTTAGGGATACCACTCTCCCTTATCCTCCACTGATAGCACCCAGACTTGAGATCCAACTTCGAGTACACTGTCGACCCGACCAACTGATCAAAAAGATCATCAATCCGGGGGATCAGGTACTTGTTCTTTTCCGTCAACTTGTTGAGCTCCCGATAATCAATACATAGCTTCAAGCTTCCGTCCTTCTTCTTAATAAAGAGGGTCAGTGCGCTTCAAGGCGAAGGACTTGGATGCACATACCCTTGCTCCAACAACTTTTGTAGTTGAACTTTCAATTCTGTCATTTCCTTAGGCGATAGTTGATACGGAGAGCGTGACACAGGCTTTGCACCTGGTACGAGCTCTATCGTAAAATCTATCTCCCGTTGAGGCGGGGTTCTAGGAAGATCTCTAGGGAACACATCAGGATATTCCGCTACCACTGAAATACTATCCAATGTGGGCTTCGGCTTTGTAACCTCCTGTAGTGTACAGAACAGCTCTGCATCAGCACGAACCGCCTTCACCACCTGAAGAGCAGACACCAATGTCTTGCTCGACCTCTTCAAGCCCGTAAAGGTCGTCTCACGACTAGCTCCCAGCTTGACTTCCTTGCTACCGCAATCGATATAGGCTTGCTGCTCCGAGAGCCAGTCCATGCCAAATATTATGTCGAACTCCCCTAGCGGTAGTAACGATACTTGGAAGTCAAAGTCTTGGCTCCCTGACCACACCTAAACGCAACAGATGCTACCCGCACGCATTGAGCGCCATTGGACCATAACACATCCAATTTGTCTCTTACCATCGAAGGAGGTACTCCGACGCGTAAAAACAATTCCTAAATAAAGGAATGTGAGGCTTCGTTCACACGAACGGTGTTCTCGCCGAATAAACAAAAATCAGAACAAATCTTAGCACAAGTAGTTCTAAGCCAACATGCACAAGGGCGACAAGTATTCAAGGCTAAACTGCT
Organism: Platanthera guangdongensis; assembly: GCA_039583875.1. Taxonomy (NCBI): domain Eukaryota; kingdom Viridiplantae; phylum Streptophyta; class Magnoliopsida; order Asparagales; family Orchidaceae; genus Platanthera; species Platanthera guangdongensis. Next base: position 4,698,477 of record CM077162.1, on the reverse strand, counting down.
ATAACTTTAAACCATACCTGTCGTCACGACAACATGCTTCTTCTCGGACTTGGGACGTCCGCTCCAGCAGTCTCGGGCAAAGTGCCCCGGTTTTTCACAAGTGAAACATGCGCTCGGGGTTTGGCTTGTAGTTGCCCCCGAAGCACCGAAAGGAGGGACTAGACCCAAAGTCCTAGCCTTCTTGTACCATTTTCGATATACAGACTTGGAGGTGTTCAGCACTTTGAATGCCATCTCCTTTGCACTAAAGTCCTTGACTGCTCCTGACATGGCTTTCTTGGCCTTCTTAGCACCTTTCCAACAGTCTCGGGCAAAGTGCCCTTTCTTTCCACAAGTAAAACATGTGTAAGTAGCTTTGCTAGTCGATGTCATAGCCCCTTTCTCCAGCATTCCAACGGATGCAACTCTTATGGGGCTTGCATAGTTCGATACCATAGTCGCTGGCATCGGGAGGGTCTTCCTCAAATCTGCCTCCAAAGATCTAGCTGATTCCACCAAGGCTCGGAATTCCAACAACTTTGGTCCTAGCAGCAAAACTCGTAACTCGGCGCGCAGACCATTATAAAATCTATCGACTGTAGCTTGCTCATTATCCAACTCGAAGCATGGGTAGCGGCTTATCATAAGAAATGCTTGCAAATATTCCTCAACTGTGTGCGCTCCCTGCACTAAAAGCATATTCAGCTGCTGCCCCGATGGTCTACCAAAGGTCATCTGCTCCATCACGCCAACCGGCGTTGAAGCCACAACAGGGGCGCAAGGTTGTACATTTCCTCCAAGCTGTGCACCCGTCACATCGAACACCGCTTCAACGATCCTTCTAACGGTTTCATACGAAGGAGGAGTCTCAAACACCTCAACGGGCGCACTATACTCCTCAGAAACCGGACATTCTGGCGGCCCAGCACTGCTTCCGGTCACCTATAGTGGTACAAAACACCGTTAAGCGACCAAATAAAATTGCAAACTGCAATTATAGGAACATGCAGGTTCCTCAAACACGTGTATTTTCATTCCTAAGTGGACATTCATGGGTTCTTTTACTGTTATAACGATGACGCACACACATGTGCTCACCACCCCTTAAAAAGAATTCGCCCACGAATTCATCTCAAGCCCGACCAAAACCAGTAATCTGATACCAAATTGTAACACCCCCTATCCGTCGTATAGCATATAGCAGTAGGTCCAGTCGGGGCCCGACTCCATATACTACAGACAGACCGGGTGGTTACTCAATGGAAACCATCCAACTAATCATAACGTCCTACCCAGAGCATTCTAGCGGAAGCAGTTTATATAAGTTGCAATAAAGAACCCAACACTAAAACATGAATGTCCACTAATACCAAATAGGAATGTTATACATACACCAGTACAAGCCTTAAGGCCTTACAAAATGGTTCACTAGATATTACATGTTTTACAAACCACGACACACAAGCCGGTCATACATGAATAAAGCAGTAAACACGCCAATTAGGCCTTCGAGGGCCGGCTTCGCAATTTGGGCTTTAGCCCGCTATTGACCGCTTGGTCCAGCAGCACCTGCAAGCAACATAACCACCGCACGGTGGCAAACAAAAAGGCAACGGTCAGCAATGCTGACCAAATTATAACGATCCCGCCCCCAACTCGGGGCGGCGATGCTCCTTCCCTACAATTTTATTAGCACAAGCGAGCAATATAATAATATTCATTTCATCACAGGCGTAGGCTCACACGGCCGCACACCCCGTGCACTTAGGGCACATTCTCGGTGAACCGGTCGATGTCACGTTAGTTAAAGCCATAGACATTCCAGACCCACCACCGCCACTTTGACGGCCAAACGTATGAGCAAATTGTCTTCCCGGCATGGGTCACGACAATTTAAGTCATAGACCGCCGAAGACTCTCATCCATGCCAATAGCAAGTGCCACGTAACTTTAGGTCTCTTTAACCAGAACGACATAGAAATGGGTACGGTTCCATCTAACCCGTGCTCACGTCGCAACGACAATTTAAGCCATATGCGCAGGTCAAACTTCTCTCGAGTCCCATTTTCGTCACACAATTTCACATAACTCGGTTATGTTCAAGTTGGCTCTCAGGCCTCCATGTTGGCAAGATCACGCATCCGCCCAGTTTTACGGGTGCACCTTAGGGTTAGACCCAAGGCTCCCTGTTGCAATCTACTGTGTAGAAAACCCGAAAAACAACCAATCGCACGGAGTCTTCTCCGGAATTTATGCAATGCAACATCACCGATCCAGACCAACATGTCCGGGTAGGCTTCACACAACATGCCTATGTCCGTTCTCGCTTACGGACTCTAACAACGGGGACTATTCATGTCTACCCGAAGGAACGCCTCCAACTCACCGCAAACTCGCGAGAGCGGGCTTCCCTTTTGCAAAAGAAGTAGAGCTTAACATGCTCAAGAAGAGGATCGTTACCCTAGCGTTCCTCTTTGGCGTCATGGAAAAGTAAGCGGATGAAAAGCACCGCATTAGCTTTGCCTCCGTGGATCCGGAGTCGGCTTGCGATTTGGAGCTTCGAAGCTCCTCCAATGGCCGGATCTAGCTTCTTCTTCCTTCCTTGGCTCTCCTCTCTCTCTAAGCTTTAGAAAGATAACAAGTCATGAAAAGTGAGGGTTTCTAAGGCCCAATCCCGGGTATATCCCATCAGGAACAACCCCTAGTCGTTGGATCATCAATTAAAGAAACGAACGGCTTTGATTCGGGACTGAAATATCCAATCTGGATCGCACACGGCCTGGCACACGCCCGTGTCCAGGGCCGTGTGCCTCATTCGCTGTCAAAATCGACGCGCCTGGAACAACACACGGGCATCCGACACGCCCGTGTTCGACCTGACACACCCGTGTTCCAACTGACACGGCCGTGTGGTCAGCCGTGTACCCCCATCTTTTTACCCGAAAACAACCCGAGAACTACACGGGTACTGGACACGCCCGTGTCCTTACCCGTGTCTACTCAAACACGCCTGGGCTCCAGGCCATGTACACGGTCTCGACACTTCGTCGAGCGAAGTTCGTCGACCACACGACACGGCCTTGGACACGCCCGTGTCCTAGGCCGTGTGCCTTGTCTCGACACATCGTCGAGCAAAATTCATCGACTCCCCAGGACGAGTGTCGACACAGGTCGACACGCCTTGCGATACGCCCGTGTCGCAGGCCGTGTGCCATGTCTCGACACTTCGTCGAGCGCAGAGTGTCGACTTCACGGGCTGAGTGTCGACACGGGTCGACACGCCCTGCAACACGCCCGTGTCGCAGGCCGTGTGCCCAGTCTCGACACCATGTCGAGAGCAAAATGTTGACTTCGCCGGCTGAGTGTCGACACAAGCCTGACATGCCCTGGGACACACCCGTGTCCCAGGCCGTGTGCCTCCTGCCAGAACCCAAAACTGGCCCAAAACATCCCCCATCGCTCTCTGGAGTTTCGGGGCGTTACACCAAGTACGGTCCCCGGACCAGGGGGACCGTGACTGAACTATTCCGACCATCCATCGAAGAGGGAGAGATGATGGAGATCGAAGCGAGGGCATCCTGGAGAGATCCGTTTCTTTCTTTCTTGGCAACAGATCAGGTTCCTGCCAATGAAGGGGATTAGAGGAAGTTTCGCTACAAGGCTGAATATTACTTACTGCAGGAAGGAGAGCTCTATTGTAAGACTATCTCAGGCCCTCTGGCCCGGTGTCTATCAGAGGTTGAAGTCCCTCGTGTTCTGAAGGAGATTCATTCGGGAGAGTGCGGCAGTCACTCGAGGACTCGTACTCTTGAACAGAGAATCCTAAGGCATGGATACTTCTGGCCCAACATTCGAAAGGATGTAGAAGCCTTCTCCAAGAAATGTCCGCATTGTCAGCTCTTCGCACCACTTCAACTGCAACAAGCTCAGCACCTTCGCTCGATCACAACTCCATGGTCCTTCGCCATCTAGGGGATGGACTTGATCGACCCTTTCCCTCAGGCCAGCGGACAGAGGAAGTGTGTCCTCGTCATGGTCGATTACTTCTCCAAATGGATCGAGGCGAAAGCTCTGGCCAAAACCACTTCACAGATTGTAAAGAATTTCATCTGGGGAGAGATTGCATGCAAGTTCGGGATTCCTCTCGTCATCGTCACCGACAATGGTCCACAGTTTTCCAGCTTAGAGTTAGAGGACTTCTGCAAGCAGCTAGGGACGAATCTTCGATTCACCTCCGTGCATCATCCTCGCAGCAATGGACAATTGGAAGCCGCCAACAAGTTGATTATCAAACTCCTAAATAAGAAAGTCACCAACTTAGAGGGTAATTGGGCGGAGCAGCTCCCCTCAGTCCTTTGGGCTCTGAGAACAACTCCAAACTCGGCCACGGGGGAAACTCCCTTCAAGTTGTCCCACGGGTCTGAGGTACTCATCTCAGTGGAGTTCGAGGTTCGGATCATGAGAGTCATAGCAGCTGGAGACATCAACGAAGAATGGAGCTTGGAGAATGAAGACGCTCAAAGGCTCTCGCTGGATTTTGTTGATGATATTCGCGACTTGGCCACTATCCGTCAGGAGGAGATCAAGCGACGCATGACAAAGCACTTCGACAAAAAAGTCTGCCTAAAGCTTTTCATCACAGGGGATCTAGTTATGAAAAAGGTGGACGCCGCGAGAATGGGTGCAACGGTTGGCAGGATGCATCCTAATTGGGAAGGTCCCTTCATCGTCCAAGAAGCCTTGGCCACCAAAGGCTATTATCTTCAGGATCAAGTTGGAGAGCAACTGGGAGGTACTTGGAGTGGGGATAACCTGAAGAGTTTCTATCCCTAGCATTATGATGTACTGTACTTGTAAATCCTGTTTTCACATATATATATACAGATAGTGGCAACCATATGATTTCTCTTTGTGCTATTTTCAACTCAAGATCTCTGAGGCCTTAGGGTTCAGCTCCGACCTCGATCCGAGAAACCTGCTGTCAACCCGTTCCTCCTAGATAGCCCAGTATGGATGATGGGACGATGCCTCTGGAAGCGCTCTTGTAAGACCGAGCCTTTGCACTGACGGCCAAGATCAGCTCCCCCCTTGTATGTCGGCCTAGGTACCCCCGATTGCATCTCTCCTCCGACTGGAGGAACTATCAGGAATAGGTTTGGACTCCAATCTCTCGGATTCGAGGATGGATCGACCTTGACAAGCTCTCATTTGGGCAACAGACAAAGGGCAGGGGAAGGCCCAAGGGAGTATGTTAGTCGTGAGTGCGTCCCGGAGGACCCTCGGAAGAACATTACCCCCCGCTCAAACACTTACGCTCGTAGTCAGGTGGCAAAGCTGAAAATGATCTCCACGGTTGGATTGGAAAGCGAGCCTTTGACCTGTTTCTCCTAGATAGCCCATCGAGGATGATGGGACAATGCCTCGGGATGTAAGCGTCCTTGTAAGACCGAACCCCTACATTGACTGCCGAGATCATCTCCCCCCTTGCATGTCGTCCTAGCTACCCCCGATTGCATCTCTCCTCCGACTGGAGGAACTATCAGGAACAGGGTTGGACGCCAACCTCCCAACTCGACGGCGGCGGGATCATCGTTCTCTTTATAATCTTTTCGTCCTCCAAGATATTGATGCATTTGATTCATTGGCAATATCTTAAGCAGTAGGGAAAACTCCAACAACGTTTCAAGTCCTCGAGTGGCAGTGTCCTCATAAGTCCAAGTCCATGTACGAGCTTCTCTCCTGCATATTGGCCAACGACCTCCTCGAGTGAGATATAGTTCCTCGCTGGAGTGATGTCGTAGTCCGTGAACTCTGTATGAGCTCCTCTCCCGCAGACTGACTACTTGCCTCCCCGAGTCGACTTACACCACTCTAGTTGAGCAAGGCTCCTGAGATCTGTCGACTCCAACAATGTTTCAAGTCCTCGAGTGGCAGTTTCCTCGTAAGTCCAAGTCCCTGCACGAGCTCCTCTCCTGCATATTAGCCAACGACCTCCTCGAGTGAGATTGAATTCCTCGCTGGAGTGATGTCGTAGTCCATGAACTCTGTACGAGCTCCTCTCCTGCAGACCGACTACTTGCCTCCCCGAGTCGACTTACACCACTCTAGTTGAGCAAGGCTCCTGAGAGCTGTCGACTCTAACAACGTTTCAAGTCCTCGAGTGGCAGTGTCCTTGTAAGTCCAAGTCCCTGCACGAGCTCCTCTCCTGCATATTGGCCAACGACCTCCTCGAGTGAGATCGAGTTCCTCGCTGGAGTGATGTTGTAGTCCATGAACTCTGTACGAACTCATCTCCTGTAGATCGACTACTTGTCTCCCCGAGTCGACTTACACCACTCTAGTTGAGCAAGGCTCATGAGAGCTGTCGACTCCAACAACGTTTCAAGTCCTCGAGTGGCAGTGTCCTCGTAAGTCCAAGTCCCTGCACGAGCTCCTCTACTGCATATTGGCCAACGACCTCCTCGAGTGAGATCGAGTTCCTCGCTGGAGTGATACCGTAGTCCGTGAACTCTGTACGAGCTTCTCTCTTGCAGACCTACTACTTGCCTCCCTGAGTCGACTTACACCACTTTAGTTGAGCAAGGCTCCTGAGAGCTGCCGACTCCAACAACGTTCAAAGTCCTCGAGTGGCAGTGTCCTCGTAAGTCCAAGTCCCTGCACGAGCTCCTCTCCTGCATATTGGCCAACGACCTCCTCGAGTGAGAAAGTTCCACGCTGGAATGATGTCGTAGTCTGTGAACTCTGTACGAGCTCCTCTCCTGCAGACCGACTACTTGCCTCCCCGAGTCGACTGATTCCCACCCCCAGTTGAGCTTGGCTCCTGCCGGGTGTCGACTGATTCCCACCCCAGTTGAGCTTGGCTCCTGCCGGGTGTCGACTGATTCCCACCCCCAGTTGAGCTTGATTCTTGTTGGGTGTCGACTGATTCCCACCCCCAGTTGAGCTCAGCTCCTGCTGGGTGTCGACTGATTCCGACCCCTAGTCGAGCTCGGCTCCTGATGGGTGTTGGCTTTGGTTTCCAAGCCAGTCAGGTTCAGCTTCGACGAGGTAAGCAAGAAGGCAAGTGCGAGTATGTCTTGACGAGTATGCGAGTTTGCCTTGGCAAACGTGTGAGTATACTATGGCGAGTATACGCGCGAACACATGAGAGCATTGGAACGCGAGTTGCTAGAGCGACTATGGTCGTGCGAGTAATCATTGCGCGACTATGACCGATGTCAACGCGCGGGTAAAGCGTCACAAGCACTCATCCTCCCCGAGCCTATGAGCCTAGCGAGCATCATCAACCAACAAGCATGCGAGTAAGGACAAAGAATAACAGAATGTGGTAACTTGAACTTGTGTAAATATGTATATATCAAAAATTTACAATTTACAAAAATTGGTTAATTGTTACATGCGAGCATGACAAATATCGGCGAGAACCTAGGACTCATCGTCGCCAGTATCAAGTTGATATTCGTCGTCTCCGATATCAGCATCCTCATCTTCCTCGCCGCCCTCCTCGCTCTCCTCCCCACCACTTCTACTGACGCTGCCGCTGTCGCTACTGCTACTGCTACCGCTGACGCTGCTGCTGGAGCCCGATGTCGAAGAAGGGAGGCGATTAGGTGAGGTCGATTCCTCGGCAAGCAGTTCGGGGATGAGCTCGTCGACGGTGAGCTGCTTCTCCCCCTTGATGAGCTGACCATTGATCCTTAGCCGCGCGAGCATGATGTTCCCCGCCTCTCGCGCTACCTCGTGGCGGACCGACGACCTCTCCTTCCAGAGAACGCGAGATCTTTTGATCGCCCAATGTGGGTCGTCCTCCGGTCGCGGCGCATCGGGGCAGGGAACAGAAGATCTCGCACGACCCTCAAGCTCCGCCAGACGAGTTTCCATCTCGGCGGCGCAAATCTGGGCCACCTCCTGCACCACCAGCGAGTTGGAGAGTTTCGCCTCGCACTCGGACAACTTTTTAGCGGCCTCAATCTCGGCAGTCTGCGACAAAGAATAGAGTCAGCAAAATAAATCCGTCCAACGCCATAAACGTCGCGCGCGGGAAGCGACTTACCTCATAGTCCCTCCAGCGGACCGATTGCATGCCGAGATCAATGACCTTCTTGGTGACGACCTTCAAGGCCATGGTCGTCTCCAGAAGGTTCCTTGTCGAGTAATGCCCTAGCTCGACAGCCCAGGCGAGCGAGCAGGCGGATTGCTGGGCGATTTCCTCCGGGCTGAGCTCCAGCATAGACTCAACGTCAGCCCGCCCATATAGAGCATGGAGGACGGCGAAGGCCTCCCCCTTGTCCTCCCAGTCCGCCGATCAAGAGGGGAGGTTGGTGCTCAGCGTCACCAAATGGTCGTCTTCCGACCAAGTTACGAGCGGCCGGCCAAAAGCATCCACTGCCCCCCGCCCAAGGTTGAAGTTTGGGTGGAAGTGGGGGGGGGGGGGGTCGAGCATTCAGCGGCGACTCTTGATCGACAGGCCGGGGCGACGATACCTTCGCCCTCTTAGACGCAGGGCCCGGTGACCTGACCTTCACCTTCCCTTTGGCGAGCTTCTTCTTCTCGCCGACGTCGAGCGGAGGGTTGGAATCCGGGAAGGAGGAGGCGAATTCCTTCGCCGGAGGGAGCGGCTTCTCCGGAAGCTCGCACGCCACTGCAAAAGTCGAGCAAATATATCAGTACCGAGCTTTGAGAAAGTGAAGCGAGCATGCAAGAAATGATTCTCGCTCAAACTTACCATCGTTGGAGTGGATCTCCAGGAGCGTGTTGACGTTAAGCCGCCAGAAGATGACGTCGAATCGGCGACCTCAGAAGGATTCGAACAGCTGCTCGCGGACTCCTTCCAAGATCGGCGGAAGGAAGGCGACATCGGCAGGTTGGTGCGGCCTTCCCAGGATGCCCACAAAGTCGCCATGGACGACTAGCTGCTCGCTCCACCGGTGGACTTTATTCGCCGTCCCCACCAAGGTACAAACGTGGCTGCTGAAGTAGACCACTCCCCCGGCAGTCGCGGCGAAGGCGAATATCTTGCAGAAGACGGAGAGGTCGAAGACGACCCTCTCTTCCCGCAGGTAGCACAGGAACCCCATTATGATCGCTACGCCATTGGGGTTGATCTGCGTGAGGACGATCCCGAAATATCGTAGGATCTCGCGATATTCCGGCCAGAGTGGAAGTCGCAGGCCGACGTCGAAGTGGCGTAGCGACAACACCGTCGCACCTTCAATGTGTGTGTTAAGTCGCTCGCTGCGAGTAGGGAGCCTGGGACTGTGGTTATGGATTTCTTGAAAGCCACGTCGGCAAAGTTAGCGGCGTGTGCTTGTCGGCGAGCGCTGACGTCATCTCCCACCATTTTTGCGAGCTGGCGAGCTGAAGAGGAAATAAGGCGAGAAATGAAGAGAGACGGAAACGCCCGAGTGGGAAACGATACTCGCGAGCTAGTGTTGGAAAATCACAGCAGCGTACTTATGTCCTACCTAGCCCCTCTATTTGTAGGCGAAGACAACATGGGGGGTATATATCCATTCCGGCAAGTATCACCCTAAGTTGCAGTTTAGGCGAATAAACAGATCCCGACATTAGCCCTAAATCGCACAGCGCAGAAAATAATATCGCGACGTTATCAGAACCTGCATGATAAACTCGGCAAATCGCAGAACAACAGCAAGCAAGAAATCAAAGAAGAAAATGAAGGGCGAGATACAAACTTGCTTATTACAATATAATAATTGTTTGTTATCAATAATCGCCCACGACGAGTTCAAATTAAGAAAAGAAAAATCGTAAGTCCTACGTGGTCGCTCCGAAGGATGAGCATGTCGCCCAACCCAGCCCATTTCTCGCGCTCGCTGATAGTGCTCCGTCGCCAGCGCCATCGAGTCATCTCCAAGCCGCAGTTGCTCCTCCATCCTCGTCAGCCGCCCCACAGAGCCCATACTCGCCCGGATGCCGGCCAACTCGTTAAGAACAAGCTGGAGGCGATGGTTATTTATCTCCAGCTGGCGATCATTCTCCTTCACCATATGGAAGCGGGCTTCGTAGCTCTCCAGGGTGGCCCGGAGCTCCTCTATCTTCGCAACCCGCACCTCCAGAGATGAGATCCGGCGATGTGGCATGCAAATCGCCAGCTGGTCGAATTTGCTCTCCAACTCCAGGTAGGCGCGAGCAGCGGCGCGACGATACTCACTGCCCGACAACCCGATGGCGTCGATAAAGGCCACCCCTGGAGTCGCCGAGCGATCTGTCAAAGTAAAGAAATTGCCATATTAGAAATGCGACGTCTAAGTCATCAAACGAAGAACCAGTGACGATATTTATCACGACGAGGAGACCTTGATCAGCGAGGTGAAGAGCCGCGACCTTGAACATCTCGCCGGCCAGAATATGGGCCACCAGCATGCTCGGTCGCTTTACCATGTCCGCGATCTCCATGACCAGGATCCACAACTTTTGGCGAGAAGTAGCTCGGCCGCGGCTTTTCCGGCCTAAAGGTTGCGACGAACTCGTCGGCGCATGTGGAGTCTTCAGCGGAGGGGGCAGGGGAGGTCGCAGTATGGCGACTTGTTCCTGAGCGGCCAGAGGCGGCGGCGGCAAGGAAGCACTCGCTGCCGGGAGAGTGACAACGACCAGAGGCGGCGGCGGCAATAGGGAGCTCTCCGCTGGCGGCGTAGAATCTCGCACGGGCGCGGGTGGAACCTTGCTCGCCGGAAGGTCCTTGCTCACCAGAGCCACCTTCTTTGTCGGAGGTTCCTTCGCCGGTAGTTCCCCACTCGACGGAGGATCCTCCTTCACCGCGTGAACCGAGGCTTCCGACGCCTTCTTAGCACCAAGATTAATCCGGACCGTGTGCGCGGTCCTGGGGGGTTTCTTGGCCGCGAGGGAGAGCAGTGGTGCAGAGTTCAGAGGGGCAACATTCAAAGTCACATTGGCGACATCCGGAGGGGAGTATGTGAATAAAGAAAACATGTCAGCGAGAAGTAAATGAAGACCAGCCAATTTAGAAGTGTGGTTCGACAAAATGACGACCTGGGAGGGAGACGACTTCGACCTGTTGTGGCGCCGGTGTATTGGCGATTCTGGAATGTTATGCGAGCTGAGGAGGCTCGAGTCAGGGGCAGAAATGTTGGGGATGTCGTCTAGCCCAAGGTCGCTGAGAAGCTTCAAGGTGCTAGCAGAATGCGCGGGATTGCTTGTTGAAACCGCGACTTGCTCATATGGTGGGGGCGGGTCGACCAGGCTGGAAGCAGGTGCCTTCTTCGGCTTCTTGGTCTTCTTCTTTTTATGGGGAGGCAAGTCGGCGGCGACGTCCTCTTCCCGCGGCCTCTTGGGCTTGGCGATGCCGAGAAAGCCGGTCAGAGCGATGAGGCTGTCTTGAAGGAGTTTCTCGTTAGCGTCCGACATAATGTGCGAGCTCTGAAGATCCGCCTCAAGAACCAGACCCCCTATTTATAGATATCGACAGACAGTCATCAAGTGCGTGCAATCCTGATACTCGGCATAGCAGCTCGCCGAATAAGTGTTGGATGATTCTTTCTGAGCTCTCACGTCGCTCGAAAAGAGCGGGGATTGTGTACAACCCGTATTCGTCGAGGATGGGTCCTACCACAGCCAGGTCAGCAGAAGTCAAGGTCAACAGGTCAAGATAGAAGTAAAAGTCAGCATGGAAGATCGCGGAAGGCTTGGACGAGTACGGCGAGCTCCCCTCACATACTCGCTAAGTAGGCGACTAGGCGAGATACTCGCCTAGCCCGTGCGAGTTCCCCTGAAAGTTGCCAGGGGGGTGGGGTATAAATATGACTCCCCCTCCTTGGATTTACCTATAAATAGGATCCCAAGGGTACAAGGCGAGACACGCAGAATCCACGACAGGATACTCGCGAGTTCTCCTTTCAAGATACTAGCCGAGCCTTTGGACTCTTTCTCCTTAGAGACCAGGTCGCGACCTTGCGACTTAGTCTTCAGCTAGTCTCCCTCGTACCTAGTTCGACCACTTTTGGTTGAGAAGGGTTTGCTCCTTTCGAGCATCCGGGTACGTGGTGGGACCTTCCTACCGCAACATCTGGGGTCATGTTTGCCTTCATTCTTCATCCTGGTCATCCTAGTCGTCTGATCTTACCTCTGAACCGGTAACCTTAGGCGGCATTGGTCCGAATTCTGAGGTTGGGATTTTCCTGGTTTCAACACTAATGAACTGAACAGAACCCGCTGGTAGACCGAGTGAAATGCTCGATTAACCGCAACGCGGAGGAAGTGATTTCAAGCCGCTGAGACTGTGACCTGTTGTATACCTCGGACAGTAACCGCGAACTATTCCACACTGAGCCTTCCAACTAGTTGCCTAGTCGCACAGTGCTAGCCGCACAACCTGCATATACAAGTCAACTTCACTTAGTCGAGCCGGTTAGAAAATTGTAACCGCAGGATTAAAACGCGAGCTGAGTTCTCATTGTTCTCGTTATATATGACGAGACAGAGACTCCTATTTATATATGATATGAGGAGTGTGATCACAACTCATAGCTATTGGATAACCGTCCGACATCCTGCAGCTAGCACCACGTATTCGCACAAGTGCGGATTCCAGTGTCCGTCTGGCACAAATAAACATATATCTGCATACATGGAAAGAACAACCAGTCGGCCAAGTCGAGCGGACAACAACACCAGTCCGCGTAAACTTAACAATCCAGTCACGCATCGTGATCCATTATCACACCTATGATGGACTGTCGGACTCCGCCACCAGACCGTGCTAATTTGCGATCTCCGCTTCTAGTCTGCGCACATTGCAATCCACGACTAAGACCATATTCATGCCTAGTCTAACTGCCGAACTCCGTGAACTCCAGAAGCAGACCACACAACCAGGCGGTCACAGCAAACTAGGAAACAACTGGACCTGTCATAACACCATTACCAAGTCCACACAATCCAGCGAACTCTGACACAAACTGCGCGAATAGGCCTCATTGAACTGATCTGTTAGTCTCCGCAGACCGCACTAACCGCCCGCCCCTTCGCGAGCCAGAGAACCTGACAAGCTTCAAGCGGACTGTGCGGTATCACAGTCTAGACCGCAACAGCAACGGTTAGCCGCTGCTAACCCCCCGTTTACATCCCAGGGTGCTTGTTGAACGAGACCGCGGGAGAGAAGATAAGAAGCCAAAAACCAGCTAATCGCCGCCTACTACCCGTCATACCGCGTGCGGTCTCTGCGGTCTATACTGTCTGCCAAATCAGACCGCTTACTCCACTTCACTTCCACTTCAACAATTTTAACATGCAATAAGTAAAATGACACAAATTCAACATCATAAAGTGCAATATATACAATGTTGTCATAAAGAGCAATTAACAAAATGTAGAAACAGGAAGGACAATAATACCAGAAACAAGAAGCAATTAAAGTTTCTGAATCTTTTGTTTCCTCTCTATTCTAAAGAGATGTCTCGGTTCCAAAGACACAAATTCAGTTTTCCTCTTCATTTCGAGGAGGCACCGTGGTTCATAGGAGACTCTCTCCATTCAGAGGGCTATTTTTCCTTCCGCCGAGCGGACCTTTCTTATGTCCGCTCAGCCAATCAAAACGCGTGATCAAGTAGGGTCTGTTAAAATTTGTGAAGTGGAAGTGAGTGATGGGAAGGCCGGGCGGTCTGAGCGGCCTGAGCGGTCTGTGTCCGCGGCCTGGGCGGACTGCTGGTTGCGGCCTGGGTGACCTGGCTTGCTTGGTATTGGTGGCTTGGCTGTTCTTGAGCAGCAGCCTGTGCGGCCTGGGGTGCGGCTTGGATGTTGGCTGGCCAAGGAAGTCTGTGACTTGAGCATCTTGCGGAGCGGCCTGAGCGGACTGCGGTTCGCGGTCTGTTGGCGGTGCTCAGCTTGATCTGCAGCTTTGCTGCTGGCTTGCTCTTGTGGTTCCGGGCGGATTGGAAGTTGTATCCGCGGTGTGTTGGCAGACTTATTTTTGGCGTCCGCGGAGTCCGCATCTGTGGACTTGGAGATGGCCTTATGTTCTTGCGGAGCTCTTCATGATGCGGTGGATGTTTCTCATCCTTATGGCGGACTGTCGTACTGATTGGCGGTCTGGATCTTCTGTGTCCGCCGTGCTCGGGCCTGTTGCCTGGTGGGCTGATGGACTTGGTCATTTTCTATGACAAGTCCATGGTGTCCGTAGAGTCCGCTGTTGACCGGGCGGACTACCTGTTTGTCGTGGACTCGTGGCGGGTTGTGGCGTTGTTGCCGAGCTCTGCGGACTGCCTCCTGTATCCGCGTGCTATGATGAATTGCGGACTGTTGCAGCATGAGTTGTGGGTGTGTCCGCATGCTGTGTTGAGTGGCGGTCTAGCGCTATGCTTGCGTTGGGCGGACTGGCGCAGTGCCTGCGTTGTGCGGGTTGGCAGTGTGTCCGCTTAATAGCGAACTGTCTTCGGTCTGGCTCCTGGAGGTTTGAAGTCTGGCCAAGTCCTTGCGGACTTGGCGGACTGGTTGTGTTAGCGTGCGGGCTGGGGCAGTGACTCTATTCACTAGGGTGGTGACCACACTCCTCACCTCACCTATAAATAGACCCCCCGACATATCTAGAGTAACAAAGTGAACAGTAAGTGAGGGCTTGGTTACTTGTTGCGGTCTGGTTTTTTCTGTCCGCACGGGTTGAGCAGATTTAATTGTGTTGTTTGCAGGTTGCGCGGCTAACACTGAGGAGCCAGGAGTTTGGATTTTACTGCGGTTATCATCAGTGAAGTTTGCGGTTTTAATTAGCGGTCTCAGCAGGTTGCCTGAGCGGCTTGTCAGTTTTCTCTGCTTCAACGTTTCCAAGTTCAATAACCTGTCCGCCGAACTCGGCGGTCTAGGCGGTATGTTCCTCAATTCATCAGCATCTTGTAGCATTCAGCGAATAACGGTGTGTCCGCGCGACCTCACGGTCTCGGCGGACTCCGTGTTCTATTCATCTTCTAGCAGCAGCAGCAGTTCGGGCAGCTTCGGTGACTTCGGCGGACTGGGCGGTCTCGGCGGTCTCCAGTTCTGTCCGCTCGAACTGTTTGACTTCTTTTGTTTCCTGTTTTCCTGTGTACTGGCGAAATCATGTCTCGCCATGTATACCTCGCATTGTAAAGAAGAAATAAAAGAATATATGATCTGCTTGCCCCTGTGATTGCATTTGGTTGATAAGCTTGCTTTCCTGGTTTCTGCACGATCAAGGTGTGATCTTGATAGCTCTGAGGATATTAATTTGCCATTAGACTATCTTGGTGACCACTTTGAGAAAATTCAACATGGTATCCGAGTGAGGTTCAATTGCTTGAGCGGTGATTAACGTGTGTTGTTGCTCTGTGCTTCTGGAAGCTTACCAAAGTTTGCTGCAATGGAAGAGAACTATGCAAGAGGTCTGGGTATGGAACTCTTGATGCCGACTAACTTTAAGAAGTGGAAGTCGTGCATGAAGAGTTTTCTTCTTGGCGAGGAGCTATGGGAGGTCGTCGGTGGTGACGACAGGCAGGAGGTCACTACTACTTTTGGGACTGTTGAGCAGGGGAGAGTCTGGAGGAAAACTAACGCAAAGACGGAGTTTACTCTTAAGAGGGATGGTTCACCAGAGTTGTTTGATCACATCATAGGGTATGAGTCAGCTGCTGATATTTGGACAGCTATTGATGAGGTGTTCAACAGGAAAAATGTGGCGAGGCTACAGTTCCTGGAGAATGAGTTGGCCAGGACAACTCAAGGAGACATGACCATCTCGAAGTTCTTTCTGAAGATGAAGAGCTTGTGCGCTGAATTATCAGCGCTTAATCCTGATGAGCCTATCTCTAATGCTAAGTTGAAAAGGCACATAATCTGCGGCTTGTGGAAGGAGTATGTTG
This sequence comes from Platanthera guangdongensis, assembly GCA_039583875.1. Lineage (NCBI taxonomy): Eukaryota > Viridiplantae > Streptophyta > Magnoliopsida > Asparagales > Orchidaceae > Platanthera > Platanthera guangdongensis. Next base: position 4,682,653 of record CM077162.1, on the reverse strand, counting down.
CCTTTGTTACATCAGTTCAAGGCTGGGCCACTCAGCCATCTCTACTGAAGCTTGAGAACTTGCTTGCTTCGCAGGAAAGTTTGGCAAGGTAGATGACTGGAGTTACTGTCACTGAGGAAGGCAGTGAAGCTCTCTTCTCAGGCAAGAAGAATAAGGGATGGGAAGGGAAGAAGAATAAGGCTGCTGCTGAAAATGAGCCTTCAACTTCTTATTAGTCAGAGAGGAGCACTGTTCCTAAGAAGGATTGGAAGAAGAACTTGAAATGCTACAGGTGTCATCAGCGGGGACACTTCAATCATGACTGCAAGGTCAAACTGCTGCCTGTGCATGTTGCAGGTAAGGAGGAAGCTTGCTCTAGCAAGGAGGAAGCTGGATGGAGCGGAGCTTTTATGACGGGCACTTGTGTCCGTGCTTTGTCCGCTGTCGACTTCAACGATGAGTGAATCGTGGACTCCGGGTGTGGTCATCACCTCACCGGAGACAAGTCGAAGTTCTCTTCCTTACAAGCTTACTCAGGTAACGAAGCTATCATAACTGCTGATAATACTATTTATGCAATAGAGAAGGAGGTAGTCGTGTCCTTAGGTAGTGATAAGGGGCCACTCATATTAAGAAGTGTGTATCATGTGTCGGGCATGAAGAAGAACCTCTTCTCTGTGACCAATGCGGTTGACGCGGGTTATCACGTTCTGTTTGGGCAAACAGAAGTGAAGTTCCTTCGCAACGTATCAGCAGTTAAGGCTGATGTTGCTCATGTTGGGAGGAGAGTAAAGAACTTGTTTGTTCTTGCAACTAACTCTTATGTTGATCGGATGAGGACAAACGATAGTGCCGCTATATGACATGAGAGGCTGGGGCATGTAGGAATTGATAAGTTGAAAATTATGGCAAACAAAAGCCTTGTTAGAGGCTTGCTTAAGCTGTCTTCCTTTGGTGATGGTCATGTTTGCGCGGGGTGTCAGTACGACAATACTCATCGCCTTCTGTTTGATAAGTCACAAACGAGGAGCAAGAGACCATTGAAGTGCATCCATGGAGACTTGATGGGACCAACCATCACTGCCAGCCTTGGTGGAAGCAGATACATGCTTATTTTGATTGATGACTACTCAAGATACACTTGGGTTTACTTCTTGAAGGAAAAGTCTGAAGCCTTTCGGTTGTTTGTTGAGTTCAAGGAGCTAGTGGAGGGCTGACTTGGCTTGCGGATCAAGAAGTTTAGAACAGACAACGGTGGTGAGTTTGTCTCCTCCGAGTTTTCTAACTTCTGCAGGAAGCATGAGATCCAAAGAGAGCTTACTTATGCTCATACTACACAACAAAATGGAGTAGCAGAGCGGAAGATCCGTCATCTGACGAAGACTTGCAAATGTTGGCTTCATGCAAAATACATTCCTAGGTCTTTCTGGGCAGAGGGGATGTCTTGTGCTTCTTATGTCATCAATCGGATGCCGCTCAACCCAATCAACATGAAGACTCCTTTTGAGATGTTGCTGAAGGAGAAGCCAAGTGTGGAACACCTTCGGGTGTTTGGATCAACTTGCTATGTGCATGTCCCGGATGCTTCAAGGACTAAGTTTGATGCAAAGGCAAGGAAGCTTGTCTTTGTAGGCTATGATGAGCGGAAGAAGGGATGAAAATGCATAGATCCTATGACGAAAAAGTTTGTTGTATCAAGAGACGTGGTCTTTGATGAACTGACGTCGTATGGAGGTGGGTCGGTTGATCTACCAGAGAGCAAGTTTGATGAAGAGTAGAAGGTGGCTGCTAAAGATCTGAAAGAGGAGCTTGCTGTTTCACTAGCAGCTCATGTTGCTTCAAGCTCTGGTGCTGAGGATTCTGGCTCAGGAAGCGGAGGGAGCATTGCTCAAAGCTTGCCCGAAGTTGGAGCTGAGTCTGAAGAAGCAACAGAGGTAGTGAGCAAGGAGAAGACCCTTCAGAGATCAAAGAGGGTTGTGAAGCCACCAGCTCGGTACTGTGATGAGAATGCAGTGAGTTTTGTCTCCTGCTTCTTTGCAGGTCCTCTGGATGAGCGAGAGCCTGGAAACTTCAATGAGGCCACTGGAGTCAAGGAGTGGGAAGATGCCATGAAGGAAGAGATTGCTGCTCTCAAGAAGAATGAAACTTGGGACCTTGTGCCCAAGGTTGATTGCATTACTCCAGTGACTTGCAAGTGGGTGTATAAGTTGAAGAAGAAGGCTGGTGGGAGCATTGATCGATACAAAGCTCACATGGTTGCTCGAGGATTCTCTCAACAGTATGGAGAAGACTATGAGGAGACATTTAGTTCAGTTGTAAAGATGACTTCGGTTCGGGTGGTGATCGCCTTGGCTGCTTGCAAGAGATGGAGGATGTGACAGCTTGATGTGAAGAATGCTTTTCTTTACGGAGAAATTGATAAGGACATATTCATGGATCAACCACTTGGTTTTGTTTCTGATGTTCATCCGGACTATGTCTGCAAACTCAGGAAGGCTCTCTACGGGTTGAAGCAAGCTTCTGGAGCTTGGTATGGAAAGATAGCAGAGTATCTTCAATTCTGCGATTATCTTGCTTCCAACTAGGACTCTAGCTTGTTCGTCAAGAATAAGGGGGAGCTGCAAGTCTTGGTCCTGCTGTATGTTGATGACATGATCATCACAGAGAATTCGAAGGAGGAAGTAGCAAGGCTCAGGGCTGAGCTTCCTATACGCTTCGAGATGAAAGACCTGGGAGAGCTTCATCACTTTCTTGGTCTTGAAGTGGAGAGGAAGGAGAGCAGGATACTCATTTGCCAAAAAGGATATGCGGATCACATTGTAAATCGATTCGACATTAGTGAAGGAAAGAGTTGCTCTACTCCACTGGATCATGGGCTGAAGGTTCAACGAGATGAGGGAAGGATTATTCCTGATCCCTTGGTGTTCAGAGATCTAGTTGGGAGCTTGATATACTTGATGATTACAAGACCAGACATTACTTACACTGTTGGCCGAGTAAGTCGGTTTATGGCTGAACCAAGGAAGTCTCATCTGGTGGCGGCAAAGAACATTTTGAAGTATGTCAGGATGACTTCTGATATGAGACTTCTCTATAGAAGGGACACGGACTTTGCTTTGCTTGGGTACACGGATGCTGAATATGGTGGTGACTCGGATGATCGAAGATCAACTTCGGGTTATGTGTTCACTTGTGGATTAGCTAGCATCTCGTGGTGTAGAAAGAAACAGGACTCGGTGTCCGTCTCAACTACGGAGGCAGAGTATAAGGCTTCGGCCTTGGCTGCTCAGGAAGCCATCTGGTTGAGGAGGCTTGTAGAGGATGTTCATGAAGAAGTGCAAGGACCGACTTTACTCCGAGATGATAATGAGAGTGCTCTCAAACTGGTGAACAATCTAGTGTGTCACGCAAGGACCAAGCATATTGAGATCGAACACCACTTCATAAGGGAGAAGGTGTTGGAGGGATCTCTTCTGGTCGGGCATGTTCAGAGTGAAGATAATCTTGTTGACATCTTCACGAAGCCGCTGTCGAAGGGGCCATTTCAATGGCTACGAGGCTTGCTGGGCTTGATCACCACTTCTCACTTCAAGAGGGAGTGTTGAAATTTGTGAAGTTGAAGTGGGTGATGGGAAGGCCGGGCGGTCTGAGCGGCCTGAGTGGTCTGTGTCCGCGACCTGGGCGGACTGCTGGTTGCAGCCTGGGTGACCTGACTTGCTTGGTCTTGGTGGCTTGGCTGTTTTTGAGCAGCAGCCTGTGCGGCCTGTGCGGCCTGGGGTGCGGCTTGGATGTTGGCTAGCCAAGGAAGTCTGTGACTTGAGCATCTTGCGGAGCGGCCTGAGCGGACTGCGGTTCGCGGTCTGTTGGCGGTGCTCAGCTTGATCTGCGACTTTGCTGCTGGCTTGCTCTTGTGGTTCCAGGAGGATTGGAAGTTGTATCCGCGGTGTGTTGGCGGACTTGTTTTTGGCGTCCTCGGAGTCCGCATCTGTGGACTTGGAGATGGCCTTTTGTTCTTGTCGAGCTCTCCATGATTGGTGGATGTTTCTCATCCTTGTGGCGGACTGTCCTGCTGATTGGCGGTCTGGATCATCTGTGTCCGCCGTGCTCGCGCCAATTGCCTGGTGGGCTGATGGACTTTGATATTTTTTGTGATAAGTCCATGGTGTCCGCAGAGTCCGCAGAGTCCGCTGTTGACCGGGCGGACTGCCTGTTGGTCGTGGACTCGTGACGGGTTGTGGCGTTGTTGCCGAGCTCTACGGACTGCCTCCTGTGTCCGCGTGCTATGGTGAATTACGGACTGTTGCAGAATGAGATGCGGGAGTGTCCGCATGCTGTGTTGAGTGGCGGTCTGGCGCTATGCTTGCGTTGGGCGGACTGGCGCAGTGCCTGTGTTGTGCGGGTTGGCAGTGTGTCCGCTTAATGACAGACTGTCTTTGGTCTGGCTCCTGGAGGTTTGAAGTCTGGCCAAGTCCTTGCGGACTTGGCGGACTGGTTGTGTTAGCGCGCGGGCTGGGGCGGTGACTCTATTCATCTCATCTGTTTCCTCCTCGAGTCTATAAATAGGCCCCATATCTCTTCAGAGGGAGAACAACAGCTGGGGCAACCAGGAGGGCAAATCCCGCGGCTAGGAATTTCTAGCCGCCAACACTAGGAGCAGACTGATCTCCAAGTCCCTCCAGGCGGACTCGACAGATAGCACTCGTGGTCAGGCGACTAGTCAGGGCGGACAACACTCCTCAGCCAACCCGGCAGTGAGTAGACAACTTAGTCGCTATCTCCCGACGATAGCTGCTACCGCCGAATGATAGCAGTTTTCCTCAATGTGTCTTGGACATCGGCTTGAGCGACCTGCGTGGACTGAAGCGGCCTGAGCGACCTCTACTTCTATCCGCCAACATCCCTTCGTTGTATTTTTGTTTACTTTTCTATGTGGACGAACTTGACCTCAGCTGTAATACAGTTTTATAATCACGAGAGAGCTCGTCGTAAGAGAGACATTTGCCGCGGTGGGTGAAGTCTGGTCTCGCTGCATGCTCGCGACCATCTCTATTTTTATTTCTCTCATCTCTTCACTCAAGACTCAAAGTAACCAGCTACTCAGCAGTCTCACCTCCCTTATCCCTGGTACCAGTTTGAATATCGTGACTCGAACGTACACTTTTGACATCAAAACTTACCGCGTAAGCGGTTACTTGGTTTATCGGGCACGGACTGGCTTGTGTGTTGGCACTTCTATGCAGATAGTTTATTATCAATGACAGATTGATGTTGGTATCCACACTCGTCCAGATACATGGTGCTAGCTACAAGACGACAGACGGTTATCCTATCGATATGTGCGGTGACCGCACTCTTCTTGTCTTCTATAGATAGGAGTCCCCGGCTTGTCATATATAACGAGAACAGTGAGAACTTAGTTTGCACTTTAATCCTGCGGTTACATTTTTCTAACCGGCGCGACTAAGTGAAGTTGGCTTATGTGTGCAGGTTGTGCGGCTGGCATTGGGCGACTAGGCAACTAGTTGGGAAGCTTGATGTGCAACAGTTTGTGGTTACAGTTAGCGGTATACAGCAGGTCATGGTCTCAGCGGCCTGAAGTCACTTCATTCGGGCTGCGGTTAGTCGAGCAGTTCGCCCGGTCTATCAGCGGGTTCAGTTCAGTTCATCAACATTCAATAAAGGCAGTCAGTGCGGCTTGTTGGAGCTGGTGCCTTGGCGGTTTTCAGCGGACAAGGCTTGCGGTCAGCGGCTTGTGTCATCTGTACGGTTTCTGTCTTCAGACCGCACGGTTTTTTCTTGTTTGTAATTTTGTCTGCTTTCATCGGGTACATTGTGAAATCATGTCTCGCAATGTATGTCTCACCTTGTACATAAGTTGTTGATAATTCCAAGTTTTTTGAGACTCTTGCACTTCTACTACTGCTGATTTTTACTTAACTTGGTTGTGATTGAGTGTTCCTGCGACCTCTTTCGATTCCCTAGAAAATTTTACAGCGAAGTCAAGATAGATGGGGTTGGGAAAATCCCGAGTTCAAAGTTACCTCGACGATCTTCTTTGGAAGCGGGTCCGAAGTGGAGGTGGCAGAGAAATAATATAAAACAAGATCAAATACAATAAAGAATAAAATAAAATAAAATAAAATAGTTAAGTATAGAAAAAATGTGAGAGAACAATATATCAAATGCATGAGATATAAAATTATTTGGCGATTGAAAAAGTTTGCTGGGTAGAGATGCATTATATATGCTCATGAACATTAGAGTCAACTAAAATAATCATATATATATTATTAGCCCAATATTATTTATTACACACTGAAAGCCTGTGCTCCATTCCCATTCGGATGCAATTAATTTTGACATTAGAAAAGTTGGTAGAAAAATACACTTGCATGCTTATGCTTTGGACGCTTCAGTCGTCGTGAAACCAATTAAAAAATTTCAGGAAGGACCAGCTTGTCATGGTCAGCAACACGGCTAGCTGCTGCCTTTCTAATGCCGTTAATTAGCGTTCTTCACCCCTAGGCTCCGTTTGGCATGATGGTGGCTGCCGTAAACGCATGAGTTAAACCGTCATTTATTAAAGGATTACCTAATAAACTTTTATCATTTGTTTGAACATAAAAGTGGATGAAGTTTCTTAGATGAGCGTTAACAAAAGACAATTTAACTCCCATGTTGATGACCGCCAACATCATTCGTTAAGTCATTGCTGGCTTTGCTGCTCTCATAGGCCTTAATTTAGGTCTTACCCCACTTCATAGGCCTTTTAATAGATAACATTTCTTTGTGGCTACAGAAAACCAGGGAAGACCCTGACAGAAGGGGAGAAGAAGAAGAAGAAGAAGAAAAGAGTATTAATTCTCAGGACTCAAAATCACTAAGCAGCGGCCGGTTTCTCAAGCTGTCAAAAGGGGTTTGACTTCCCTGTTGAAAAAGTAAAAATGGGCACCAAAAATAATTCAAGTGACTGATGACCTAAGCTGCACTTGAAGAGTTGACTGTTGAAAATGTTGAGGTGTGAAGTCGCCGGTAGGATTGTGCTAACCGCAGAGGCCGCATGGCTTGATGACTTGGCTAACTGTGTAGTCCGCGCGGTCTAGTGTTCGCAGTCCGCACAGCTGTGCAGTCTGGTGTTACTAACCGCCGTTCTACTGGTGGTGACCCTATCGACTTCGGCGGTGTCTGTACTCTCCCCCCTTCACCTATAAATAGGGATCACGACCTCCCTCATTTGTAACTGAGCCTGAAACAAGAATTGAGAACTGGTGCGTGCAGTCTAAGTTTTTCTTACCGCACGATAAGGAGAAGTGGTGTCTGCGAAGCTGTGGCTTGCGAACTATGCTGCTAGCACTGGACGACTAGGCGACTAGTACTAACAGTTTGTCAGTGGAGTCTCAGTGTGGTAAAGTAGGCAACATGCGGCGGTTTAGCAGCCAAGTCACGGGTTGTGCGAATAGAGCAGTCTTCTTCCTTGAGAGCAGTTCTCAGGCAGGTGGTTAAATGTTAGGATTGTGACACCTCACGCATGATCTCGGACCGTCAGGATCGCGCCACGTCATCGATCCTAGGGAGGTTTATTTTCCTAGTTTGTCCTAATCCTGATTAGGAAGTGGTTTAGTGAGGGGGGCTAATTTTTTGGGGGAGTCCTAAACATGGAAATGCTTTATGAGGGGATATAATCTAGGGGATGCACTTCCTATTTGGTTGAGTCCTGTTTTGGCAACCCCCTCCATATGTGTTCATCTCCATATATTGATGAATCTTGATCCTATTATAAATAGTGGTCAACCTCCCTTAGCCATGAGAATGATCAGAAATATACAACACTAGTGAGAATTCAGAGAGGGAGAGCTTTGAGCTTTTTCAGGCGGTTCTTCCGGCGAACGGCGGCAGCAGGCGGCGGCATCTGGCGCGCAAGGTTACGGCGCATCCGATCACCTCAGGCGAGGCGACATCCGGCCGGCCACCTGCAGTAGGCCCCAGAGGTTCGGCGGAATCAAGCGCGGCGACGGCGCCAGCAGGCGCAGAGGCGGCGATACAGGCGGAGCTAACGGAGGCGGCGCATCCGGTCACCTCAGGCGAGGCGACATCCGGCCGGCCTCCAGAAGTTGACTCCAGGCGTTCGACGACTTCAGGCGGCAGATCCAGGCGGGATCGGCATCAGGCGGCAGAAGCAGGCGGTGATTCTAGCGGGGAAGATAGACAGTGTTCTCTTTTCAGTGTTTTCTGTTTTCTCTTGTTGTATCTTGTAAACCTCATCCGTTTTAGTGGATCTTTCTGGCGCACTCTCCCCGTGGAGTAGGAGTCCCAACTCCGAACCACGTAATTATTTTGTCGTCTGGTTGTGCTTGGTTTTGGATTTAATTTTGTTTTATTACTGCTCAGACTAGCTTCCGTTGCTAGATCCGCGGCGAACCACCGTAGTCGCGGATCCTGTCCCAATTTGCACAACAATTGGTATCAGAGGGAGGTTCGACCCTTCAGACCCCGGTGAGCAATAATGACAACGAAATTTGAAGTCTCCAAGTATGACGACAAAATTGACTTTGGTCTGTGGCAGAAACGAGCCAAAGCGGTTCTCGTCCAGCAAGGTCTTCATAAGGCTCTCCTCGAAAAGGAGAAGTCCGGGAATAAGGATGACGAGTGGGATGAGCTAGATCTGAAGGCCATCAGCACAATCCAGTTGTGCTTGGCCGATGAGGTCATGAGAGGCGCGCAGATAGTCATGGTAGGAGAGCGTTACGGTACTCTCTACAGACTGACTGACACCACGATTGCCAGGGGAAATGCGAGGAGAGAGGTCAGACCGTCTCTCGAGCTACAGGATACGGTAGCATATGCATTTCAGGCGATCTCCTCAGATCACGATTTCTTCGATAGAGTTTTAGAGAGCAGAGACTGTTCTCAACGAAAAGCTAGGAAGGACCAGCGGAGGAGCGGGGCAGGATTCGTGGCATGGGCGTGTGCCCGGAGAGAGGACCTTGGCAGAGGGAGAATCTTCGCAGCCGTAGAGGAGACGAGTAGAGAGTCATCTCAGGAGTACCCAGACACCGCGAGAGGAGCCATCAGGCTTAGAGGTTTCACCAAGGAACTCAGGATCACTCAGGAGAAGGTGGAGTTGCACAGTGAGAGGTCGAGTGCGAGTCATCTTGCAATAGACCTGGTCTATCGTGCAAGAATACTGCACAGTGGTGTGCGCCACCAGGAGTCGAGGGAGTTCGCTAGGGGTAGAGGCATGGTGTTGCGGGAGTTTCCTACGGAGGATTGCGTTGCGAGCATGCGGGAGAAATCAGTGAGGCGAGTCAAGTTTGACTTGACTCAGACTGATGCATGTTGATCGTGATGGCCCCAGGGAGAGGGGGCTTGTAGTCGCCAGTAGGGGAGATCCAGGTTGGAGGTTCAGATACGTTTGTTTGACTTCGAGGTGGAGTTCGGTGGTGGCATGAGGCGTCAAGGTGGAGATTGTTAGGATTGTGACACCTCACACATGATCTCGAACCGTCAGGATCGCGCCATGTCATCGATCCTAGGGAGGTTTATTTGCCTAGTTTGTCCTAATCCTGATTAGGAAGTGGTTTAGTGAGGGGGGCTAATTTTTTGGGGGAGTCCTAAACATGGAAATGCTTTATGAGGGGATATAATCTAGGGGATGCACTTCCTATTTGGTTGAGTTCTGTTTTGGCAACCCCCTCCATATGTGTTCATCTCCATATATTGATGAATCTTGATCCTATTATAAATAGGGGTCAACCTCCCTTAGCCATGAGAATGATCAAAAATATACAACACTAGTGAGAATTTAGGGAGGGAGAGCTTTGAGCTTTTTAGGCGGTTCTTCCGGCGAACGGCGGCAGCAGGCGGCGGCATCTGGCGCGCAAGGTTGCGGCGTATCCGGTCACCTCAGGCGAGGCGACATCCGGCCGGCCACCTGCAGTAGGCCCCAGAGGTTCGGCGGAATCAGGCGCGGCGACGACGGCAGCAGGCGCAGAGGCGGCGATACAGGCAGAGCTAACAGAGGCGGCGTATCCGGTCACCTCAGGGGAGGCGACATCCGGCCGGCCTCCAGAAGTTGACTCCAGGCGTTCGACGACTTCAGGCGGCAGATCCAGGCGGGATCGACATCAGGCGGCAGAAGCAGGCGGTGATTCTAGCGGGGAAGATAGACAGTGTTCTCTTTTCAATGTTTTCTGTTTTCTCTTGTTGTATCTTGTAAACGTCATCAGTTTTAGTGGATCTTTCTGCCGCGCTCTCCCCGTGGAGTAGGAGTCCCAACTCCGAACCACGTAATTATTTTGTCGTCTGGTTGTGCTTGATTTTGAATTTAATTTTGTTTTATTACTGCTCAGACTAGCTTCCGTTGCTAGATCCGCGGCGAACCACCGTAGTCGCGGATCCTGTCCCAATTTCACAACAGTTAAATACTAGGTTGTGTGACTTGATTTTTTGTTTGCGCGACTTGCATGGTCAGTTCTCCAACAGTCCAAGTTCTGTTTGTGGCAATCTATGCGAACAGGCGGCTTGGCGGCTAGTGTTTTTAAGTTTGCTAATTTTGTACTTGTCTATTTTTTGATCCCCATCGAGTGCAACACGAAATCATTTCTCACACTTGTATATCTTGCCGTGTAAAGCAATAAATAAAATACAAGTATTCTCTCTTGTTCTTCTTTACTAGTGGTTTATTGCTCTTGAATAGTTGAGAGTAGCCCTGCGACCTTCCCGTCATTAAATTTTACATCAACAAAAGCTGTTGCAGTCTTCTGATTAATCACCTGGATAGAAGTGAAGATAGAACTAATAGATCGAGATAATCTTTTACCAAAGATAAGATAAGCTCCAACCACATGTTGTGTGGACTGTGAATTTGGGCTGTCTATATATAAAGCCCAAAGCCCTTGTAAAATCTATGAGTTGTTGAAATAGAGCAATATAGCTTTCAGCAATACACAGTAACAATAAATTGTGTAGTTTGTTATTTATTCTCCTCAGTCCATCTTAGCTTTGTGCTATCATTGATATCAGAGTAAGGTTGTGTTCTTATTCAACACATCATTGGAGAATATGAGTTCATCCAACATGTTCTCCATCTCCCAAACTTCCAATCCAGTGTTCACAGATGATAGATATGACTTTTGGAGCATTCACATGAAAGCTGTATTTACATCTCAAGGCTTATGGGATGTAGTTCAACAAGGCCCCTCCAGTAAGCCCTCAAAAAAAAGTAAAGAGATTATAATTGCTGATGAAGAGAAACAACAGGATCCTGATGAAGAGAAACAAAAGGATCCTCATGCTTTATGCATGATATTTCAAGGGGTCTCTGAGAGTATTTTCCTATGTATTATGGCTGCTGAAACTGCCAAAGCCGCATGGGATGCTTTACGTGAGGAATTTAAAAATGATGACAGTAATAGCCTCAAAACTGCAAAACTCATGGAGAGATTTTGAAAACATAAATATGAAACCTGGATAAATAGTGGAAAACTACTTAGCAAGAACTACACACGTCATTAATCAAAACATAGTTACGGCGACACAATTGAAGATCAGAAAATTGTACCCAAACTACTGCATACTACCACCTAATTTTTATCCAGTGTTTAAAGGCCATCGAGAAGTTTAAGGATTTGAGAACACACTCTCTACCAGCTCTAATGATCTCTTTGAAAACTCATGAAGAGAGGTTAAACTAAAGTAACCATTCGCTAAATCAAGCACTGCAAGTTAAATTGCAATTAGCTAAATCTAATCCAAAGAATGGCAAACAAAAACATGTAAGACAGAAGTCACCCTTCCAGCCACAACAAGGAAACAACCACAAATGGGAACCTGAAAGATATAGAGGTAAAGCATGCAGCATACATGACATTTATCAAGAAACTCAGGTAACTGATCTTGCCTTACTTACCTCTACCCCTCTTACCTATGAAGGTGGAAAAGGTGGGGCTTCCAGGTAAAGTTGTCAGTGGTAGTAATAGCATACCACCCAGCTCTGAAAAAACTGAGGGCGTGACTGAGGCTGACATAAATACAGTAGTCGCGAATCATGGGTTGTGTACGCACAATCCCGACATTGGATGTTGTGGCAATTGCACCCGTTATAGTATCAAATGGTGACATTTTTGTCTGAGCACACCAGTGCAAAAATAAAACCAACCAGATAGTTGTAGGATGGGAGGTGCGTCCAAACATAGCCTCCACCTATCAATGCTTCTCTATTAACGCCCATTCCACTTATTATGCTATTCTACATTTTTTACCTGTAAGGCTATGGCAGCGAGAATGACCTCAAACTCACAAGGCTCTATGTTGAAATTGTTGAAGTGAAAGTGGCAGCCTGAGCAGGCTGTTCGGGCGGACTGTGCGGACAGTATTGGCGGACTCGGTGGACAGACCGGGCGATCTGTGCAGACTAAACTGGCGACTTGCAAGGTCGGGCAGTGTTCTGCGGTTTGTTTCCCAGTTTGCTCTCTGGCGGATAGGATGGTTTTCTGCTCCAGTTCGCCAGTCTTATGCGAACTGGCTTTTGTATCCGCTGGTGCTGTGTTCGCACCAGGGATGTTTGATGGTGCAGACTTAGTCTGAATTTGGACCATGTCCAGGTCGGTTTAGTCTGGAGGTCGCGCGGCCTGCGCGTGCTGGTTTCTTCATCCGGCCAACTCGGCTGCAGTCTGCTGTGTGCGACCTGTCTGCGAGCTCGCTTACTGCGATCTGGAGCTGTGTCCGCATGTGGGCGGACTGAGGTGGTACTCGCTGAGTCCTCCTGGTTGGTGTTCGTTTGGCTGGGCTTGGCGCTCATGGCTAAGTTACAGCGGACTGTTGTGTATCCACAGCCTTTGCGGATACACTTGTTGTTCACACTGGTTAAGGTGGTTATCCTATCGTCTAGGGCGGTGATCGCACTCCTTTCCGTGCCTATAAATAGGACACCCCTGTCACATCAATAGTACCAAATGAATAGTAAATCAACTCGCGGAAAGTTGTTGTGGTTAGGGTTTTCTATCAGCGCAGTTTGAAGAGGTTTGATCAGTTTGTGCTGTGCAAGTTGTGCGGATAGCGCTGATGAGCCGGGAATTTGGTTCAGACTGAGTACGGACTCTGCAGGTAACAGCCAGCGGTTTTCAGCAGGTCGCGGCTTGCGACTAAGCGGTTCTCTTCTGCAACTTCTTCCCTGTTCAAATAAGCTGCCCGCCGTTGGGCGGCTTGCTCAGTTCGGTGGCAGCAGTCCGCGTGTTCTGGCGGCCAAGCGATCTCGCGGTCAGGCGGCATGCAGTTCAGCAACACTGGAATAACGGGTAGTCTGCGCGGCTTGTTGCGGTCTTGCGACCAGGCGGCTTCGGCGGACTCCTTTAGCGGTTAGCAGCAGAGCCGGCGGTTACTTTTTTGCGGGCGCGCGGTTTGGTCTTTTGAGTTGTATTTTTCTGCTTCCTTTGGATACATTGACAATCATGTCTCGTCATGTATGTCTCGCTATGTACAGAATTTTTTGATTAGTACAAGATTCCTGTTCTCCTTAGTTATTTTTTTGGTTACTTGAGCTCATTGGGGTTGAGTGTTTCTACGCCTGGTGTCCCGTTTTCCGCATTCACAAATTTTTTCATGGTATCAGAGGTATAAACGGCTGAGCAGTGATCAACCAGCTGTTGCTTGTTTTGCTTCTGTGAGTCTAAGTGTATGGAAGGAGGTTATGCAAGAGGTCTTGGAATCGAACTCCTTACATCGACTAACTACAAGAAGTGGAAGTCGTGTATGCGGAGTTATCTGTTGGGTGCTGACCTTTGGGAAGTCGTCAGAGGAGACAAAAAGCAGGAATTTACTGCTGCTGCAGGTGCTGGTGTTGATGCGATGAAAGCTTGGAGGAAGACTAATGCTAAAGCTGAGTTTGCTCTCAAGCGGGCTGTTTCACCAGAACTCATTGACCACATCATTGGATGTGGGTCTGCTGCGGATATCTGGACTTCCCTTGATGGGTTGTTCAATAGAAAGAATGTAGCTCGACTACAGTTTCTGGAGAATGAGTTGGCAAGAGCCACTCAAGGTGATTTGCCCATTTCAACGTTCTTCTTGAAAATGAAGAACTTGTGCGCTGAGATTTCAGCGTTGGACCTTGATGAGCCTATTTTTGAGGTAAAGCTGAAGAGACACATAATCCGCGGCTTGCGGAAGGAATATGTGGCCTTCGTCACTTCAGTTCAAGGCTGGGCCACTCAGCCATTCTTGCTGGAACTGGAGAACTTGTTAGCTTCGCAGGAGAGCTTGACAAGACAGATGGCTGGAGTCACTGTCTCCGAAGGAGGCAGTGAGGCTCTCTTTTCAGGGAAGAACAAGAAGTGGGAGAAGAAGAAGTATGATACTGGTGAGGGACCTTCTACTTTATATCAGCAAGAGGAGAGCGTTGCTCTTAAGCGAGATTGGAAGAAGAAGGAATGACTTAAATGCTACAGATGTAACCAGCCAGGACACTTCAGGAGAGACTACAAAGTCAAGTTGCAGCCTGAGCATGTTGCAGACAAGGAGGAAGCTGATTCCAGTGCTGAGGAAGTTGGATGGGGAGGAGCATTCATGACGGACACATGTGTCCGGGCCTTGTCCACTGTCGACTACCAAGATGACTAGATCGTGGACTCAGGGTGTGGTCACCACCCCACAGGGGATGAGTCAAAATTCTCCTCTCTGCGGACATTCTCAGGTAACGAAGCTATCATAACCGCTAATGATTATGTTCACGCAGTAGAGAAGGAAGGTGTAGTATCTTTGAGTAGTGATAAGGGTCCACTCACGCTGAGGAGTGTCCATCACGTACCGGGCATGAAGAAGAACCTCATCTCTGTGACAAACGGGGTGGATGCGGGCTATCATATTCTGTTTGGTCAAACAGAAGTGAAGTTTCCCTGCAACGTATCAGCGGTCAAGACTGACGTTGCTCATGAAGGGAGAAGGGTGAGAGACATGTTTGTGTTATCGACAAGCTCCTATGTTGATCGGATGAGGGCTAACGATAGTGCTTCTATCTGGCATGAGCGGCTGGAACATGTTGGGATGGACAAGCTGAAAGTCATGACAGTAAAGAGCCTTGTGAAAGGCTTGCCTAAGTTGTCATCCTTCGGCGACAGTCATGTCTGCCCGGGGTGTCAATATGGAAAAGCTCATCGTCTCCCATTTGACAAGTCGTTGATCCGGTGTAAAACACCATTGGAGTGTATCCATGGTGATCTGATGGGGCCGACCGTCACATCTAGTCTTGGAGGTGGCAGGTATATGCTGGTCCTGATTGATGACTACACAAGGTACACTTGAGTGTACTTCATGAAAGAAAAGTCAGATGTCTTCCGGTTGTTTGTGGAGTTCAAGGAGCTGGTTGAGGGCCGACTTGTCCCGTGGATCAACAAGTTGAGAACAGACAACAGAGATGAGTTTGTTTCAACTAAGTTCTCAAACTTCCGCAGGAAGCATCATATTCAAAGGGAGCTCACTTGTGCTCATACTTCACAACAAAATAGAGTAGTAGAGCGGAAGATCCGTCATCTGACGGAAACGTGCAGGTGTTGGCTTCATGCTAAAGGCATTCCAAGGTCCTTCTGGGTGGAGGGAATGACCTGCGCAACTTATGTCATCAATCGGATGCCTCTGAGTCCGATCAACATAAATTCTCCTCATGAGATGATGTTTAAGGAGAAACTTGGAGTTGGACACCTTCGGGTGTTTAGATCTACCTGCTACGTACACATCCCAGATGCTCTGAGAACTAAGCTGGATGCAAAGGCAAGGAAACTTGTCTTTGTATGCTATGATGAGCGGAAGAAGAGGTGGAAATGCATGGATCCAGTGACAAAGAAGTTCGTGGTTTCAAGAGACGTAGTCTTCGATGAGCTGACGTCATATGAAGGTGGCTCCTCTGTGGAGCTACAAGAGAGCGGGTCAGATGGCGAGCAGGGGGAGGCTGCTAAGGATCTTCTGGTGGAGCTGCTTGCGTCACCAGGAGCTCCAGGTGTTTATAGCTCCAGGACGGAGACTTCTGGTACAGGAAGCAGGGGGAGCGTTGCTCCAAGTTTGCCTAGGAACGGAGCTAATTCAGAAGAAGCAGCTGAGGTGGTTAGCAAGGGTCAGACTCTTCGGAGATCAAAGAGGACCATCAAACCACCGACTCATTATAGCGAAGGAAACACGGTGAGTTTGGTCTCTTGTTTCTTCGCAGGCCCTCTGGATGAGTGAGAGCCTTCTAGATTTGAAGACGCTACTGGGGTCAAGGAGTGGGGAGATACCATGGATGAGGAGATGGCTTCCCTTAAGAAGAATGAGACTTAGGACCTTGTGCCCGAGGTCGATGACATTACTCCTATGACATGCAAGTGATCTACAAGCTGAAAAAGAAGGCGGATGGGAGCATCGAGCGGTATAAGGCTCGCCTTGTAGCTTGAGGTTTTTCTCAGCAATATGAAAAAGACTATGAAGAGACGTTCAGTCCTGTGGCGAAGATGACATCAGTTCTGGTGATGATGGTTTTGGCGGCCTGTCAGGGCTGGAAGATGTGACAGCTAGGCGTAAAGAATGCTTTTCTTTACGCGGAGATCGATAAAGACATCTTCATGGTTCAGCCGCTTGGATACGTGTTTGAAGATCATCCAGGATATGTCTGCAAACTCCGGAAGGCCCTTTATGGTTTAAAGCAAGCTCCAAGGACATGGTATGGTAAGATCGCAGAGTATCTCCAGTTCTGCAGATATTCTGCCTCGGATTCAGATTCGAGCCTGTTCATCAAGAAAAGGGGGGGGGGGAGCTTCATGTCTTAGTGCTGCTGTACGTGGACGACATGAAAGTCACGGGAAACTCCGAGGAGGAGGTGGCTAGGCTCAGGGCAGAGCTAGCCATTCAGTTCGAGATGAACGACTTGGGTGAGCTCCACCACTTCCTTGGACTCGAGGTGGAGAGGAAAGAGAGAGGCATACTTGTTTCCCAAAAGGGTTATGCAGATCAGATCGGTCAGCGATTTGACATGAGGGAAGGGAAGAGTTGCTCTACTCCTCTGGAGGTTGGCATCAAACTTCGGCGAGATGAGGGGAGGATACTTCCAGATCTTCGTGTGTTCCGTGCTCTGGTGGGGAGCCTTATTTATTTGACGACTACGAGACAAGATACTGCATATGTTGTAGGTCGAGTAAGTCGGTATATGGCGGAACCTCGAAAGCCTTATCTGATGGCGGCAAGGAACATTCTGAATTATGTGAAGTCCACTTCTGACTTGGATCTCCTTTATGGGAGAGACACGGGCTTCAACCTGCACGGCTATACGGATGTTGATTATGGAGAAGATTCAGACGACCGAAAGTCAACATCCGGTTATGCCTTCACATGCAGATCGACAGGAATTTCTTGGTGCAGTAAGAAGAAAGATTCGGTGTCCGTCTCTACTACGGAAGCGGAATACAAGGCTTTGGCCTTGGCAGCTCGGGAAGCCATCTGGCTTAGGAGGCTAGTAGAGGACGTCCATGAAGAAGTGCGCGTTCCTACTCTGTTACGCAGTGACAATGAGAGTTCTTTGAAAATGATTAATAATCTAGTTTGTCACGCGCGGACCAAACACATTAAGATTGAGCATCATTTCATTCGGGAGAAGATGTTGGAGGGATTTCTGGTGGTTGGACATGTGCGAAGAGAGGATAACATCGCGGACATATTCACGAAGATACTGTCGAAGGGGCCATTTACTCGTTTATGGGGGTTGCTATGATTGGTCCCCACTTCTCACTTCAAGGGAGAGTGTTGAAATTGTTGAAGAGAAAGTGGCAGCCTGGGCAGGTTGTTAGGGCAGACTGTGCGGACAGTCTTGGCGGACTCGGCGGACAGACCGGGCGGTCTGTGCGGACGGAACTGGCTACTTGCTAGGTCAACCAGTGTTCTGCGGTTTGTTTCCCAGTTTGCACTCTGGCAGATAGGATGGTTATCCACTCAAGTTTGCCAGTCTTATGCGAACTGGCTTTTGTAACCGCTGGTGTTGTGTTTGCACCAGGGATGTTTGGTGGTGTGGACTTAGTCTGAATTTGGACCATGTCCAGGTCGGCTTAGTCTGGAGGTCGCGCAGCCTGCGCGTGCTGGTTTCTTCATCCGCCCAACTCGGCTGCAGTCTGCTGTGTGCGACCTGTCTGCGAGCTCGCTTTCTGCGATCTGGAGCTGTGTCCGCATGTGGGAGGACTGAGGTGGCACTCGCTGAGTCTGCCTAGTTGGTGTTCGTTTAGCTGGGCTTGGCGCTCTTGGCTAAGTCGCAGCGGACTGGTGTGTATCCGCAGCCTTTGCGGATACACTTGTTGTTCGCACTGGTTAGGACGGTTATCCTATCGTCCAGTGCGGTAATCACACTACTCTCCGCGCCTATAGGTAGGACCCCCCTGTCACATCAATAGTACCGAATGAACAATAAGTCAACTCGCGGAAAGTTGCTACGGTTAGGGTTTTTTATCAGTACGGTTTGAAGAGGTTTGATCGGTTTGTGCTGTGCAGGTTGTGCGGATAACGCTGATGAGCCAAAAATTTGGTTCTGACTGAGTGCAGACTCTGCGGGTAACTTCCAGCGGTTTTCAGCAGGTCGCGGATTGCGACTAAGCGGTTCTCTTCTGCAACTTCTTCCCTGTTCAAATAAGCTGTCCTCCGCTGGGCGGCTTGTTCAGTTCGGTGGCAGCAGTCCGCGTGTTCTGGAGGCCAGACGATCTCGCGGTCAGGCGGCCTGTAGTTCAGCGGCTAGAGTTCAGCAGCACTGGAATAACGGGTAGTCCGCCCAGCTTGTTGCGGTCTTGCGACCAGGAGATTTCAACGGACTCCTTTAGCGGTTAGCAGCAGAGCCGGCAGTTACTTTTTTGAGGCCGCGCGGTTTGGTCTTTTGAGTTGTATTTTTCTGTTTCATTTGGATACATTGGCAATCATGTCTCGCCATATATGTCTCGCTATGTAAAGAATTTTTTCATTAGTACAAGATTCCTGCTCTCCTTAGTTGTTTTTTGGTTGCTTGGGCTCATTGGGGTTGAATGTTCCTGTGCCTGGTGTCCCGTTTTCCGCATTCACAAATTTTTTCACTCTATGCGGAGCGAATCTAGGAGGTGGGTGCAAATTCATAGAAAGCCAAAAAAAATTGGGGAGAGCAAAAGAATAGTAGCAACTATATCAAAATATTTAAAGCTTTCCATTACGCTCGTATTTGTTTTCCTAAAAGTAATCATGAACTGCACTGGTCTCAATCATCTAAGAATTGCTACAGGCCTGCAACTAACACACTGGTAATAATTTGGGGGCCGAAGAAAAGCAGTACAAAATGAGAATAGAAAGAAGAAGAACTTGTCTCTTGCAGATATATACATGTCCTTGTGTCGGAGTTACTTACAATTAGCATGGTTTTGGTGGCAAACCGTGGACAGAAGGCGACATGAAGGACTGTAAATTAAGGAAAATTAAATGTTAAAATTGGATAAATGCCAAATGTTGAAAATAAGCAGTGGTTGCAAATGGCTCAAGCAGTCCCTGTTATCAGTCTTTCTTTCTGATCTAATCTTTTTACCTTCAGAATACCTACAAGGACTTGAACTCCAAAAAATGCACATAAAATATACGCAGTCACAGCCGGAACCTGGACACAGCAGAGAAATCTGATGAAACTGAGGGAAAAATAAGCATACATAGGATTAAAAAATGTCGCAGATTTCTTACATGAACGGAGTTGAAGTACAAAATTGTGGCAAGGTTTATTAGACTCCCACCAGCAACTGCCTGTCAAATGGAAATGACAGCATCCAGTATAAAAAGAAAAATTGTTTATATGCATGCTTAGGGAAAGGTAGGGACGTTACAAGCATGCAAAATTATATTGAAAGAGTATAGAAGCATCGATCAAATGGAACAATATTTCTTTCAGAAATTAAGAAATCAAATTGGAGTTCAAAAAGACACAGCTACCCAGAAAGATTTTGGTGTCAATCAAGAGCTGCAGGAAGGAACAGAAGCAGTAAATTTTCTATTGCCAAAATTGACAGGAGATGATACACCGATGTGAATCAACTAAGTATTATTTCCAACCTTACTGTAGGTAGGGCTATGAAAATACCAATTTTCGATCTTTATGGACCTCGACAAGGGTTCTGGTTGCACGGAAATACTTGATAACTAATTTGACATGTGTCAGATAGTGGAATCATGTCCTTTCACAGTATGCCAGGAGCGACTCATTGAGTTCAGAAATAGATTTGAGAAGGCAACAGACCTTCCCTTTCTACCCTCAAGCCATAGACTAGGAAAAAAGTCTTGTATACCTCTTTATCAAGAAGCCCATAAAAACACTGTCAACATTCAATTGATGGAGGCATTGGAAGGTAGAAGCAAAAGCAAAAAAATCAAACAAACGGAAAATGAGCTTGGCATATCAAGATGTCTCATGGTAACCAACATCATAGGACTGGACAAAGCAACAAGCAGCTGTGTAATACTTGTACCGTGTCACTTAGACATCAAAGTTGTATTCAATATTGAAGACCAATCGTAGAATGGCCTTCTTCCCAGGGGAGGCGGTGCCAGTTGCTAAGCCTCTGATTATGCGCTAGGTTGTCATTTTCAATATTCCTTTTCCACTCTAATGTGCAAGGCAGAACACACATGACGTGTCGGAGTGGTGTCAATGAAAGAGGGAAAGGCAGTGGAACAACAAGGAAGATCCTGATAAGATAAACTTTATGAGCAATAACGCACTTATGAGAACCCTTAAGGGAGACGATAGGCAGCTACAACAAAAAGAATAGGCAACTACAATAAGGATCATCAGGGAGACTTGACACAATGTCACAATGATTAGAAGGAAGAGAGGATTGTTATGTGCTTATTTTGGAGGCGGAGATTGTGAGGTCGTCAGGGATACGAGGGAGTCCAGCTCATCCGAAGGGGAACGAAGGAGAAGAAAAAGAGAAGAAACATGTTCAACCCTAACCCTAGAAGAAGAGAGGAAATAAGAACTAGAGAGAGAGGAGAAAACTTCGATTATTTATTGCATACCATTTCCTTTAGCCCAAGGGCATTTAAATAAGATTACATGACTTGGACTTAATTACTAAAATACCCTAACATTAAATAAAGTAATACATTCATAATAACTCGAATTAGTAAAGAGTAATAATCACGCCACAACATAACTGTTGAAACCCAGATACCGGCTCAACGGAGTTCGGATTAAGTGGGGGTAGCTTGCATTACTTAATCCGTCGTCGGCCACCTGAGACACGGATATTCTGAGCCTAGATTTGACACTCACCAAAGGAAGAAAGGATTACCTCTCCGGCGGGACCTCCTCATTGCAGCTTGCAAGTCTGAGTGTAGGCAATCCATTCATCCTTTGCTGAGCGTCAAATGTAGGCTCAGAATATCTGGGTTTTAAGTGTCCGACGGCGGGTTAAGTAACGCAAGCTACCCCCTCTTAGTCCGAACTCCGTTGAGCCGGTATCCGAGTTTCAACATTTTTGATGCGGTGAGCGTAGACTGACAGCTTGTGAGGAAAACCTCACCGGACAACGACATGATTGGTAAGGAGAGCATAGAGAAGAACAAGACAACTCGCACCCATCAAGAAAGTTCTTATGTGAAGTGATTTCGCGTAGTTCACAAAGTCGACGGAGGAAATGAGGCGAGTCCTACTCACATCTCGCGAAGAGGTGGCAGAGCCTCCATCACCGGTTATCATCTCGCTCAGCGAGGCGGGTCAAAGTAGGCGACCCGACAAGGAAATTGTCCAAGAGGAATAGGATCATATGTTGCACGCGAGAGTCCTCTTCGCGAGCCCGCCAACAACTCGCTACTCGGAAAGCAAGCTCAAGCGAGCTCGCCCCATTCGCTTAGACGCCCCAACGAGCATTTTTTTGCGAGTTGATCCTCTCAGCCCCGGTGTCGGAGGGATTCAGAGAACCGATGAGCTACTATTCGGGAAAAGATGATCCTGTTTAGCATCTGCAGTGGTTCGAAGATGTCTCCAATCGAATAATGATGTGCGTCTTCAAGTGCAGTTTGTTTGTCATTTCTTTCAAGGGAAAAACTAGAGATTGGTTCCATCAGTTGGCGCCAAGCTCGATCTACAGCTTCAAAGACTTCTGAAGGGGTTTCTTGTAACGCTTTGTCACCTCGAAGAAGAGGAAGAGAGGTCCAAAAACTCTATTCCTCGTTAAGTAGGGCTCTCAGGAGTCGCTCGGGGCGTACATCGATCGTTTCCACAAGGAAGTTCTCACCGTCCAAGAGGTGTCAGGACACACTCTCCAGCTCGCCCTCACAATCTGGTTATAGGAGGGACTCTTCAAAATGGAGATAGCCCGAGACCCTCTGATGTCCTTTAAAGATCTGATCGATCGCGCGGGGCGGCACAATGAGAGTGAGGCTACAAATCATGGCTTCGTGGCTAAATTGGCGAAGCTGGCGAGTGGAGATAAGAGGACGGTGGTTGATGTCGCGAAATGAAATGAGGAAAAGCCTTGACTCCTAATTAGGAGCCCTTGCATAAATATATATATATCATCTCAAATACACTATTACAATTTTGCTCATACACAATATTACAATATTATGATAACTCCAATACTCCCCCACAAACTGGAGCAAAAATGTCAATCATGCACAGCTTGGAAATGGTCAAATCTGAACAAGTAGGACCAACAACTTTAGTGAAGGCGTCAGCAAGCTGGTCAGCCGAGGGGGCGTAAGCTGGAAGAACAGTCTCAGTACGAACGTGGTCACGCAAAAAATAAACATCCATCTTGATGTGTTTAGTGCGCTCATGTAGCAACGAATCCTGGATAAGTAGGAGAGCTGACTTATTATCACAGTAGAGAGTCGAGCCATCAACAAGAGATAGGTCAAGTTCAGTCAGCAGCGATCAGAGCCAAACCAATTCAGTAACGTCGTGTGTCATGGTGCGGTACTCTGACTCAGTAGATGAACGAGATACAATGGATTGTTTCTTATTCCGCCACGAAACAAGATGATCACCATGGAATACACAAAAACGTGACGTAGAGCGTCGATCTGTCAAAGAGCCAGCAAAATTTGCATCAGTGAAGCAGGAAAGACTGGTGGAACTATCAGCCCGATAGAACAGCCCAAGACCAGGAGCGCTCTTAAGATAGTGAAGGACACGTCAAGCAACCTCTAGGTGAGATGTCCTGGGAGAATGCATAAATTGCCTCAAAACGCCCACTGAGAAGCTGATATCGGGCCTGGTATTGATCAAGTATATCAAGCGGCCAAAAACCGCTGGTACTGAGAGGGGTCTGGAAGAGGATCACCAGATTCAGCATGAAGGCGATGGTTGGTGTCCATAAGAGTACTCGCAGGACGACACCCAAGTAGACCCGTGTCACGAAGAAGATCTAAGGTGTACTTGCGTTGTGATATAGAGATGTCATGTCGTGAGCGAGCAACTTCAATCCCAAGGAAGTAGCGGAGGGGTCCAAGGTCTTTCACCTCGAATGCTGAGCGAAGTGTAGCTTTCACCTCAGAGATGCCAGAGGGATCATCCCCGGTGAGAATAATATCATCAACATAGACCAAGACAATGGCACGACGTCCCTCTGCAGTGGCACGAATGAAGTGTGATCTGCACGACACTGAGTGAAGCCAGGCTGAAGGATGACCGAGCTGAACCGTTCGAACCAGGCACGCAGGGACTGCTTTAAGCCATATAGAGATTTGTGCAGTAAGAAAACTCTCCCTGAATACTCCCCCTTAAGGGCAAACCCTGGAGGAGGAGCCATATAGACCTCCTCCTTTAAAACTCCGTGCAGGAAGACATTTTTGACATCGAGCGGGTAGAGTGACCACATCCGAGAGGCCGCAAGCGAGAGAAGAAGGCAGACACTGGTTAACTTAGCCACAGGAGCAAACATGACACAAAACTCGTCCGGAGCCTGAGTAAAGCCCTTGACCACCAAACGAGCCTTGTAGCGGTCAATAGTACCGTTAGCAGAGTACTTCACGGTATAGACCCATTTGCACCCAACTGTGTGTTTCCCGGGAGGAAGAGGAACCAGAGACCATGTCCCAGTACGACGGAGAGCAGACATCTCCTCCTTGGCCTGAACCCATCGCGGGTCAAGGAGAGCCTCAGCAGTCAAAGTAGGTAGCCGGACAGAATCAGCAGTAGCCACAAAAGCCTGGTAAATCAATAAAAGAAGTAGAGGAGAGAGGTACCTGCGACTGGAAGGAGCTGCGGATCCGGGACTGGAGGAGAAGTGGGTGCACCGGGTGGAGGTGGCGGCTGGCGGCGAGAGTATGTCAGCAGGACAGGCGGAGCAGCAGAAGGGGCAGTGTCTGGTGGAGGAGAGATGACTGGGAGAGGTTGCGCAATAGTAAGAAGCGCAGGAGGGGTCAAATGTGCAGGAAATAAGGGAACCTCCTCATGAAATGTCACATCCATAGAGTAAATGACACAATGCAACTGGGGATCATAGCAGCGGTAACCCTTAGTGATAATCGAGTAGCCCAGGAAGAGGCAGCGGATGGCCTTATCGTCGAGTTTAGTCTGAGAGGGGCGTCGATTCTGGAGAAAGCACACACAACCAAAGACCCGAAGAGGGATGGGAAAGACGTAGACAGATGGATGGATGAGACTATAGGGGGTAGCGCCACCGAGAGAACAAGAGGGAGTCATATTAATAAGGAAAGCTGTTGTAAGAAGAGCAGCGCTCCAATAGGACTTAGGGACATTCATTCCCCGAAGAAGGCAACGAATAGAGTCTAAGAGGTGGCGGTTTTTGCGTTCTGCCACCCCATTCTGCTCGGGGGTGCTCAGACAAGAAAATTGGTGGAGTGCCCTCATCGCGGAGAAATAGATCAAAGGGACGAGAAGTGTACTCACCTCCATTATTAGAGCGGAGGATATGAACAGACGTATCATGCAGGGTTCGTATCATACGTGAAAAATGAGAGTAAGCAGAGGACCTCAGATTTATGTTTGAGCAGATAAACTCATAAGCAACGAGAATAGTCATCAATAAAAGTTACAAAATACGAGAAACCATCACATGACACAACAGGGGCAGGGCCCCACACATCATAATGTACTAACTCAAAACAAGAAATAACACAACTAACAGAAGGAACATACGTGTTGCATGTGTGTTTTAACAGCTCACATACATCACAGCGAAAAGGAAAAACAAAAGACACATCAGGACAAACAGACAACATCCGCTGAGGGCTAGTATGGCCGAGACGTGCGTGCCAAAGCGAGCTCGACGACAAAGCTGGATAAGCAGCAGAAGAGGTAGGAGGGCAGGTAGTAGTGGTGGTGGTAGCAGCAGTGGTAGAAGGTAGCTTCAGGTAGTACATCTCACTCATATCTCGTACCACTAGTCCTCCCAGATCTCAGGTCCTGAAAAACACAACGATCAGAGAAGAAAGTTACTGAGCAGTTCAAAGTGCAAGTAATACTACTAACGGATAAAAGGTTGAGAGCCAACTGAGGGACAAAAAAAACAGAGTCAAGGGAGAGAGAGGAAGAGAGAGGGGCGGTGCCCCGGCTAAGGACCGGGGTAACTGAGCCATCAGCAAGGCGCACGTCCCGGTGGGAGCGGGCACAACCTGAAGCAGACGGGAAGACGTACCAGTCATATGGTCAGTTGCACCAGAGTCAATCACCCAGGGTGACGAATCCTGGTCAACCATGCTCGCAGAGCAAGCAAACAGAGTACCTGAGGAAGAAGAGACAGTGGAAGCAGACACAGTAATGGAAGGCTGAGACAGCTGGAACTGCTGAAACTAGGCTATCATCTGACAGAAGTCGGAGGAGTTGGCACCCAAGGTGGGTTCGACGGGCTCGAAAGACTCAGCAGAAGCAACAATGTGCCTGGGGACACCACCAGGAGTAGTACGCTCAGAGCCCAGTAGGTATGGGTATAGCTGATAGCAACGACTGCGATCATGATATAGACGCCCACAGTGAGAGCAAGGGCCGGGAGGACCCGTACAACCACAACCACCAGAAGAGCCATGACCACCAGGCTGAGTAGAGAAACCCCGACCACCACGGCTATGAGTGCTGGAGGTGGGAGGGCGGTAGGAAGCGGCAAGGGCCATCTGCTCAGTAGGGAGAGATGAGGTATCATGAACGCCAGGAAGATTAGATTGTCTCTGCATACGTTTCTCATGCTCTGCAACAATGGAGTAGGCCTCAAGAAGATCTGGCAAAGGTGACATCCCCACGATCTGAGCACGAGTCGACTCATATTCGGGGCGAAGCCCCATCAAGAACCGGTATGTCTCCCGTCACTGTTGTTGTTTCTGAATAAGGGTGATATCATCAGAAGACTTCAGGGCACTGAGAGACTCAAGATCATTAAGCTCAAGAAAACGGTCCTAAAGGTAAGTGAAGTACTCCTGAACAGAACGCTCCTCCTGTGTGGCGGAAGTGATGTCCTGAAAAATGCCAAAAAACTAGGCATCAACACGCGTGTGGCCAAAGGTGTGCTGGAGAGCGGACCAAAGATCGAAGATATCGTCAAAACGCATGAACTGACTAAAGATGCGAGGCTCCACCAAGCACTGGATCCATCCAAGAACCATGTACTTTTAGGTGACCACTTGACTAACTCCTCTTTCTTGTTATCTTTGGCAGTCGGTTTGGGCATAGGAGGGTCGCCGGTCAGCCAGGAAAGCTTATTCCGGCCGGCGCGAGCCACTTTCATCGAAGTTGCCCATGAAGAATAATTTTTCTCATCGAGAAGGACGCTAGTAATTCGTCCCGTAGAGCCATGGGTATCCTTGGAATCCATGAAGCACAGAAACAACAAGTAATGAGATCCCTCCCGCAAAGGAGATCAGGATCCGAAGAACGAAGAAGAACGAAAAATCACACACAAAGCATTAAGAACAACACCATGGAGAAGACGAGGACACCATTAGGTCTCCATGGAGAAGACAAGGAGCACAGACGATGAAACCGCCGGAGAAGACTCCGGCGGGACTAGGCGGTTGTGGGATCGAGAGGGGAAGCCTGTTGCGGCTGCAGCGGGAGGCGCCGCAGAAGATGCCAGGGGCTAGAGACGGCGGCGGAAGTGGGCGAAACCCACGTGCAGGGACGCCAGCCGCGACCAAGGAGCGCGGGAAGCCCTGCGGGGCGGGACGAAGCCGCAAGCAGCGGAGAAAAGGGAGTCTCTGGAGAAGCGGGAGGCCGGTGAACGGCGCGAAAGCGTCCGATGCGGGAGGCTGGAGCACGAGACGCGAGCGAACCCTAGGAGGTTCGGAACTCCTCTGATACCATGTCGTGAAATGAAATGAGGAAAAACCTTGACTCCTAATTAGGAGCCCAAGCATAAATATATATATTATCTCAAATACACAATTACAATTTTGCTCATACACAATATTACAATATTATGATAACTCCAATAGTTGACGCCAGAAAGCAGCGTTTTAGAAGAGGGAGGAACCAAGGAGGTAAGAAAGCAGGAGACCTTTTGGAGGTCGAGAGCGGCAAGGGCAAGAGAGGAGATTTCAGGGTCCAACCGACAGACAAGCGTGGAGGCTAGCAGGAGGACCACGCCAAGAGGATCCTGGACGGAGATTTTCTCCCGAGCGTCGAGCTCACTTTAACTCCCCTGAAAGGAGACCAGGGCCTTGGAGGAAAAATCAGTTCCCTCCGAGAAAGGCAATTATGATCGGTCGAGCCTGAGGTCGGGTGTGTGGGGGTGGGGGGGCAACAACCAAGAAGAGTGGAGAATAGAAGGGTGATGCCTTATTGCGACTTCCACCAGTGGAAGGCCACGTGACGGCAACGCGCTCGAAATTTTTAGAGTTGAGAAGAGAAGTTGGAGGAAGAGTCAAGAGAGGGCAGCAGGAGCAGAGAAGAAGTGAGGAATGAAGGCATGAGGGGTGAGACCCCAAAAGGATGTGAGGACAGAGTGGACCAAGGAGGTTGTAGAGGAATCAGAGTGATCTACGAGGGAGTGGGTTTGGAGGCCATCAAGAAGGGGAGTCTCCATGAGGTGTATCGCCGAAGCATGACATCCACTTCCCAAACTCCACCCCCGATTGGAAAGATCACCTTCTCGACGAAAGACATGCTAGGGAACGAGAATCCCTTTCATGACGTGGTGGTGATGCAGGAAACAGTTGAAAACTTCATGTTGTCCCGAATCTTGGTGGATAATGGGAGGTCCATTAATGTAGTTTTCAAGAAGGCTTTTGACGCCATGGCAGTCGAAGGGAAGAGGGTCATCACCACCGACGAACCTTTCTTCATTTTCTCCGGGTAAAAGGAAGGAGGTCGAAGGGGGAGTGGAGTTCCTCATGACGCTGGGTGAGGCATCAAAAAATTATCGATTAGCTATCGTCGACACGCCCAACAGTTACTACGCTATTTTTGGAAGGACCCTCATCAAAGCTTTCCAGTGCGTGCCCTCATCCTACCACTAATGCTTGAAATATAACATATAAGGCCTGCAGATCCGGATCATGAGTGATCCTAAGGTGAATAAGCAGTGCCATTTCAATGATGTCAACACTATCAGAAAGGAGGCCGAGGTGGTAGATAGGGTGTTGGATGAGATGGCGAGGCTGGAGGTCGTTGAAGAAGTGGAGAAAGAGATCAAGCTAAGGGTGGAAGGTCCAAAAAAGTAAAGATCAGTGGAGAATTAGAGGGAGACAAGGAGAAGATCATGTCCTGCATCCAAAAAAATGTGGACATCTTCGCCCGGAGCACCGCAGACATACTGGGTATCAACGCAGACGTGGCTTGCCACCATCTCAACCTCAACCTCAACCAAGGAGTCTGTCCCATCTTGCAAAAGAAGAGGGTAATATCCACCGCTCTGACTGAGCCCATCCAAGAGGAGGAGAAGAAGCTACTGGAGGCGGATTTCGTGTCGGAGATCTAGTATCCAGGCTGGATCTCCAATGTTATAATGGTGAAGAAGGGAGATGAGAAGTGGCGCAAGTGTATCGATTTTCACTACTTAATAAAGCTTGCCCCAAGAATTGTTACTTGTTGTCTCGAATCGACGAGCTAGTAAGATCATCCTGCTTGCCTCCTTGCTGCTCCAAGGGACCGCCTTGCTGCTACTTGTGTTCTTGCCGCTGTTGTCGCTTCCAGGGATGCAGATAGATGCTGATGTTTGTGTTGTTTGTGCTGTTTTTTGTGCCGTATGTTGTTTTTCTTGTGTTATTTGCTTATTTGCACGTGATTTTCATGTGAGGGGGAGTGCTTGGGACGAAGGAGACTCGGATGATCTTTCTCAACCTTTCACCTTTGTTCCACACGACCTCTAGACTTATGTTGTTAGCGTCTCCCCAATTATTCTTTTGATTGGTCATGTGACGGGGCATGATTGTGTTGGTTGTTCTAATCTCAGCGGGTTGTGTCGCGTGGAACCGTGTCGTGCGATACCGTGTCGTGTGGGACTGCCCTTTGTGTGGATTACCGCGACGGATTATCCCTGGTTTCCCGGTTGATGATTTGCTTCAAACCTTTCGTTCTCTTTTGCACGTTGTGTGTAGGTGATGTTGGTTGACCGGTTTCCAGTGAGTTCACGTCGTGTGTGAGTCTTGCGCCGTGTGCGGGTCAGCGTCCTGTGCGGCTGTGTTACCGACTTGATTCCCCGATTTAGAATTTCCCTCGGTGTCTCGTCTGATGTTTATCCTGCAGCACCTACCTCTGTTGCCATTATTTGACGTTTGTCTCACACTCGTCCAGATATTTCCTATGTGGTGAGCGTCGTTAGCCAGTTCATGCATGCTCCTAAAACTCGTCATGTGGATGCTGCTCACAGAATCCTCCGGTACCTCAAGTCTACACCAGGAAGGGATATCCTGTTTGCCCCCAATACCTGTCTAAATATTGAAGTCTATACTGACGCTGATTGGGCCAGATATGTTAATGATAGACGATCAACCTCAGGATATTGTACCCTAGTTGGGGGTAATCTTGTTACTTGGAGGAGTAAGAAGCAACAAGTTGTGGCAAGATCTAGTGCTGAGACAGAGTTTAGAGCTATGACTCACGGAGTCTGTGAAGGGTTATGACTTCGTTCTATGATGAATGACCATGGTCTTATTGAAGCAGGACCTATCCGGCTGTATTGTGATAATAAGTCAGCCATCAGTATTGCGCACAACCCTGTGCAACATGACCGGACTAAAAACATCGAGGTGGATCGACATTTTATCAAGGAGAACATTGAGAGAGGAATCATATGCACACTTTTTGTGCCCTCCGACCGGCAGCTAGCTGACATTCTCACCAAAGGATTGGGTGAGAACGTATTTAGCACTATTGTGGACAAGTTGTGCGTGGTTAACATTACACGCCCAACTTGAGGGGGAGTGTTAGATTATTTTTTATATTTTATTTTTGTTGCCTATGATTGTAATCAACTCTATATATAGAGGTGAGTTTCTTGTAATAGTCTTATCCTAACATTTTTTACCCGCTTCAACATAACACATGGAAGAATGCAAGAGAAAGTCAGAAAGTTGTCGATAACGATGGAAAATAAGGAACTTTAAGTCTAAAATTCAAATACTAAGTAGAATCGAAGTCAATGACAGACGAGCTCAGGGAAAAATGTTGGAGGAAGGACACAAAACAAACTAGCTATGAAATAATTTAGGTTTATTGTCTATTTGACCATAAACACTACATAAAATAAATTGAAATAAGTCAACCGATATAATATCAGGATATATCAGCCGATATATTGGCAAATATATCAGTTGATAATGGATATATCAGATGATATACTACAAAAGGATATTTTGTAAAAAAAATATCGGAAACATGTTTTGTCCACGAAACCTTTATGTCGGTTGATATGTCGGAAGATATCCACAACATTGCATAGGTTCAAGCAGCGATTGTGATTTATGTTGAAAAAATTCAAGATGACATACTTTGCCGCAAGTTGGGGTGGCAAGGTCGCGACAAGGGCGTCACAAGATTAGGTGGGTGGACAATGTCGCGGTCTTGGAAAGTAAGACTCAATCGTGACAAAAATTCCAAGATTTTTTCATGTATGATGCAATTATGGTTGAACATGTTTCATACGATGAAGCCCAACCATGAGAAATGGAAGAATAAAAAGCAAGCTTAGTGTACATAAATAGTACAGAAAGATTGGGACTAAAACATGACCTCACCATCTTAAAAATTACACCAAAATATACTGAAGAACTTTTAAATTTCAAAATGAAATAACAATAAATAAATAAATAGTTGGGATTTTGAAACAAACATTTCCAATTGTGTTTTGAACAGCAGCAACCCTTTGGAATGCTCTTTCAGATTCCAACGTCCGGACACGGAGTTTAAGATCTCCTTGTTCCTGTAAGTTGTCCAAGATGTTAACCGAATCTTTAAATAAAGAAGCTAAGCACTACTAGATGCACATCTTATATTTCAGTTATTTTAAATTAAATACCAATCTTTGAATTATTTCGGCAAGCTTTTCTACTCTATCAGCCTGCCTGAATAAGTTGTAAAATGCACTAGACTGCCTTTCCCATCTTTTCCTAAGATCCTGTGAAACAAAGATTTTGGTTTCTTAGATTATAAAAGTAGTTGTCATAGAGCTAGAGTGCAAATTAATTATGAAACTCAGGAAGAAGCTTGCCTTGACAACAACCTCAAAACCAAATTCCCGAAACCTCAGCAATTCCATGGCATAACTGGTAAAGAATATATGAAATGAATTTCAGCTCTAGAAGAAACAAGAGAAAAAGCAGTAACTTTGATGGCTTCTAATTAGTTGTTTAAAATATAAAATTGCATTTTTATGCTCACGGTTTTGCAATTTCTGTGATGTCAAATCTGGGATCAAGACCCTTCCCAATCCCATCTAGTACTGCACATTCAAGATTGTTAGTAATGTGAAAAAAACTAAAAATAACCGTAGCATGATATGTATTGCTTTCCTAAATAGTAGACCTGAAAATGCTCTGACAACAAATGTGAAAGTTGCTGGAAAACGGAAGGGCTGATCAGCTGCAATTGATAAAAGATCTTCCCCTGTAACATGAAACCAAAACTGTTTTAATCAATAACAATGAGAGGAAAAAATAATAGCAAATCTCATGTAAGAATGTAAAGAAGCACAGGCCGGCAAGTTAAAAGTATATTATTCAAGGGCATTGTATATCATTTTATGATGCAAAAAACAAAATCAAATTTATCTGGAGAGAGATCGCAAACATGTTACCAATTGCAGCAAGCCTTTGCTTCTTCTTTCTTAATTTTTCCTCTTTACTCAACCGTTTCTTGAATCCTAGTTCAGCAATTGCCATTTCTCTTTCTCTCCTTTGCGCTGCAAGTCGTTCCTCAAAACTACAGTTATTAAAGAGAATTAAAATCAGAGGAAATTAATCTACCTTAGAACAACCCCATGTAGTTTGATGGAGAGAATATATCATTTAGAAAAAAACCTGTTCAGAAAAAATAGTGCTGTCCTCCTCACAGCTGTCATGTCTCCTGTGGGAACAAGGACACCCATTTGAATCATTGATTGGAGTAACTGCAAGCAAGGTTCATTCATAAGATAATACCCACACATCCAGGTCTGATATGTTTATAACACTTCAAATATGACTAATAAAATGTCGTATAAAAATAATATTAAACAGAAATTTTTTTTAAAAAAAATATTCCCTTCTCTTACATTTTCCACGAATCTCAGTTGTCTTGAAGCTCAAAAAGATTAACATCCATACACTGATACACATGAAAATACCAATGCATTTTCAAATGCTTTCGTTGATTTGGAGGTGGGAAAGAAGACTCGAGAAGCCCTACAAGAGATCAAGAAGCAAGAAAAATTCTCTACCAAGGAACAAAGGGATGCAGAGCAGCAAAGCTCCATCTCGGGCATGCGAGAGCAGTGCTCAGAACCGTCAGTGTTGATGCCTTGGCATCAATTTCCTAGACAGACTGGTCCAGAGGCCTCTTTTTGGTTGTTGTTAGACCTCAAATCTACTAAGGGCCGGCTTGTAATTATTATTCAAAGTATTTAGTTTGGAAACATGGGCTATGGTGGTGTTTTAGGAAATGTCTATAACTTCAAATTGTTGGCTATATGAAGAGACTGTTAAAATGCAAGCTAATCTAGACTCACTGGGTGGTGACGGTATCTCAAAGAGTGGTTGAAGGGCTTAAATTGCTTTGCCCCATTGGTGTTTGTAAGGAGGAAAAAATCCTAAAGGTACGCGCCTCCTCTCACTCTCTCTCAACATGGTATCAGAGGTGGTTAATCCTCCATCGTCGTCGACCTGAAGACTCGGCTTCTTGCACTGGTCTCCCGTCGCCGTTCCATGTGGCCGATTAGCGGCTTCGCGTGTTGTTTCCCGTGTTGGTTCTCCCGATCGGTGGTGTTGATAGATGTTCTTCCGCTAGTTTCTCCCGTGGCCATTTCCTCCGATTGTTGTGTGTTTCCTGCGCTGGATTTCCCGATCGGCGGTGTCGATCGTTGTTCTTACACTAGTTTCTCCCGTGGCCGTTTTTTGCGGGCGTTTCCTCTGGTTGTTGTGTGCTCCCTGTCGCCC
This sequence comes from Platanthera guangdongensis, assembly GCA_039583875.1. Taxonomy (NCBI): domain Eukaryota; kingdom Viridiplantae; phylum Streptophyta; class Magnoliopsida; order Asparagales; family Orchidaceae; genus Platanthera; species Platanthera guangdongensis. The sequence continues at coordinate 4,649,140 of CM077162.1, read as the reverse complement.
AGCAAGGTTAAACAACAGTCTTCTGTTACTTCCTTCTGTTGTTTGCTCTCCAGTTGTTGTTGTTCTCTTCCTTCCGTTGTTCTCCCGTCGGCACAAGTTGTCACTCTGTTGCCTTGCCCAGTTGATTGGGTTCGCTGCTGCCCTTAACTTGTGGTGCCGCCTCAAGTTACTGGTGTGAGGTCTCCTCTTCCTGTGTGCTCCTGTGGAGGATAAATTGAAGAGAATTAATGACTTTGAAGGGGTCATTGATCAACCTAAACATAGACTTCAATCAAAGTGTTACTCACATCAAGCTCAATGAGAGAAACTTATCTCCTATGGACTCAGTCTATGCAGATATTCATTGGGAGCCGTCGAAAGACCTTGGGTTTATCACCGGATCCAAGCCGGCCCCAAGCAAGACTGAATCCTCTATATGAGGAATGAGAAGGTGAGAATCTTACTGTGATTAATTGGCTTGTCAGCTCTATGGAATCCAAGATTGCGAGTCACTTTCTTTCCTATCAAACTGCAAAAGAAATGTGGGAGCTAATCGAATGGAATTATTCAAAAAAGGACTTGGCAAAGATATATCAACTCCAAACTGAACAGATCTGCATGACCGGAATGAGTGATTTCGAGTAATATTATAACAAATTGACTCCATAAGTGGGCAAAAATTGATCAATACTCTGTTATCCAGACTGTTGAAGACTACAAGACTGAACGTATGCAACGGAAGAGTATTTGAAATGCTTTCTGGTCTTCCTTCTGAAATTGAATTTCAGAGAGTTCAGATGTTAGGAAGAGATTATGTGTCTGATTTGAAAACTGTGGCCCACTATATTTGAGGGGAGGCAAGTCGTATAAACTCTTTTCGTACAGATGTTCATATTGGCTATAATAAATCTGTTCTTGTTGCTGAATAAAAGAAGTGACATTCAAGAAATATAAGATAAGAAGATATGAGTAAAATGAAGTGTCCTCACTTGTGAGAAGAAAGAACATGACAAAGAGAAATATTGGGACCCTACATCCTAACTTGGTTACCTTCTGGTTAGATTTGTAGTACTGATGAGAAGTATGTGAGATACCCAAACTGCTATGTATGGCAATTTAGAGAACACTAGGATATCTTCTGGCGGAAAATGAAAGTTTGACTAGAGAACTCAAGGCCCTGAAAGCCAGTGCTACAGGAAGACCTCTTGCTACATACTTGGCGGGTACGGCTGCTCATGTTCGTACTACCTCTGTGTCTTCTAAAGGGTCATCCTCTCCTTGGATCATTCACTCGAAAGCATCTGACCATATGACACGGATCTTCTGTGGGTGTTTCTTTTGTTTCTCCTGTTTCTGGCAGTGTGAGACTCGCTGATGGATCCTCGACTTCAGCGACTGATAAAAGTGGTTATTCATCTTTCTACCCTCTATTTCTCTCAAATTCGTGGTTGTGGTTCCTTTATTACCCGCAAATATGTTATTTGTCAACAGTTTAACTAAACAGCTTAATTGTTCTATCACATTTTTCTCTTCTCACTGTGTTTTTCAGGATCTAACGAGTGGGAAGACGATTAATGTTGGTCATGAGTCTGGTGGTGCGTATGTCATGGACACCGGTCATGCTTTTGGTGCACAGAAGTCTACCAATCCTGATCAGTTGATGTTGCAAGAGATTTGGGTATGCTAGCTTGTAGACCTTAAAGGATATCTTTCCACAGTTTTTTTATGTTGTTAAATCTATCATTAATTGTCAGTTTTGTGAATTTGCTAAACATTGTAGAACCAACTATGCTCCAAGCTGGAGTCGAAGTGTGAGGTGTTTTGATTTGATACATTCTGATGTCTGGACATCTCCTATTTGTTTTGTGAATGGATTTCAATATTTTGTTTCTTTCATTGATGATTACTCACACTTTACTTGAGTGTACCTTATGAAAAGGAAAAATAAGGTCTCATAAATATTTCAACTATTTTATCATCATGTACAGACTCAGTTTGAAGCTAGAATTAAAATCCTTAGGAGTGATAATGGAGTTGAATACGCGTGCACTGATCTTCAGAGGTCCTTGCGAAATCATGGAATTATTTTTCAAAATTCCTATACTGGGATCCCTCAGCAGAATGGGTTGGACGAAAGGAAGAACTGTCATATCATTGAGACTACTGGTTGCCTTTTGCAAGAAACGCACGTCCTTAAGGGACTGTGGGATGAAGGTGTCATCACGTTCTTCTACTTAATTAACTGGATGACTACTGAAAGACTTTGGAGGGAAAGTACCCCCTTAAAACTTCTTTGCCCAAATATGTCATTATTCATTCTCCCTCCTAAGATATTTGGATGTGTTACATTTGTTCATATTGTGGGGAATCATAAGGATAAATTAGGCTCTCAAGCGATAAATTGTATTTTTGTTGGATATGCAACTAACCACAATGGGTATAAGTGTCTCTCCGTAGAAGGTTTAATCCAAAGATATTACCTTTTTAAACACACTCCTTATTACTTCGACCACGGGCAAAAATGTTACATATCAGGAGAAGTTTAAAGATGAGAGTGATAGATGCCACCACTAGCCTATGCTGGTTGATGTGCTAACTCCGAGTGGTGTGGATATTCCAGTTAAAAAGGATGCTACTCACCAATAACTTACATGTATATAAAAAAAGGAAGAATCTTCAAGTCTACGAGAGAAGACAAAACAAAAAAAATACTGGGCAAGAATGTCATACTCATGCTCCACCATCAATCCACCACTCCGCCAGATCCAAACACAAGCATCACTCAGGAGACCACATCTGCCATCCAAATTCATAGTGGTCGTACTAGATATCACATTGATAAATATGTTGGGTATCACTCTATCTCTCATTCTTTGAAAACTTATCTTGCATTTGCTTTCTTTCATTTTATTACTAACAGTTTTTCAAAAGCTAGCTTGAATCTCCACTGGATGAAGGAATATGGAGGAGGAGATGAATGCTCTCCAACGTCAAAAGACTTGGGAAATTGCCATTATCCCACATGAGCGTCACCCGATTGGATGCAAATGGGATATATACTACTAAATTTCTTCAAGATTTAGAACTCTTGATATATATAAAGCTAGATTGGTTGCTAAAGGCTTCACTCACGTTGATGGAAGTTGACTTCCAAGAGACATTTGCTCCAGTTGCTAAACAGAATTCTGTTAGAATTTGTTGTGTATTGTGGCTCATAAGTCTTGGCCTTTACACGAACTTGATGTAAAAAATGTCTTTCTCTACAGGTGAATTGGAGGGAGAAATCTTATATGACTTCCTCCATCAGGTATTGGATGTTCCTAAAGGACATGGGTGTCGGCTTAAGAAAATCCTTATATGGTCTCAAACAGTCATCTCGTGCCTAGTTTGCCAAGCTAAGTGACATAACTCCTGAATCTAAATTTAACTTGTATGTGACTGATCACTCGATCTTTGTCCATAAAAATGAGAAATATACCACTATTCGCATAGTTTATGTGGATGATATCATTATTACAGGAACTGATGATCATCACATTACTCTGGTAAAAAGGGAATTGATGTCTGCATTTGAAATCAAGGATTTGGGACTTCTTTGATACTTTCTTGGAATTGAGATTGCTTCGATCTGCATGGAAGATTATGATCTCTCAGCGCAAATACGTCTTAGATCTTCTCATTAATATTGGATATTTGAGAGTCAAACCCGTGGATAGTCCGATGGACCCTAATTATGATATTCACATGGAGAATTCTCAAGATCTTAAGAAGGAAGTTAGAATTTCAACGCATCGTGAGAAAGTTGATTTATCTGACAATTATCAGACCCGATATCTCCATTGTTGTTGGCTTAGTTAGTCAATTCATGCACCACCCTAAAGTTCATCACTATCAAGTGGTTCTCCGGATTCTTAAATACCTAAAAAAACCCAGAAAAGGTACATTATCTATCAAGATCATGGCTACCTTAAGGTCCACGGGTATTGCGATGCTGATTGGGCTGGTTCCTCCCTGGATAGAAGATCTACGAGTGAATATTCTATTTTTGTTGGTGATAATCTTATTTCCTGGAAGAAGTAAGAAACAAAATGTGGTTGCTCGTTCCTCCACCGAAGCAGAATATCATGTCATTGTCTGAAGATCAACTTGCTGACATACTCACCAAAGCTGTCTTTGGTAAATCTCTTCATTCATACTCCCTCATGCTTGGGATGCTTGATGCTTATGGTGTTAGCTTAAGGGGGGGGGGGGGGGGGTACTAAGTTGCAAGCTAACCTAGACTCAACGGGTGGTGACGGTATCTCAAAGAGTGGCTGAAGGGCTTAAAATTGCTTAGCCACGGTTGGTAATTGTAAGGAGGAAAAAATCCTTGAAGGTACGCGCCTCCTCTCGCTCTCTCTCGACAGAAACATGTCAACTAGAGTTCAGCAATGAAGATGATAGCAGAAATCAGCAGGTCGACGTGCATGCATGACAAATTCCTTGTGCCTCTACTGCTCTTATATCCTAGGTTCCCCATTACATCAAGAGTGGCTCTTATCCTTTGTCTGTGGAAGGTATTCAAAGCCGGCGAATTTGTATCTCATCCAACCTGACCTATTCTTTCTCACATAATTTTATCAACTTACTACTAGAGTTTGTAGATTTTGCTTTGTGTCTATTTTGGAGAACCGTTTCTTGCTTGCATGGTGTCAAATGTAAGGAATTAAACCTTAGAAGTTTATATAACTATGTTGATGTTTTGAAGAAGATTTGAAGCAGATTTTAGGATTAGTTCCTGTATGGTTTGCTGGAACAGAATACTGAGCGAGGTTTGGAGCCTGATTAATAGCTGTACTGACTTTTTACTATTGGTATTAGTGGATAGCATTGCTATTATCATTTTTTGTTTTTTTTTCTACAAGATTATTCTATTTGAAACACATCATTTGGTGTTTGAGTCAAATTGGATGTAAGAGAGCAGTGTGATTCTGATAGCAATCAATCCGGATAGGACCTTAGAGAAAGCTCAAACCTAGTCCTTCGACGTGGACTCAATGTACGTGAAGGAGTATGACATATTGATCTGTGATCAATTGGTACAGTTACTCCGAGATCATTCACCACAGCACAAATAGAGTGGGTCACCTGCGCAGAACAGATTTATGGATGAGGTTGAATTTGTTGATCAAAAGGAGAAAAAGAATGATGATCGAAGTCGACCGAGGAGATGGAGTAAGTCTCACAGAGAGGAGAGATATCTGAGTTAATTGGCAGGCCATCACAAAATAATCTCATACTGTACCCAGGTTTTAGATCGCATCTTTGACTATATAGGGAATTTAGATGAGAAGTGGTGCTGGATGGGTGTAATATACGAGTCGTGGTGGGAAATTTGAAGATTTGTTAGGAGACGAGATGTTAAGAGAGAAGCGTGCGGGGTTATAACAAGCTGAAGCAACTAATGTCTTGTTTTGTGCCGACTAGCTACATGCAGGATTTGTATAAAGAGCCCACAAGGCTTCCGGCAAGCAGGTCCAAAAAGAAACCTGATGCGGGAACAGGAGTGCACCTGCCCCGCCACCTTGGCATCAGCACCAAGGGGCCCACCTGGAGTCAGCACCAGACAGCTTTATCAGGCCCGCGGGCAATACACCCCAACCCATCTCCGGTCCCACCACAGGAAATCCGAAAGGTTGTTGAGGCCAGGGCTAGATCCCCCGACCTCCTTGATAAAGAGCTCTTCGGCGAGCTTCTATCACCAACTGATCCGCGGATAAGTTGGTGATAGAAGCTCGCCGAAGAGCTCTTTATCAAGGAGGTCGGGGGATCTAGCCCTGACCTCAACAACCTTTCGGATTTCCTGTGGTGGGACCGGAGATGGGTTGGGGTGTATGGCCCGCGGGCCTGATAAAGCTGTCTGGTGCTGACTCCAGGTGGGCCCCTTGGTGCTGATGCCAAGGTGGCGGGGCAGGTGGACTCCTGTCCCCGCATCATAAAAGTGCACTTTTATGATGCGGGACAGGAGTCCACCTGCCCGCCACCCTGACATCACCACCAAGGACCTGGAGTCAGCACCAGACGGCTTTATCAGGCCCGCGGGCCGTGCACCCCAACCAGCTCTTCGCCATGGAATCACCACCATGCGGCAGGTTGTTGAGGACGGGGCTCGATCCCCAGACCTCCTAGATAAGAGGCCTTCACCATGCAGCTCAGTTGGTGATGAGAGCGCTGGTGAAGGCCTCTTATCTAGGAGGTCAGGGGATCGAGCCCCGGCCTCAACAACCTGCCGCATGGTGCTGATTCCATGGCGGAGAGCTGGTTGGGGTGTACGGGCCGCGGCCCTGATGAAAGCCGCCCGGTGCTGACTCCAGGTGGGCCCCCTGGTGGGACTCCAGGGTGGCGGGAAGGTGTGACGCCTGTGCTGCATCATAAAAGTGCACTTTTATGATGCGGGGACAGGAGTCCACCTGCCCCGCCACCTTGGCATCAACACCAAGGGGCCCACCTGGAGTCAGCACCAGGCAACTTTATCAGGCCCGCGGGCCATACACCCCAACCCATCTCCGGTCCCACCACAGGAAATCCGAAAGGTTGTTGAGGTCAGGGCTAGATCCCCCGACCTCCTTGATAAAGAGCTCTTCGGCGAGCTTCTATCACCAACTGATCCGCGGATTTCCTGTGGTGGGACCGGAGATGGGTTGGGGTGTATGGCCCGCGGGCCTGATAAAGCTGCCTGGTGCTGACTCCAGGTGGGCCCCTTGGTGCTGATGCCAAGGTGGCGGGGCAGGTGGACTCCTGTCCCCGCATCAAAACCATTGCTAGATTTCTAAGTGGGCTAAACAGAGAGGCTGCTGATGCAGCGAAGCTCCAATAGTATTTCTCTCTAGAGAATACGATCAAGCTTGTCACTAGGGTGGACTAAGCATTGTCAAAGAACAAGAAGATGCATCGCTTCAGGCCTAGGGGAAGAATGTGGCACCCACAATAAAGCTGACTTATTGTAGTACTTCAGCAGAAGATCCTCCCAAAGAGGATCAAGGGAAGTTGAGGGAGAATGTTGAACTCCCAAGATACAACTTAAGTCCAGCGCAATCAAGTGTTACAAGTTTAGGAGTTGAACATATTATGTCGGAGTGTATCAATCGTAAGGTCATGACAGCCAAGAGTTTGCTTCATCATTGTAGTCATCATCGAGTTGGTTCTTAGTAGTCAACATGTTACTGACTTGGTTCTTAGGTAGTCATCATCGAGTTGGCTCAAGCTTTATTTTCCACATGTAGTGTCGAGATCTTCTTTCTTTTGATTGGTAGTACCAAGATCCAGTGGCTCCTTCCTCTCTCCTAGAAATTCACATTGTTTTTGACTTGGAGCAGTTGATTGGCTGAAGGTTAGTTAGAGAAATTAGTTAGAAGAGGTTGAAACAGAAATAAACTATTAGGTACATACTATATCTTTTGATGAACATGAAGCAGAATATCAAAATGGGCAGGGAAAACAGGGGCGGATTTAGGGGGGGGGGGGGGGGCAGGTCCCCCCCCCCCCCCCCCCCCCCCCCCCCCCATGAATTCTGCAAAATAATTAGTGGATGCGGTTGCCTCTCGCCGAGGCAATGATGCGGTTGCCTCTCGCCGAGGCAATGAATTTTGACTGCTTACACGTCAAAAACGGTGGTCGGATGAGGAAGAAATGACTCCGATAAGATGGAGGACTTCAATTTTTTTTTATGAGAGGACGACGAATGCCCGACCCCCCTTCTACAAAGTCACTGCCATTTTGAGTTCGCCCCGCTTCTTCGGTTACCGCAAGCATGCAACGGCCTCTACGCCGGTAGAAGAGCATAACAATATTTGCGTCATCTCTAGCAAGCACGCCAATGCCTCCCAGCACGGCCGACAAGTTCGTTCCCTGCATCTCCAAGCTCCTCCACGAACTCCTATCGCCGCTGACGAAGCCATCCATTTCGTAAACGATGCACTTGTTCATGGAGAAGCAACAATTGTTCGCAGTTCCATCTTCATCTTGTTCATATTTACTACAAATAGCCTTTACTGAGTAAAGCCTATTATTAAAAAATGAAAGAAAATTCCTAAAAATAAGATGTCATAAAATTGCTTTCGTTTGCTTTATCTGAAATGGCATTTTGTAAATAATTTACTTTACATAATAGCTTGAAGCTTTCTACAGTGACAGTAAAACATTTACATCTAGCAAGATAAAGCAATGGATTATTTTCTAAAAACAGAATAATAGAATATCTAAAGGGATGGGAAATACAATAACAAAATACTGTTTATAATCTCAAAATTTACCATAAACAGGTGAACGAGTATAGCCTATTAGGGTTTTGGTCAAAATTTAGGGTTTTGGCCGAAAACCCTAATTTGAACTTGCCACCCTGTCCTAGCATGTTTGTTCCAGTTTTACGCCCCATTCGATCTCGTCTGTTCCACGACGAGTCTCCGTTTCCAGCAAGTCGCTCGCCATTAGCTGCATCTGCATCTGTTCTGCGGCCCGTCTCCATTTCCAGCAAATCTTCAGCTCCATCGCCTTCAACCGCATCTTCCTCGCCTGCGACGGCTCCATCGACCTCGACGGCATCTACTCTGCTTCTCGGCTCCATCGCCTGTCTGACCATCGCTTAGTTTGCTGCATCTACCCCGCTACTCGGCTACATCTCTTATTTTGTACGTTCGACAACTCCCTCATCGTTGACCTGCATCATCCGAGCCTTCAACGACACCCTCACCATTGACCTGCATCGTTCGAACATTGTACCACCGATTCCAAAGCCCGTCGACTCCCCCGTCTACTTCCAGCGACTTTCGCCTGATTCTACCGATTCTAGAGCTCGTCGACACTACGTCTGCATCTAGCAATTCCTTCTGCATGTCGCGCATTCAAGACCTGCTCCTCCTCACGTTCTCCAGTCCCTGGTTGTTTTCCAGCAACCCCAGTGCCATTCTAGCTCTCCATCGTCGCCACCTACGTACCAAATTTAGCCCAGCGATCGCCATTCCATGCCTTGGACACGTTCAATGGCTCTCCATACCGACGAGGACGCCTCCGTCTCCTCGGACACCCATCACATGGATCAACTCGAAGCACGGCTTGAGGATCTCACTGTCCTTCGAGAACTCACAACCACGACAGAAAACCACACCCCGGCCGCTCCGCCTCCACCAACACAACCCCCTTCGTCTCATCCCGAACTACATGAGGTTTCTCCACCGCGATATGGACATCCATCTGGCCTCATATTCGTTGGATTGAGATCCCTATGTTCGACGACACTGATCCTCTTGGTTGGATCGCCCGCGCTGAAACAGTTCTTCGACCTTGAAGGGTTCTTCGACCTTCAGCTCACACCTTGACCACTAATCTATATGAAGGGTTCGTCACACCATTAGGTGTGTTAGACGCGCAACAAGTTCCGGTCTCTCTTGACCCACGATGAAGGAGAAACACCTCCGCCACTATGACGCCCGCCAGGCTAGCAATGCCTACGATCACCTCAACTCCGTGCGCTAGTTGACGAGTCTGATTTTTAAAACATTTTATTGACTCATCCAGGCATGTATTCATTCATAAACACTTCACTTTTATCATGTATTGACTCATATTTCTCTAAATTGCACATTTTGCAAATGAAGTCTGTGATTTGGCCCTAGTTTGTGTGCAATTGCACACTTAAATGTCTTCGGGGTAAGTGCATGCACTCCCGCATATGTGCATTTTATTATTTTGGCAAAGTGTTGCTTGTGCCGATGGCAATTGGCCTCGAAAAATCGTTGATCGAGCACTTGGGCAAATCCCAATTTTATAAGTAAACTTTGTGCATATCGCATGACCGTGCGATTTTTTGTCGCGCACAGGTGTTTTACCCGTGCGAGTTCATGCATTCGTTGTAATGACTCGAACATAATGAGTAATTCACTATCACACGGTCGTGCGTTGTTCCTTCGCGCATGATTGATTCGATTGTGCGAGCTCTGGCCCTTGAAAATGGGTAAAACTGGGTGTTCTGTGTCTGCCCGTGCGATTTGGCCTCGCCCGATTGATTCCAACCGTGCGTGACTATCAACGCACACTTTTATTGCATGTTCCAGATCGCGTGGTCGTGTGTTTTCCTTCACGCACATTTCTGGTCAATCGTGCGGAATCATTTTATAAAAATACGCAAAATTCTTGGCTCTGCCCGTGTGATTTTCTTCAATCGCACGGTCTCCACTCCGTGCGTTTTGTCCATTTGTCAAGGAATTTCTGCGCGACTTCTATTAAAAGCGCTGTTTTTCAGGGTTTCAGGAGTTCCCTATTTTGCCTGATTTTGGAGCCCGTTTTTAGGGTTCTTCTCAAGCACCCAAGCATTTCCAAGGAAGGTGAAGCATCGGCGATGCCACATTAGAGCTCTTCGAGTCCTGAGTCCATAAGCGAGTTGGAGGAGCAAATCAAGAGAGAAGACCCATAGGTTGGAGGTGACAACTTCGACTGCACTACGGGAACGCAACCCACGACGAGAGGGAAGGGTGACAGCTTTCCTTTAGATCTAGGGCAAAGACTCTCGTTCCTCCCATGCTTAGGGAGTGGCAAACTCGTTCTTTGTTTTGATTTCTTGAAATGCTTGCTATTTATCTTGTGATATTGCTAAAGCACTTTGTCTATTGGGTGTGAGGGTTCATAGTTTTTATCTTCTTTTGTGGATTGTGGTGTGAGAACCCTAATTTATATTTCATATATATCTTGCACATGTTTCATTTCTAGTTTATTTCACGCTACTATGAGGCTATGCTGAGAGTATTGTGATGTTATTTTGTGATTGTGAATGCTTGTTTGGTGCTACACTAGCAATTGCTAGTTTAGTTGCATGATGAGGTGATTACGACACTCCTTTCCACGCAGCACTTTCACTCCATCCGCAATCCTTCTCATCCATCCGCCTTGCGAAGCAGTGCATAGCGGTCTGCATAGTCTCCAACCCGCCAAGCGAAGCAGTGCGTTAGCGGCATGTATAGTAGTTGTTAATTTAGTTTTATTTTATTTTTCCACAAACCAAATCAACTCCCTTTCATAACCCCGATCTCGAGGACTTCAATCTCAAGTCCTCCTCGAAAGTAAACTTCCATGTTACTGTGTTCCACGTGAGATCGAATACTTGGGAACATTCACCCATTTTATATTACTTGTGCGACTGGTACATTTGTCGCTTCAACACATCAAGTTTTTGACGTCGTTGTCGGGGAACACAGTCGTGTGAGTTTCTGGAGAAGAAGTCTTTTTTTCCATTTGCATATACTATTTTCTTCTTTGTTTTAGTTATTAGAATGTCATTTAGAGTTCTTTTTTTCCTTATCTATTTTGTGATTTTTCTACGGCAGACATTCATTTTAATTTGTTTGCGTGTAGTTAATTCTTACTTAGAATATTTTTGTTGGTGAATTATCCCCTGCTGCACCATGTTTGCTAGTCTTAATATCCATTGCAGTGGTGTGGGGATTATAGTCATTGTGGTGATGAATGCCCCGGGAATTATTGTCATTGTGGTGATGAATGCCCCACTGAAGATAGTGGACATAATTCTTGTGGTTCAGTTGTATGGAGCACCGTCCTCTTACGGTACTCCAAACACCATACCCAAGTCTTATGGTCACTCTTCTTCGCCACATTTATCGTTTTTGTATTTCTCTTTGGCCCCACAAGGAACGATGAGTAATGGAAAATGGTGTTTGTGTTGCGTAGCACTGACCACACATTGAAAGATTGTGCAAAATTTCAGCGCCAGATGGAGGAGGATGAACATGATGTTTGTATCGTTCCATCCACCTCTCAGTTGGGTGCTCCTTCTGATTCTGATGATATATACGCAGTACCACTTTGTCTATGGGGGACTACTGCAGATATTCTCATCAGACTTTCTGCTGATCGGTGTGACGACGTGGTGGAGATTCCACTCACCAGCGCATTCGTCACTTCTTTTGGATTCACCCTCAGAGGAACCTGTGCACATTTTCTCTGATGATGTTATTACCTCTATTCCTCCGCCTTCTTTGCAATAACTATCTACTCCTATTTTTGGTGAGTTGGTTGATGATGTTAGGCAAGGACGTTAATTCAGAGCCTGAGGCTTGCGCTAAGGTGGGACGAGGACGTTATTCTCTCCAATAGGGAGTGTGACTCCTTGTAACACAATGACGCGTCGAGGTGGGATGAGTAGTAAACACTTTTTGATGTGGAAGTTTGCACTTCCTTATTAGACGAGGAGGTCCAACTCACCACCGAGGACCTTGAGCTTTTGAATTTCCCTTGCTTTGATTCATATGACACTGACAGTGATCTATGTTTGGGATCCTGCTGGGAGTGAGACCAGGACCACCCCCCCCCCCGATTTTTGATTATTTATGGATTTTTTTCTCTTTTATTTCTTAATCCCCCTTCTTTATCTGAGCCTGTGTGGGTTGAGTCTTCACAGGTACTTCAGGAGAATTTGGAGCATCTTGCCCAAGTCAATGATGAGAGTATCCTCTTATGTGAGGAGGTTGATTCCCCCTCCGTAGAGGAAGCTTCATTCATTGCCTTCTCCTCCTGCGTCCTCCCTGTTGATGACACCTTGCAGGGCAAGGATATTTTTGGTGAGATGAGTGAAGGATTCCTCCTCCTACATTCTCTTCCCTTCTACCTATGAGAAACGTGTATTATTTTTTCGGTAGAGGGGTAACTGTTCTATCGTTGTATCGGTACTCCGTTACCGACACGGATATTAGAACAGTTTTCTATTCACTTTTATTTTCATATACCTATAAGCCAGAACTGATAAAAATTTAAATAAGTCGTGTTGGAAGGGGAAAAACCCCAGTAGTTATTTTGTTTTTATTTCATTTTATGCACTTTCTTTAATTCAGTTTTTATTTGTCTACTTTTATTTTTGCCGAAGCTCACCCCTGCAGACATCTATTTTAGATCGCGAAAGTTACAGCTTTGTCTTGCTTTACACGCGTCTTCTGGTATGATCCCTAGCTGAGCATTGGGTAATCTCGTCCCTAGATCTATTGTTAATTTCAATTGTTATATCATGTAGTATATTGCTTCGTTTAAGTCTGGGGGATAGCTATCTTATTTGTTACCCACTCACGTGCACTATTTCATATGCATACAAGAAGCACCATTTAATTTCAGTTTTATTTATTATATTTGCATATGTCACACCACAACACCCAAATGAGTGTGTGCTTAATCGTTAGTGCGTCGCGAGTTGAATAAAATATTGGCTCTTGTAGTGCACCTAGTCAAGTGTGCTCACGTCTAGTGTAAAAATTCGAGTAGATTCAGGCTCTATTTGTTTGGGCGTTTGGTTGCTCCGTTTAGGGCAAACGCCGCCGGAAGGCGGGTAAACAAATGAACCTCCGGCGGCGTTTGCTCCGTTTCCACCCACCCGCCTTGAGAAACGCCCAAAAAAGCTCCGTTTGGAGCAGCCACCTCCCCCCTCCGTTTCGAACACTCCGTTTCCACCCGCCAGATCGACCCGCCACCGCCGAAACAAACGAAGCCTCAATTTCTTTTTATGCTCTTAGTTTATATTTTCTTTCAGCGTAGATATTGTTTTCTCTACTCAAAAATGATGAATCTTGGTGTGAATAAAACGGTAGTGGAGGAATGTGTGTGGACGTTCGTTAGTCCTCGTATTACTCGAGTCGGAAGAAAAGAATTATCTCTCTCGGTGGCTAAGAACTTGCTCCAAGCGATTCTCGAAGCATGGGTAAACGGTTAGTCAAGTGCGTGAATGTGAATATAGGACCTTCATTTTGGCCCGGTTGAGCTTTTGTACCAATTCCAATTATCTTATCATCGCTAGCACCTGTTGTGCCTACCCCGTCTTTTGATTCTGCTCCACCAACATTTCACCAAAGCCAGAGAAGTCAATCTTAGTCGCACACCCAAATCTGAGCTTTAGTTATTTATCATATTATTTTGTTTGGGGTGTTGATGTGGTGTTCAGTATAGTGGACATGTGGATGTGCTTCCAAAGAAAATATGTACTGAAAAATTGTGAAAAGAAAAAAAAGTGAATAAGAAAGAAAAATGGAAAAAAGGAAATTGTAAAAAAAAATGAAATAAGAAAAAGTTAGAATGAAAATGTTTGTGGAAATGTCTATTGCGAGTAGGCGGTGCACACACCTATGTATTCAAGTCCAAGTCTGGGGGTGAGGTGCACCCGCGTGTATTTCTTGGCGTGTGGACAGTTTATTTTCAATTAGCTCGCTTAGGTTAGGATGCATGAGCCATCGTCTTCATCTTTGTATACCCCACCTAAATCCGAAGCCTCATCTTAAACCTAAAGTCCTACTGCTTCGGGCATTGAAGCCAAACCAGTGTCGTGAACAGAGTGCGAAACGAGTGAGCTTATGGTCACCAACATTGATGAATTTCTTTAAAGGTTGTCCTGAGCCCTGATCTTTGGCAATGCTGATCCTCAGCGATCAATCTTACTTGCTCCCTATGTGTGACTGGATGATTCACCGTGATTCTTTTTTTGAAGTAGTAATAATATATAGAAAAGCACTTGAAAAATTATGAAAGTATTTTGCATAATTAAATATTCTTTCTATGAGCGTGAGTATGCGACTTCGCATGGTACTCCGCCTTTGAAATTTTTATACCAGCTGTTTCTTTTTCTCGTCCACGCGATGAAAGATGATTTACTCGAGACGAGCAAATGGTTAAGTCTGGGGTGTGATGAGTCCGATTTTTATAGCATTTTATTGACTCATCCGGGCATGTTTTCATTCATAAACACTTCACTTTTATCATGTATTGACTCAAATTTCTCTAAATCGCATTTTGCAAATGAAGTGAGCTTGGCCCTAGTTTGTGTGCAATTGCACACTTAAATGTCTTCGGGGTAAGTGTATGCACTCCAAGCATCTGTGCATTTTATTATTTTGGCAAAGTGTTGGTTGTGTCGGTGGCAATTAGCCCCGGAAATTGTTGATCGAGCACTTGGGCAAATCCCAATTTTATAAATAAATTTCGTACATATCGCACGGCCGTGCAAATTTCTGTCTCGCACTGGTGTTTTACACATGAGAGTTCATGCATTCGTTGTAATGAATCGACATAATGAGGAATTCACTATCGCATGGTCATGCGTTGGTCCTTCGCGAACGATTGATTCGACCGTGCGAGCTCTGGCCCTTGAAAATTGGTAAAACTTGGTGTTCTGTGTCTGCCCGTGCGATTTGGCCTCGCACAGTTGATTCCAACCATGCGTGACCATTATCCCATGCTTTTATTGCATGTTCCAGATTGCACGGTCGCGTGTTTTCCTTCACGCACGTTTCTGGCCAATCGTGCATGATCATTTTGTAAAATACGCAATTCTAAGCTCTGCCCGTGTGATTTTCTTCACGCACGGTCTTCGCCGGAGCGTTTTGCCCATGTGTGATCGAGGAATTTCTGCGCAACTTCTATTTAAAGCGTTGTTTTTCAAGGTTTCAGAGTTCTGTCTTATGCCCGACTTTGGGGGTTTTGGAGCCCGTTTTTAGAGGTTCTGTCTTAAGCAACCTTAGGGGTCATCTTCTCCTCTTTCCACAAGCATTTTCAAGGAAGGTGAAGCACCGACGATGCCCCCATTAAAGCTCTTCCGAGTTCAGAGGCCATAAGCGTTAGGTGGAGCGAAATTAAGAGAGAAGACACGTAGGTTGGAGGTGATAGCTTCCACTGCACAATGGGGACGCAACCCACGACGAGAGGGAAGGGTGGCAACTTTCCTTTGGATCTAGGGCAAAGACGCTTGTTCCTCCCATGCTTAGAGAGTGGTAAACTCGTTCTTTGTTTTGATTTCTTGGAATGCTTGCTTTTATCTTGTGATATTGCTAAAACACTCGCATATCATGTCTATTGAGTGTGAGGGTTCATAGTTTTATCTTATTTTGTGGATTGTCGGTGTGAGAACACCTAATTTGTATTTCCTATATAGCTTGCACATTTCATTTCTAGTTTATTTCAAACTACTATGAGGTTATGCTGAGAGTATTGTGAAGTTATTTTGTGATTGTGAATGTTTGTTTGGTGCTACACTAGCAATTGATAAGCTGTGAGTTGCATGATGAGGTGATTACGACCCTCCTTTCCGCATAGCACTTCCACTCCATCCGCAAACCTTCTCGTCCATCCGCCTTGCGAAGCAGTGCATAGCGGTCTGCAATAGTCTCTGTGACAACCTCCTTGATATCATAATAGCTATGATATAATAATAATAATAATAATATAAAAAAAATAGAAAAATATAACAATAACCCTCTACCTCCTTAAACCCGAGCCGCCCCCGCCTCGATTTTATTTTATATCCCGCAAGCCGCAGCCGCAGGTAATTTTCCTCCCGACCCCGATGCGACGACTCCCCGTCCCGATTCCGCCTCCGACGACGTCCACTGCTCCCGTCGACCGCCTCCCGGCGGCGATTTCATCCCCGGTGCTTCCTCCATCTCCTCTAACCGACGATAATAACAGCAACAAGCCGCCCTCCTTCTTCTCCTTCTCCGACCAGTGAAGGGTAAGGCAAAACCATTATTTCTCTCTTTTCTCATTTCTCCACTTCCTCTCTTGGAATTAACGTGGATTTTTCCCTCCGTGACCTCGTCCAGGGCAGCGACTCATTCTCCGACAACCCTAACTCCTCCGTTTCGGCCGGTGGATCTCTAGAGGAACTCCTAGAGTTTCGCCCGAAACCCCACTTCGTGGATTTCTGAGCCCAGATCTGGTCTCCTTGGGTAAGGAACCCCGCCTAACTCTCATTTTCAGTTTTGACCCTAATTTATTTGTGAGGATTTCCGCCCTCCGATCGACGTTATTTCGTCGTTCCCTCTTGTGTTTGTCGTAAATTCGACTAATTTCATTTATGTTTGTGTTTCCGGTGCCGCTCATCAGATCTAGCGGTGGAATTCGCTTCGAACCCTCTCCGATTTAGGGTTTCCGACACCTAGAGCCGCCAAATTCTCGATCCTTGTGGTAACTCCTCTCTCCTCACTCTCGAGCGAGGTAATTTTCCTTCAAACCACCTTTTATGTGAGTTTTTTTGTTTGCAAATATTAAATGTCTCTGTTTAAGTGTAGGAATCTCCGGTTATGATATTGTGTTCGCGTGGTCTTAAAGCAGGTCAGAACAATTTAAGATTCCTAAGCGCTTGCTAACACCACTTACCCGCCGCTACCATCCGTTCAGCTTTACCTTAAGGCGAGTAGAGAAACCTCTCTTGCTTGCAAACATGAAAAATCTATTTTTACTTCACGTTTTGTTATGAAGTAGACCCTTATACACTGGAATCGTCTAATTAATAACTTGTCCAAATTATTTATTAATCAATGAGATTGTTTAATATCATAGGCAAACATTGAGAGGAGAGTGTTGGTTTGGTGTGACGCGTTGAATCGAGCCTCCCGCCTAGCTGGTAAAAAAATCATTAGGCGACTTTTGCAAGCACAGTTGTTGATAAGCCTTGCATCAATTTATACGCTAGAATCATTGTACACCAAATGACAACACCTTCACCCTTCATTGTTTTCTGCTTATGGTATGGCATAACTAGACTAAACTCCGGAGTAGGCTATTAAAGTAAAAGCATCGTGTTAGACATGGTTACTTGTCCGATAGTAGGTTGCTACGTGTAAAACTAGTTCACTGAGGTCTTGTTATTTCATCTGCTTACTTTTTGTGCAAGTTATTAACATTGAATCTTTATGTATTTTTTTATGTTCTGAGACATTTTCCTTCTTTTTGGATTTGCATTTAGTGGTTCATGTGACTATGTGCCGTCCGATTCCTGAGTATTCTTCATTCAACTACAACTTTGCTTGGAGGTTTCATTTTATTTTGATGTATGAGCAGGTTCTATGTATTTTGTTTCAGTTACTGTTGGATTTTACTATTCATGTATTAGTTATCGTCAGACATTTTCTCTTGTATCGTGGACAATTTTTTTGGGTGAAGCATTGTACTAGTTCATTTCACTTATGATATTTCTACCTTTACGGCTAATTGCATTCATTTAGTTTCAGTACTACTTTTGCGGCTTCATTTTTTTGTAAAAAGAAATGCATGCACAATAACTTTTTATTTATTTATTTGCAGTTTTCGCACTAATTTAAAATCAATTAAATTTCTTTCAAAAATAATAATTTAAAACTAGTTGTAGAATCTCTGTCTTCCGCCTTTAGCAGACATGGCTCCTCTCTGCATGTCTGTGAGGCATCACGACCAGCCCGAAGCGCACTCTTATCCTGTTAAGTCGGGCGAGTCATGACAGTTGGTATCAGAGTGAGGTTAGCTCCTAAAAATGAAGTATTTTGAAAGTATTAAATATTTTGGAACTTTATTATGTAAATAAATATATACATGCATCATTGCTTCACTCACTTTGTCGTTGTCTGTTGTTCGAGGCTGAAACATGCACACACTCACTCATAAGCATGAGTAGTATGCATGCAAATGTTAAGGAAGTATGAGCAAACTTAACATTTATATGCATATGAATTTCCACTAGGATATACATCGCTTGCAAATATTAATTTGTATGGGCGGTTTAATATTTTCAAGTGCGTGGCATTAGAATCATAATGTGCATTACATATTAAGTGATATTGAGCACTTAACATGACATGTGTATCCATTCATGGGCATTTTTTTAGGAATGCATTGTATGACATAATTACATTGCATGCATATCATAACTCATTTTACAAGTGTTAAGCTATAAGAGCAACAGATGACGATTGTACACACATGCATTTTGCAATCATAGTTCTAACGCACGCGAATCTATCATCGCATTTGCATTTGCATGGCTTTCACCTAGAGCTTATCCACTGAAAATGCTGTAAACTATTACATGATTTACGTATCCAACAGTGTTAGAATGCTAGAACCTGTAGTCTCGATTCGTTATGCTTAGTCCTGACTGTTTCTCTTACTCAATTCTTTTATGTTTCTTTTAGATGGATCCTAAGCAATCATAGCAGCAAAGAAAGTTACCTCATTCTACGAGGGAGGACCCTAGAGATGAAACTGCCCAGCTTTTGAGACAGCATCTGGAGCGTGTCACCCGTCTGGAGGGGGAACGACAAACTCCTGATCCAGCCTCTGGTTCCGGCAGCGCAGGGACGACTGGAGTAGCTGTTACCACCAACCCCTCCTGCACCCCTGGATCTGGAACCGGCTTGCCTGTTGGCACCATGGAGGTCCTGCTCGTGTCAAGTCCGACTGCTCCCCCTATAGCGATGGCAGACACTCTGGCTTTCAAGAGACTAAATCCGTCCTACCTACAACGGCGATCGTGATTACTTCGTGATCACTGAAATGGATCTCCCAGATGGAGAAACACTTTGAGTATGTTGCAGTTCCCGAGGCCCAAAAGGTTCTCCTTGCGGCCTATCAGCTGACGGATGATGCTTACACTTGGTGGCTTCAGCGTCGCAGCCTCTCCGATTCTACCACCTTGACTTGGGGACAGTTCAAGGATACTCTTATGGAGAACTTCCTCTCTTCTGTGGAGCGGGACAAGTTAGCTGAGAAGTTCCTGTCCCTTCAACAGTTTGGCATGGACAGTGACCGAGTATGCGAGAGAGTTCTCCCGCCTATCCCTCCTTGCTGCGGAGTTCGTGTCAGATGAAGCCAAAAATGATCAAGCTGTTTAGTGAAGGGACTCCGTCGTGACTTCCAGCAGCATGTGGTAGCTCCATGGAGCGTCACCACCTACGCGGAGACCGTGGGAGTCCCCTTAAAGGTGGAAGCAATTGAGCTGGATCGTTCTGCCAAGAAAGTCCAGCATGACACCAGCAATGCCGCAGCATCCGACCTCAAGCGCAAGAGTGCTCCATCTCAGGAGCAATGTCCCGGGTCCAAGGAGGTGTACGCCTTCTGTTGCAAGGTGGGTCATGTTGCCCAAGTCTGTCCGTTCTCTCCTGAAGAAGCAAAAGAAGGATATCCATGCTCCGCCGCCTCTGATGACGCTTGCCTCTACATCCATCGTTTGTGCGTACTGCAAGAAGCCGGGCCACCAGCTGAAGGACGGTGCCGTTGTAGACAGAAGGCCTAGTTTCAAGTGTGGGCAGGTTGGACAACTCAAGCTAGATTGCCCTATGAAGGAAAGCCCGATTCCTGCTCATAACCACTGCAGGTTGTCCCCGAGCTCAGGACAGGGGAAAGGCCGTGCTGAACGTCATCACTCAGGGCGAGACGCTCGCTTCGACCGACGCCATCTCTGGTACGTTTTGTGTAGAATTTTTAATTTTAATTTTTTTACATTCTAGAAAAGAAATACTGGTCAGCCTTAGTTTCGAATAATCTTGATTTGCGTTATGTTTTTTTCCACTTTTAGGAAGATTTAGGGTCATGAATAAGTGGATGCAAATCTTATTTGATTCTCGGTGCATCACACTCTTTTATTGCTCGCCACATCGTGGACTTTCATAGTTGGCCTACTTTGACACTTGAGGTCCCTTTCGAGATTTCTGTACCAGATCATCTGCATCTCTCTACTAGAGGCATTCTCAATTACCTGATCCTGCTTGGAGATTTGCAAGTTTCGCCGATCTCATAGTTCTGGAAATGTCAGAGTTCGACGTAATCCTGAGAATGAATTGGTTGGTCGTGTATCGAGCAACGCTGGGAGAATTGCAAGTTTTCGCCGATCTTATAGTTCTGGAAATGTCAGAGTTCGATGTAATCTCTGGGAATGAATTGGTTGGTCGCGTATCAAACAACGCTGGACTGTGTGACAAAGAGGGTCAATCTCAGTATTGATGGCAAAGACTACAACGTTCATGTTCAGACCACCCGCAGCCACCTGAAGGTAATTCGTGTTGTGCGTGCCACTCACCTTCTCAGTCAGGGTTGTTCTGTTTTTTTCGCGTATGCTTTATATTCGGATGCTGTCATACCGCAATTTGAGTCCTATCCTGATTGTTTCTGAGTTCCCTGACGTGTTCCCCGCCGAATTGCCTGGAATGCCTCCCGATCGTGATGTAGAGTTCTCCATTGATGTAGAGCCTGGAACACACCACATATCTAAAGCTCCATACCGTATGACACCTCGAGAGTTGGAAGAGCTCAGATTGCAATTGGATGAGATGCTTGAGCACGGATACATTCGTCCCAGCTCGTCTCCTTGGGGAGCCCCGTCCTCTTCGTGAAGAAGGAAGGATGGTTCCCTTAGGCTTTGTATTGACTATCGGGAGCTTGAATAAGGTTATCTATCAAGAATAAGTATCCCCTCCCGCGTGTGGATGACCTCTTTGATCAGCTCAAGGGCATTTCTGTGTTTTCCAAGATAGATCTCAGAACGGACTTACCATCAGCTAAAGATTAAGGAATCCGACATCCCCAGGTCAGCCTTCCGGAAACTCGGTATGGACACTTTGAATTTTTGGTGATGTCTTTTGGGTTGACTAACGACCCATCTGGTTTCATGGATATGATGAACCGTGCATTCCGTAAGTTCCTAGACAAGTTCGTCATCGTCTTCATAGATGATATTGTGGTCTACTCCAAGACTCGTGAAGATCATGCAGTTCATCTTAGACTCATCCTCTCCACCCTTCGCCAAACATCAACTTTACGCCAAGTTGGTGAAGTGCGAGTTCTGCCTGGATCGTGTTGCCTTCTTGGGTCATGTCATTTCAGGGGATGAGGCTATCTGTTGACACCTGCCAAAGTCTCCACAGTAATGGACTGGAAGCGGCCTTCTACTCCTACCGAGATCCGCAGTTTCCTTGGGTTGGCTGGTTATTACGGGCGCTTCGTCAAGGGTTTTTCCTCCCTTGCCGCTCCTCTGACAAGGCTAACTCAAAAGCATGCGAGGTTCGAGTGGTCAGATCAGTGTGAGCTGGCCTTTTCTGAGCTGAAGCAGGCGACTATGTTCCACGTGCCAGTGCTAGCTCTTCCGTCAGATGGGTTGAACTTTTCAGTCTACAGTGATGCTTCTTGGAGTTGGTTCGAGCTGCGTTCTGATGCAGGATGACCGTGTTATTGCTTATGGGTCGAGGCAGTTGAAAGTTCATGAGCGCAACTATCCCACCAATGATCTGGAATTCGGTGCAGTAGTGGTTGCCTTGAAGCTGTGACGTCATTATCTCTATGGTGTGAAGTGTCACTTCTACACCGACCATTAGAGCTTGAAGTACATTTTTGTTCAGAAGGACCTCAATCTTCGTCAGAGACGTTGGCTCGAGTTTGTTTCAGACTATGACTTGCAGCTCACTTATGTTCCCGGTAAGGCCAATTCAGTGGCAGATGCGTTGAGTCGGCAGACTTCTGTTGCCGTTTGTGCACCCATGTCAGCTATTCTTGCAGCCTTGATTGATGACCTCAACCGGATAGACATATCCATCGCCCCAGAGGGTCATGAAGGGTTCCTGGTCACTTATGGGTAGAGCAGGTGAAGGGATTTACAACCCTCCGATCCCACACTTCAGCGCATTCGTCGGCAAGTTGAACTTAGGACTCTTCCGAATTTCTCCATCTCTGCTGATGTTCTGCGTTTCTGAGGTCGACTCTGCATTCCTATTGTTCCCGAGTTGATTGTATCTGCAGAGAAGCTCACGAGTCCCGCTCATCCGGGCATCCAGGCAACAACAAGATGTATCATGACTTGAAGCAGATCGTTTGGTGGCCTGGTATGAAGAATTACATCGCTCGTTTCATCTCTCGATGCCTTACGTTCCAGAAGTTGAAGGCTCAGCGTCAGCGTCCTGGTTGTCTTTTGCAGCCTTTGTCTATCCCTGAATGGAAGTGAGAAGATGTTTCTATGGACTTCATCACTGGATTGCCTCGCACTCCGAGAGGGCATGATGCGATTTGGGTTATTGTGGACCGCTTGACTAAAGTGACTCATTTTATTCCATATAAGGAGGGTCATTCCACCGAGAAGATGACCCGGATTTATGTTTCAGAGATTGTTAGACTCCATGGAATTCCTCTGCGAATCGTTTCTGATCGTGACTCGAGATTTGTATCGCACTTCTGGAAGGGATTTCAGCAAGCTTTGGGCACTGATCTCAACCTAAGCACTGCTTACCACCCGACGACTGATGGCCAGACCGAGAGAGTTAATCAGATTCTTGAAGATATGCTACATTGTTATATTTTGGACTATAAGGGAGCTTGGGATGAACATCTACCCTTGGTTGAATTTGCCTACAACAACAGCTATCAAGAGAGCCTCAAGATGGCCCCCTTCGAAGCACTGTAAGGGCGTCGCTGTAGGACCCCGCTCTACTGGTCAGAGGTTGGTGAGAAGGTGGTGTTGGGCCCAGAGTTACTTTAGGAAATGGAAGAAGCCACCAAGAAGACTCGTCTTCAGCTCAGTCGTGACATTGAAAGACAGAGAAAGTATGCAAATCAGCGCCGCCGTTTGTTAGAATTTGTCGTGGGTGATCAAGTGTTTCTGAAGGTCTCTCCTATTCCTTGGGGTGAAACGGTTTGGTCCATCATAAGCTAGCCCGAGGTTTGTGGGACCGTACGCTATCTCAGAGCGTGTTGGAGGATCTGTTTATCGCTGGAGCTACCTACTTCTTTGGCCGGTGTCCATGATGTCTTTCATATCAGTCAGCTTCGGAAATACATCCACGATCCTAATTGTGTTCTCGAAGAAGTTCCAGTGATTCTTGATGTCAATCTGTCTTATCCGATCGAACCTTCGAAGATCGTCGAATATGAAGAACGCAAGCTTCGCAAGAGGACCATTCTGATGGTAATGGTACTTTGGGTGCACGGCAAGTCTGAGGAGTACACTTGGGAACTCGAGTCTGACATGCGCAGCAAATACCCGCAACTCTTCTCTTAATCTTGGTACGTCTCTGAGTCTGACTTCCTTGTTATTTAAGTATCTTTTATGGTTAGCTTTCATGCATTAAGCTGCAAACTTCTGTTTGAAGTGTATGACGGGTGAATCTGGATTGTTTGTCTCATTTAGAGAATTTCAGGAAAGTTTCGGGACGAAACTTCCTAAGTAGAGGAGAATGTAACAACCTCCTTGATATCATAATATCTATGATATAATAATAATAATAATATAAAAAAAAAAAAATAACCCTAACCCTCTCCTCCTTAAACCTGAGCCGCCCCGCCTCGTTTTTTTAATATCCCGCAAGCCGCAGCCGCAGGTAATTTTCCTCCCGACCTCGACGCCGACTCCCTATCCCGTTTCCGCCTCCGACGACGTCCACTTCTCCCGTCGCCGCCTCCCGCCGGCGATTTTATCCCCGGTGCTTCCTCCTCCTTTGGCCGACGATAACAGCAGCAAACTGCCCTCCTTCTCCTTCTCCGACCGGTGAGGGTAAGGAAAACCCTAGTTCTCCCTTTTCTCATTTCTCCACTTCCTCTCTTGGAATTAATGTGGATTTTCCTCCGTGACCTCGTCCAGGGCAACGACTCTTCTCCGACAACCTTAACTCCCAGTTTCGGCCGGTGGATCTCTAGAGGAACTCATAGAGTTTCGCCCGAAACCCCACTTTGTGGATTTCTGAGCACAGATCTGGTCTCCTTGGGTAAGGAACCCCGCCTAACTCTCATTTTCAGTTTTGCCCTAATTTATTTGTGAGGATTTCCGCCCTCCGATCGACGTTATTTTGTCATTCCCTCTTATGTTTGTCGTAAATTCGACTAATTTCATTTATGTTTGTGTTTTTGGTGCCGCTCATCAGATCTAGCGGTGGAATTCGCTCTGAACCCTCTCCGATTTAGGGTTTCCGACGCCTAGAGCCGCCAAATTATCGATCCTTGTGGTAACTCCTCTCCCCTCACTCTCGAGAGGTAATTTCCTTCAAACTACCTTTTATGTGAGTTTTTTTGTTTGAAATATTAAATGTCTGTGTAAGTGTATTAATCCCGGTTATGATATTGTGTTCACGTGGTCTTAAAGCATGTCAAAAGAATTTAAGATTCATAAGCGCTTGCTAACACTGCTTAGCTGTCGCCATCCGTTCAGTTTTACCTTAAGGCGAGTAGAGAAACCTCTCTTGCTTGCAAACATGAAAATCTATTTTTACTTCACTTTTTGTTATGAAGTAGACCCTTATAGACTGGAATCGTGTAATTAATAACTTGTCCAAATTATTTATGAATCACTCAGATTGTTTAATATCATAGGCAAACATTGAGAGTAGAGCGTTGGTTTGGTGTGTCGCGTTGAATCGAGCCCCCGCCAAGCTGGTAAAATAAATCATTAGACGACTTTTGCAAGCACAGTTGTTGATAAGCCTTGTATCAATTTATACACTAGAATCGTGTACACCAAATGACAACACCTTCACCCTTCATTATTTTCTCCTTATGGTATGACAGGTTGATTAAACTCCGGAGTAGGTTATTAAAGTAAAACATCTTGTTAGACATGGTTACTTGTCTGGTAGTAGGTTGCTACGTGTAAAACTAGTTCACCGAGCTCTTGTTTCCTCTGCTTACTTTTTGTGCAACTTATTAACTTGAATCTTTATGTATTTTTTTAATGTTATGAGGCATTTTCCTTCTGTTTGAATTTGTCTTAGGGTTCATGACTGCGCAGTTCGGTTTCTGAGTATTCTTTATCCAACTACAACTTCGCTTGGAGGCTTCATTTTGTTTTGATGTATCATCAACTTTTATGTATTGTGTTTCAGTTACTGTTGGATTTTACTATTCATGTATTAGTTATCGTCAGACATTTTCTCTTGTATCGTAGACAACTTTTTATGGCGAAGCATTGTACTAGTACATTTCACTTATGATATTTTTACCTTTGTGGTTAGTTGAATTCATTTAGTTTCAGTACCGCTTGTGGCTTCGTTTTTTTGTAAAAAGAATGCATGCACAACAAATTTTTCTTTATTATTTGTGGTTTTCGCACCAATTTAAAATCAATTAAATCCCTTTCAAAAATAACAATTTAAAACTAGTTGTACAATCTATGTTTCCGCCTTAGCAGACATGACTCCTCTCTGCATGTCTGTGACATCACGACCCGCCCGAAGCGCACTCTGATTTTGTTAAGCCGGGTCGTGACAGTTGGTATCATAGGGAGGTTAGTTCCTAAAATGAAGTATTTTGAAAGTATTAAATATTTTTGGAACTTTATTATATAAATAAATATATACATGCATCATTGCTTCACTCACTTTGTCATTGTCTGTTGTTCGAGTCTGAAACATGCACACACTCACTCATAAGCATGAGTAGTATGCGTGCAAATGTTAAGGGAGTATGTGCAAACTTAACATTTATATGCATATGAATTTCCACTAAGATATACAACGATTGCAAATATTAAATTTTATGGGCGGTTTAATATTTTCAAGTGCGTGACATTAGAATCATTATACGCATTACATGTTAAGTGATTTAGGCACTTAACATAACATATGTATCAATTCATGGACATTTTTTTAGGAATACATTGTAGGCATAATTACATTGCATGCATATCATAACTCATTTCACAAGTGTTAAGCTAAGAGCAACAGATGACGATTGTACACACATAGATTTTGCAATCATAGTTCTAACGCACGCGAATCTATCGTCGCATTTGCATTTTCATGGCTTTCACCTAGAGCTGTCCACTGAAAATGTTGTAACTATTACATGATTTACGTATCCAACAGTGTTAGAATGCTAGAACTTGTAGTCTCGATCTGTTATGCTTAGCCTCACTGTTTCTTTTACTCAATTCTTTTATGTTTCTTCTAGATGGATCCTAAATGATCAAAGCGAAAGAAAGCTACCCCTTCTGTGTGGGAGGCCCCTAGAGATGAAACTGTCCAGCTTTTGAGACAGCTTCTAGAGCGTGTCACCCGTATGAAGGGGGAACGCCAAACTCCTGATCCAGCCTCTGGTTCCGGCAGCGCAGGGACGACTGGAGTAGCTGTTACCACCACCCCTCCTGCACCCTGATCTGGAACCGGCTTACTTATTAGCACCATGGAGGCCCCGCTCGTGTCAAGTCTGACTGCTCCCCCTGTAGCGATGGCAGACACTCTAGCTTTCAAGAGACTAAATTTGCCTACCTACAACGGCGACCGTGATTACTTCGTGATCACTGAATGGATCTCCCAGATGGAGAAACACTTTGAGTATGTTGCAGTTCCCGAGGCGAAAAGGTTCTCCTTACGGCCTATCAGCTGACCGAGGATGCTTACACTTGGTGGCTTCAGCGCCTCAGCCTCTCCGATTCTACCACCTTGACTTGGGGACAGTTCAAGGATGCTCTTATGGAGAACTTCCTCTCTTCTGTGGAGCGGGACAAGTTAGCTGAGAAGTTCATGTCCCTTCAACAGTTTGGCAGGACAGTGACCGAGTATGCGAGAGAGTCCTCCCGCCTATCCCTCCTTGCTGCGGAGTTCGTGTCGGATGAAGCCAAAAAGATCAGTCGTTTCGTGAAGGGACTCCGTCGTGACTTTCAGCAGCATGTGGTAGCCAATGGCGTCACCACCTATGCGGAGACCGTGGGAGTCTCCTTAAAGGTGGAAGCAATTGAGCTGGATCGTTCTGCCAAGAAAGTCTAGCATGGCACTTTGGCACCAGCAATGTCATAGAATCCGACCTCAAGCGCAAGAGTGCTCCATTTCAGGAGCAAGGTCGCGGGTCCAAGGAGGTGTGCGCCTTCTGTCGCAAGGTGGGTCATGTTGCCCAAGTCTGTCTTTCTCTCCTGAAGAAGCAAAAGAAGGATATCCATGCTCCGCCGCCTCAGATGACGCTTGCCTCTACCTCCATCGTTTTTGCATACTGCAAGAAGCTGAGCCACCAGCTGAAGGGCTGTCGTCATAGACAGAAGGCCTGTTTCAAGTGTGGGCAGGTTGGACACCTCAAGCTAGATTACCCTATGAAGGAAAGCCCGGTTACCGCTCAGCCACTGCAGGTTGTCCCCGGAGCTCAGGATAGGGGAAAAGCCATGTTGAACGTCATCACTCAGGGCGAGGCGCTCACTTGGACTGACGTCATCTCTGGTACGTTTTGTATAGAATTTTTAATTTTAATTTTTCTACATTCTAGAAAAAAATTGGTCTGCCTTAGTTTCGAATAATCTTGATTTGCGTCATGTTTTTCCCCCTTTAGAAAGATTTATGGTCAAGAATAAGTGAATGCAAATCTTATTTGATTCTGATGCATCACACTCTTTTATTGTTCGTCACATCGCAGACTTTCATAGTTGGCATACTTTGACACTTGAGGTCCATTTCGAGATTTTTGTACCAGATCATCTGCATCTCTCTACTAGAGGTGTTCTCAATTGCCCGATCCTGCTTGGAGAATTGCAAGTTTTTGCCGATCTCATAGTTCTGGAAATGTCAGAGTTCGACGTAATCCTGGTAATGAATTGGTTGGTCGCGTATCGAGCAACGCTGGAGAATTGCAAGTTTTCGTCGATCTCATAGTCTTGGAAATGTCAGAGTTCGACGTAATCCTGAGAATGAATTGATTGGTCATGTACCGAGCAACGCTGGACTGTGTGGCAAAGAGGGTCAATCTCAGTATTGATGATAAGAACTACAACGTTCATGTTCAGACCACCCGCATCCACCTGAAGGTAATTCGTGTTGTGCGCGCCACTCGCCTTCTCAGTCGGGATTGTTCTGCTTGTTTCGTGTATGCTTTATATTCGGATGTTGTCATACCGCAACTTGAGTCTATCTTGATTGTTTCTGAGTTCCCTGACGTGTTCCCCGCCGATTTGTCTGGAATGTCTCCCGATCGTGATGTAGAGTTCTGCATTGATGTAGAGCCTGGAACGCGCCCCATATCTAAAGCTCCATACCGTATGACACCTCGAGAGTTGGAAGAGCTCAGATTGCAATTGGATGAGATGCTTGAGCGCGGATACATTCGTCCCAGCTCGTCTACTTGGGGAGCCCTCGTCCTCTTCGTGAAGAAGAAGGATGGTTCCCTAAGGCTTTGTATCGATTACGGGAGCTGAATAAGGTTACCTTCAAGAATAAGTATCCCCTCCCGCGTGTGGACGACCTCTTTGATCAGCTCAAGGGCAGTTCTGTGTTTTCCAAGATAGATCTCAGAACGAGCTACCATCAGCAAAAGATCAAGGAATCTGACATTCCCAGGACAGCCTTCCGGACTCGGTATGGATACTTCGAATTTTGGTGATGTCTTTGGGTTGACTAATGCCCCATCAACTTTCATGGATACGATGAATCGTGCATTCCGTGAGTTCCTAGACAAGTTCTTCATCGTCTTCATAGATGATATTTTGGTCTACTCCAAGAATCGCGAAGATAACGCAGTTCATCTGAGACTCATCCTCTCCACCCTTCACCAACATCAACTCTATGCCAAGTTGGCAAAGTGCAAGTTCTGTCTGGATCGTGTTTCCTTCTTGGGACATGTCATTTCATGAGATGGGCTATCCGTTGACCCCGCCAAAGTCTCCGCAGTAATGGACTGGAAGCAGCCTTCTACTCCTACTGAGATCCGCAGTTTTGTTGGGTTGGTGAGGTGATTACGACCCTCCTTTCCGCGTAGCACTTCCACTCCATTCGCAAGCCTTCTCGTCCATCCGCCTTGCGAAGCAGTGCATAACGGTCTGCACAGTCTCTGTAACAACCTCCTTGAAATCATAATAATAATGATATAATAATAATAACAATATAAAAAATAAATACAAAAATAACCCTAACCCTCTCCTCCTTAGACCCGAGCCGCCCCGCCTCGTTTTTTTTAATATCCCGCAAGCCGCAGCCGCAGGTAATTTTCCTCGCGACCCCGACGCCGACTCCCCGTCCCGATTCTGCCTCTGACGCCGTCCACTGCTCCCGTCGCCGCCTCCCGCCGGCGATTTCATCCCCGGTGCTTCCTCCTTCTTCTCTGGCTGACGATAACAGCAGCAAGCCACCCTCCTTCTCCGACTGGTGAGGGTAAGGCAAAACTGTAGTTCTCCCTTTTCTCATTTCTCCACTTACTCTCTTGAATTAACGTGGATTTTCCTCCGTGACCTCGTCCAGGGCAGTGACTCTTCTCCGGCAACCCTAACTCCCGTTTCGGCTAGTGGATCACTAGAGGAACTCATAGAGTTTCGCCCGAAACCCCACTTCGTGGATTTCTGAGCCCAGATCGGGTCTCCTTGGGTAAGAAACCCCGCGAAACTCTCATTTTCAGTTTTGCCCTAATTTATTTGTGAGAATTTTCGCCCTCCGATCGACGTAATTTCGTCGTTTCCTCTTGTGTTTGTCGTAAATTCGACTAATTTCATTTATGTTTGTGTTTCTGGTGCCGCTCATCAGATCTAGCGGTGGAATTCGCTCTGAACCCTCTCTGATTTAGGATTTCTGACGCCTAAAGCCGTCAAATTCTTGATCTTTGTGGTAACTCCTCTCCCCTCACTCTCGAGTGAGGTAATTTTCTTCAAACTACCTTTTATGTTAATTTTTTTGTTTGCAAATATTAAATGTCTATGTAAGTGTAGGAATCTCGATTATGATATTGTGTTCGCGTGGTCTTAAAGCAGGTCAAAGAATTTAAGATTTATAAGCGCTTGCTAACACCGTTTAGCTGCCGCCATCCGTTCAGCTTTACCTTAAGGCGAGTAGAGAAACCTCTCTTGCTTGCAAACATGAAAAATCTATTTTTATTTCATTTTTGTTATGAAGTAGAACCTTATAAACTGGAATCGTCTAATTAATAACTTGCCTAAATTATTTATGAATCACTGAGATTGTTTAATATCATAGGCAAACATTGAGAGGAGAGTATTGGTTTGGTGCGACGCGTTGAATCGAGCCTCCGCCTAGCTGGTAAAAGAAATCATTAGGCGACTTTTGCAAGCACAGTTGTTGATAAGCCTTGCATCAATTTATACACTAGAATTTTGTACACCAAATGACAACACATTCACCCTTCATTGTTTTTTACTTATGGTATGACAACTAAACTAAACTCCGGAGTAGGTTATTAAAGTAAAAGCATCTTGTTAGACATGGTTACTTGTCCGGTAGTAGGTTGCTACGTGTAAAACTAGTTCACTAAGCTCTTGTTTTCTGTGCTTACTTTTTGTGCAAGTTATTAACTTGAATCTTTATGTATTTTTTTATGTTCTGAGACATTTTCCTTCTGTTTGGATTTATCTTATGGTTCGTGACTGCGCAGTCCGGTACCTGAGTATTCTTCATTCAACTTCAACTTTGCTTTGAGATTTCATTTAGGTTTGATGTATCAGCAGGTTATATGTATTTTGTTTCAGTTACTGTTGGATTTTATTATTCATGTATTAGTTATCATTAGACATTTTCTCTTGTATCGTGGACAACTTTTTAGGGTGAAGCATTGTACTAGTTCATTTTACTTATGATATTTCTACCTTTGCGGCTAGTTGCATTCATTTAGTTTCAGTATTGCTTGTGGCTTCGTTTTTTTGTAAAAAGAATGCATGCACAACAACTTTTTATTTATTTATTTGTGATTTTCGCACCAATTTAAAATCAATTAAATCCCTTTCAAAAATAACAATTTAAAACTAATTGTAGAATCTTTGTTTCCGCCTTAGCAGGCATGACTCCTCTCTGCATGTCTGTGACATCACGACCCGCCCGAAGCGCACTCTGATCTTGTTAAACTGGGTCGTGACAGTCTTCATCCCTCCAAGCGAAGCAGTGCATAGCGGTCTGCAGAGTAATTGTTAATTTAGTTTTATTTTATTTTTCCACAAACCAAATCAACCCCCTTCATAACCCCGACCTCGAGGATTTCAATCTCAAGTCCTCGAAAGTAAACGCCACCTTACTGTGTTTCAGGTAAGATCGATGCTTGGGAACATTCGCCCATTTTATATTACTTGTGTACTGGTACACTTGTTGTTCAATGCATCACTAGTCTGACACTGTTGTCACCAACATTGATGGGTTCATCAAGGCCTATCCCCCGACCACTACCTGGGGCATTTTCTTGTGGGTCTACAACCCCATCTTTGGGCGTGCCTCCGGGTCCACAATCAGACAACTCTTTCTCGCGCCATAAAGAAAGCTTATGGCCTCAACGAGGAACTCCACACGGCTCCTATCCATCCTCCTAGTCTCACCCACACAACCAATTGTTATTTCCATTGTCAATGAAATCTCCGCCGCCTCTTTCCCGTGTGGATCAGCTGCCCTCGCATGGCCCCCGCTGCTAGGCCCGTCTCCGCCAATTCTGCCGGCCCAGGCTCCTATGGTGGCCCGACGACTCCACTGATTATCTCACGAGCTGCACATCGAGCTTAACTGCAAGGTCTTATGCATGTTGGGGATATTTGAAGACGAAGGTTCCGACTTCGGAAAATTGGACCCCCTAATGCTAGCAAATGACCGTTGCGGACCTCCACTTTGAGAATAAGGCCATTTTTCGGGAGAGGAGTGTTGATATATATTTTGTCATGTAGTGTCCTTGTCTTGTAGTGGGGACTCCATCAATATAAGGAGCCCCTTAGGTGTTGAGATCTTCAGCTTTGAGTGTTATACATTTGATCTCTCATTGGAGAGGGGAGTAATTTAGAGGACCAAGCTTCCGAGTTCTTGGTCTTTTGAGTTGTATCTTTCAATTAATGCAACACAATTTTGATACGGGCTAGCAATGATGCATCCAAAACAAGAACATGAAAAAGAAATTGCATTGTATAAATTAAAAGATACAACTCGGGAGACACCCTCCGCCAAGCATCCGGAGGTTAGGTCCTCCAAAGTACTCCGCTCTCCAAAAAGAGATCAAATGTCTAACACTCAAAGATGAAGATATCACCACCTAAGGGGCTCCTTATATAGATGGAGGGCAATGGCACTACATGAACAAGAATATATATCAACACTCCCCCCCCCCCCTCCACACACACAAAAAATGACCCCGTCCTCATCGTAGGGGTTATCCGCGAGTGTTAGGGATTCTAATTTCCCAAAGCCAGGACCGGCGACTTCAGATCCCACCAGCACACACAAGTCTTTGAAAGAGCAGATGTGATTGGGCGAGTACGGCTGCTGGCAGTGTAAGCAAAGGCCCTTGCGATGAAGCTCGAGGTGTTTCTCATGAGATAAGTGGTGAGCTCATCGAAAAGCCAGTGGAGGCAGAGATGGCGAAATTGGAGGCGGAAAGCCTAGCAGCGACGGCCTAAGTGAGGGCAAGTGATCCAAGCGGGTGAGAGGCAATAAAGATTTCAGCGACAACGGCTTATGGGGTGGTCGAGCAAAGGAAGATGGTTGGGTTGTGTAATTTTTCTTGTCGAGGCAATGAGCTTGCTCTATGGCACGGTAAAGAGTATTCGGATTGTGGACCCGAAGGCACGCCCGAAGGTGGGGTTGTAGACCCCATAGAGGTATTCTAGATAGTGGTCAGGGGATGGATCGGGAACATGCGTGGTGACCTCAATGAACTATTCAATGTAGGTGGTCATGGTGTCAGACTGTTGCACAGAGCTGAGGCGCTCGTAGGCATTGACCAACTGACGGGAGTCATAGTTGGCGGAGGAGTTCCTGCTTCAACATGAGCCAACAAAGTTTAGGAACTTGATGGCGCATCCAATGCACCTAATGGAGCGTAGAACCCTCCATGTAGACATTCCAGGGGAATCTACTGGTTGGCTGGGGTGGATTGAAGGTCGAAGAACTGTTCGGCGCGGGTGATATACCAAATAGGGTCAGTTCCTCGAACACAAAGATCTCGATTGGATGAAGATGGGCAGGGTTGATGTCCGTAGCGGGGTGGAGAAACCTCAGGTAATCTGGGTCGGGCCAAAGGGGTTGCGGTGGTAGTGTAGGAGGGGTCGGTGAGCGGTTTACTATCGTGGACGACAAACTCTCGAAGGAGTAGAGTGAGATTCTTAAAGCTCTCAAAGGAGTATAGTGAGATCCTTAAGTAATGCTTTGAGTTGAACCAAGCGATGGGAGTCAGCGGAGGCGGTGAAGGAGACATTCTCGTCGGGGTGGAGGGTCATTGAATGAGTCATAAACATAGAACTAAGGTGCGCAAGGGAGACAAGTTGTGGGGTTGAATGGTGGGGAATGGTGGTTGGGTGTAACAGTGAGAAGCAACGGGCTGTTGAGGACCGTGTGTCGGCGGGAGGCTGCAAAGGAAGGGCCCAAGGACAGCCGAAAGTTGGTGGGGTGCCGGTGGGTTACGAGGAGCGCGGAAAAGAAATAGAGGCCACAGAATTGGCAGCTGGAAGGAGGTGGAGGGATAAAGAAGGCACTGGCGGCAAAGGCTGGACCCGACGGAGGGGGTATGAGCTGCTTAAAAGAGGTAGCATGTTGGAAGAGGCGTTGGAGGATGTTGACGGGCTCTAAAATTGGTGGGAACATTGTTGGAAGCAGAAAGCGGCGCTGGAATCGCAGGAACGGACAAAGGCCGGTGCTAGGATCGGCGGACTCACTGGTGGAAGCAGACGGTGGCATTGGAAGGGCCTGAAGCAAACAGTGGTCGATGGCTCTATGAGCAGTGGGCGCCTGGAAGCGGCGGTCGGATGCGCAAGAGGGTCGCCACCGGTCGCAAAGGAGCGGGGGGTCTGGCGAAATGGAGGGTGAAGCTAGAACAAGGATCCAATTAGGGATTTGGCGGAAACCCTAAACTAGGGATAGGTCAGACCAATTGATACGAGCTAGCTACACCATATCGAGAACAAGAACATGAATAAGAAGATGCATTGTATGAATTAAAAGATACAACTCGGGAGACACGCTCTTGCCAAGCACCCGGAGAGTGGGTCCTCCAAAGTACCCCCACCCCACCACCCCCCCTCCCCCCCCCCCCCCACTCTTCAAAATCAAAGGACTAATACTCAAAGATGAAGTTCTCGCCACCTAAAGGGGTCCATATATAGATGAAAGCCCCACTACAAGACAATGACACTACATGAACATAAATATATATCACACAATATTGTTTATAATCTCCAAATTTACTGTAAACAACCTTTCACCCATTAAAGCAAAATTCTTAGAAGTAAGAAGTCAAATAATTGTTTTCGTTTGCTTTATCTGAAATAGCATTCTGAACATAATAATATTCACATCTAGCAAGATTAACCATCTGATTACTTATCAAGGATTTGAGGGAACTTTACTCTATCAGGGTTTTTCTCATAAACTCCATAGAATGCCTCAAGTAGTCCTTCCCTGATATTTGAACTGATGCTGTATGTTCATGAAAGATTAATTACAACATGCAGATTAATAAAGTTAGATGATGCCGTAGTTAGGGGGCAATACAATTGCAAACAGATCAAAAGAAGAAAAGTTCTACCTTCCCATCATTCCAAAATCATAGAAGATAAGCCTTCCACCATTGACATCATCAACAGCAATATTTCCAGGGTGCTGAGACAAAAAAGAATATATAGTGCAAATAACAAACTAAAATGCTAAGCAATTAATAAGAATAATATCATGATTCCAACTAAATAACTATTTATTTCCCCATCAATTATACTTGAGAATTTTCCAACCTAAACATATACTTTAGTCATTCAGCACTCATAACATGCGTTCTTAGTAAAGTACCTCTAATAGATTAATACTCTATATCGTATAATACCACTTGCAATCTGTGTTTGATTTGTAGAAAAGGCCTGAAAACTTATGTATATTTCTTGAGTATCTAAATACAAAGAGAGTATACAAATATATAGGAGAGAAAGAGAGGAAACAAATCCTATACAAGATGTGGGACTAAAGAAGAAGAGGTATAAATGGGCCAAACACTACATGGGCCCAATACAAGTTATTCTAACACTCCCCCGCAAGCTGGAGCGTACAAATCGTATGCACCAAGCTTGGACAAGCATTGATAGAAGGATGCTTTGGGAAGAGCCTTTGTGAGGACATCTGCAACTTGTTCCGTCCCTGGAACATGCTTCAAAACGAGCTTCTTCATTTGAACTTTCTCTCGAACGAAGTGGCAATCGACTTCAATGTGCTTCGTTCTTTCGTGGAAGACTGGGTTCTTGGCGATATGTATAGCCGCTTGGCTATCGCAAAGAAGTAGAGCAGGAGACAGTAATTTTACACCCAGATCAGTGAGAAGACTTTCAAGCCATGTAAGTTCGGATACAATAGAAGCCATTGCGCGGTATTCTGCCTCAGCCGATGAGCGAGCAACGACGGCTTGTTTCTTGCTTCTCCATGTAACCAAATGTCCCCCAAAGTATGTGCAGAAACCACTAGTAGACCGCCGGTCATCAAGAGAGCACGCATAGTCCGCATCAGAGTATGCCACTAAGGTAGGAGCAGACGAGGAAGTCCGGTACACAAGTCCTTGACCCGGGGCTGTTTTTAAGTACCTCAGAATGCGTTCAACCGCCAGAAGATGAGACTTGCGAGGAGAGTGCATGTATCGACTGACAAGACCCACAACAAAGGAAATATCTGGTCGGGTAACAGTAAGATAGATCAACTTTCCAACAAGTCGTCGATAATATTCAGGGTTCTGGAGAAGAAGATCCGAGTCAGAAGCCTGAGCACACAACTTGTGGTTTACATCCATAGGGGTATCACATGGCTTACACCCTAAGAGGCCAGCATCATGAAGAAGATCAGTACAGTATTTCCGTTGAGAGAGAATAAGGCCGTCCGGTCGCCTGGCAACCTCAAGACCCAGAAAATATCGCAGAGTCCCCAGGTCCTTTGTCTGAAAGACCGAGTTCAGATGTGCTATGACTGCATGTATCCCTTGTGAGTCATCGCCTGTGATGATGATGTCATCAACATATACTAATAGCAGGACCGTCCCTGATGGTCGGTGACGAGTGAAGAGCGAGAAGTCAGCCGAGCTTCGGCTAAAGCCGACAGCTCGAAGTACTTTACTGAATTTCTCAAACCAGGCCCGGGGAGACTGTTTGAGACCATACAAAGCCTTGTGGAGGCGGCAAACCTGAGACTCCCCCGTGGTCTCAAATCCGGGCGGTTGTTGCATGTAGACCGTTTCCTGGAGATCCCCATTTAAGAAGGCATTCTTAACATCCAGCTGAAAAAGAGGCCACTGGCGATGAACAGCGACAGAAAGGAGGACCCGAACGGTATTGAGCTTGGCGACCGGAGAAAAGGTTTCCTCATAGTCGAGCCCCTGTTGTTGAGTGAAGCCGCGAGCGACAAGGCGAGCCTTCAGACGGTCAATCGTCCCATCAGCCGCATGTTTGATGACAAAGACCCACTTGCACCCGACCGGCGTCTGACCCGGAGGGAGGGGGACTACGGACCATGTCTGGTTAGCCCAGAGAGCAGACATCTCCTCTTCCATGGCTGCCCGCCAGCCCGGATGTTGAAGCGCCTCCTGTACAGAGTTAGGAACAGAAACCGAAGAAAGAGAAGTAGCAAAAGTGTGCAGAGGTGGAGAGAGGCGATGAAGAGAGACGTAGGCCTCCAGAGGATGGGCAGTGGGGGGCGTTACCTGATCAGAGGGACGCGAAGTGTCCATGGCTGAGGTCGGCGGCAGAGGGGCAACGGAACATGGAGGGCGACGAGTGTAGACCCGGATAACGGGTGGTTTGATGGTAGGAGCGGGGGTGGGAGGGAGCGGGGGTGGTGGTGGAGTAGCAGGAATAACGGGACGAGGGAAGGACGGCGGGAGAGGAGGCGGGGGGGAAGCAGGAAGGGAGGGAGCAGGAAAGAACGGTTCGTCTTCCCGGAAGGTGACGTCCGCAGAGACAATGACCTTGCCGGTAGCTGGTGAGTAACAAACATAGCCCTTCTGGGTGTGGGAGTAGCCAACAAAGATGTGTTTCGCCGCCCGAGGGTCCAATTTATCGGAGGCGGGCCCGAGGCAGTGGACGTAGCAGGTGCAGCCGAAGATACGGGGCGAGAGAGGGAAAGCCGGAGTGGAGGGAAACAAGACGCTGAAGGGAGTCGCATAATTGAGGACAGAGGAAGGGAGACGATTAATGAGAAAGCATGCAGCGGAGACCGCAAAGTTCCAGTAGGCTTTAGGAACATGCATTTGGATCATGAGGGAGCGGGCAACATCCAATAAATGGCGGTTCTTGCGTTCGGCAACCCCATTTTGTTGCGGGGTATACGCACAAGAGGTTTGATGGAGAATCCCGTATTCCGTACATAAGGTGGTAAAGTCGTGGCTGGTGTACTCACGAGCGTTATCAGTACGGAGAGTTTTGAGGGTGGTATGGAATTGTGTCCGGGTCTCGAGGACAAATGCCCGAAACACCCGGGGAAGCTCGGAGCGTTCGCGAAGTAAGTAGAGCCACGTGGTGCGTGAATGATCATCAATAAAGGTGAGAAAATAACGATAACCACATATACTAGGAATCCGAAAGGGCCCCCAAATATCCGAATGAACAAGATCAAAAGGAGCCGCACTTCGAGTACAATGCGAAGGAAACGAAGAACGTGGCTGTTTGCCGAGAATACAGGAATCACACTGAAAAGACGTAAAAGAAAGGTCTGGAAGGGCCCGCTGGAGAACCGGCAGAGGGGCATGACCGAGGCGGCGATGCCATGCAGTGGAGGAGACGGAAGACAGAGCGAGCGGAGAGGTATCGAGAAGGTAGAGCCCATTCCGCAGCTGACCTTTACCAATGGTAGTCCGCGTCCGCCGATCCTGTATAACAAAAGAAGAGGAAGTGAATATAACAGAACAATCCAAGTCACGCGTAAGACGCCCAACAGAGAGTAAGTTAAAAGGAGAACTCGGAACATGAAGAACCGAGCGAAGAAGGAGGGAGGGGTGGATAGAAAGATCGGCCGAGCCGGAGACAGGAACCAGCGCCCCATTGGCCACGGTGATGGACTGCGGATAAGGAGAACCCGAGTACTCGGCAGGCCGTTGCGAAGTGATGTGATGAGTGGCGCCAGAGTCCATAATCCAACCCGGGCTGTGGGAGAGACAAGCAGTACCTGTGTGGGAGACGGAGGCGACGGAGGCCGAGGGGGGATTGAGCAGCCCCTGGAGATGCTGGAGCTGAAGACGGACGGTCTCGAGATCCGGAGGAGCGTCAGTGACGGCAGAAGCCGTCGGGCGAGGGGGGTAGCCGATCTTCTTGTAACAAGCCGCCTCAAGATGACCATCCTTGCCGCAGAAGGAGCACTTTGGCCGGCCACGGCCGCCACGTCCACGGCCCCGCGAGCCCGACCGTCCCCCCCGAGTAGAAGTGGGAGGAGAGGGTAAGAGCGGAGGGGCATGCTGAAGGAGAGCCGGTGGAGAAGGAGCCGGAGGATCTGGAGGAGGCGAGACCTGGAGAAGCATGGAGCAGACATCCGAGAAAGAGGGCGTAGTAGGAGCGGCCAGGACCTGAGCACGAAGGCTTTGAAGATGAGAAGGAAGACGAGCCATAAGGATGGCAATGCAAGCAGCTTCCTTCTGAGTCCGCTGAGCGGCAAGATCAGTGGTCGGCGGCTGGTGCTGGATCCAGGCTTCAGCAAGCGTTTTAGCCCGAGCGACAAAAGATGTCATATCTGAGGCACCGCCAGCGTCGAGAGTGAAGAGATCAGTGAAGATGTCATAAAGATGCTGGAGGCTATCGCGGCCAGAATACAAGGAATGAAGCTCATCCCACATAGCCTTGGCGGTGTCGTGGTACATAGCCATTTGATAGGGCTCACCATCCAAGGAGTTCAGAAGCCAAGTCTGAACACGACCGTCATTACGAAGCCACTCATCCGTAGGTGGAGAAGGAGGTGCCTGAGTAAGGTGCGGGAGAAGACCCTTAGCCTGGAGAACCCGCCGAACAGAATGGACCCAAGGAATAAAGTTCTTCTTGCCAGAGAGAGAAATAGTTGTGATCCGGAGCTCGTCACGGAGGTCGGCAGAACAAGCCGGGCGGTCTGGAGGACAGGCCGGAGGGACAGGGGCGGGCTGGCCGCTGAGCTGGGAGAATTACCAGAGGAAGTCATGACGACAGGCCGCAACCCTTAGGCGGGTAGAGAAGTCGGGCGGACTGAGACAGGCCGGGCGGACTGAGACAAGTCGGGCGACCAGGAGACGGTAGAAGATCGCGACCAAGATGCAAGCGGGAAGGAGACAGCTCGCACGGTCAGGCAGATCGTAGGCGCCGGACTGAGACAAGTCGCGCCGGACTGAGACAAGTCGCGCCGGACTGAGACAAGTCGCGTCGGACTGAGACAAGTCGCGTCGGACTGAGGAGAATAGAGCAGATCACGACCAAGATGCAGGCGAGAAGGAGACAGCCCGCACGGTCAGGCAGATCTGAAGAGAAGGAGACAGTCCGCACGGCGGACAGAAGAAAGAGACCGCGAGTAGGAACTCGAGCGGTTAGAAGAGAGAGTCCGCGAGTAGGAACTCGAGCGGTTAGAAGAGGGAGTCCGCGAGTAGGGACTCGAGCGGTTAGAAGAAAGAGACCGCGGCGGATAGAAAGGAGGCCGTGACTACGCGACTAGGAGAGAGGCCGCAGCGGACAAGAAGAAGGTGGTCCCACGGAGAGAGGAAAGGCTATAAAAGCAGGAAGGGGGAAGGGAGAAGGTGGATCCACGGGGAGAAAACAAGAGCAGAGGGAAGCGGTCTGAAAGAGCAGGCCGCCAGGAAGCGCGGCTAGAATCAAGACAGGCCGCGAGAGACAAGCCGCGGGAGGAAGCGGCTAGGATCAAGACAGACCGCGAGAGGTGGAACCTGACTCTGATACCATGTAGAAAAGGCCTGAAAACTTATGTATATTTCTTGAGTATCTAAATACAAAGAGGAGTATACAAATATATAGGAGAGAAAAGAGAGTAA